>VWZV01009275.1:171617-192843 GCA_013397155.1 Irena cyanogastra | reverse complement strand
ACAGCCCCACATGGCACAGCCCCGCACGGCACGGTACAGCCCGCATGGCACAGAGCCGCACGGCTCGGCACAGCCCGCATGGCACAGCCCGCATGGCACAGCCCCGCACGGCTCGGCACGGCCCCGCACGGCTCGGCACGGCTCGCACGCCCGACACAAAACCCGCGGCCAGGCGCCGTGCCCTCCCGGCTGTACCGAGGCTGCAGCGGAGCTGTCGGGAGCAGGCGGCGTGCGGGTCCCTGCCCCAGGGAGGGCCGGCAGCGCGCCCGGCCTCTGCAGCAAAGATTTAGAAGCACTCTGTAATCTGCAAATTCTAAAGAGCTGACGGAGACAGTTATTAAGGGCTGGTGGGTGATGGCTGCTCGCAGTGTTATTAAAGTGCTAAAAGATTATGTCTGTGATAGCTCCGCGCTCGCGGTGTCCTTCATGGCCACTTCCACGGGGACGGAGGCAAGGAGAAAGGCAGAGGATCGATAAAAGGATATTACCACCGGGCCAATCCCAATAATAAGAGAGGTGATATATACACACCATTTAAATTGTCCAACACATTTAATGTTCATTAACACTAATTTTCACAGTGCTGGTGTTTAATGTATTATTGCAATGAAATTAATAAAAAAATACCCCACAGGAAATATAATTTAACTGTTTATAAACTTACCTTTTGATTGCCAATTTCCTGCCGAGCTCTGCTCCTGCATCAGCTCTTGCAGGAAACTGCAGCCACAACAGCTGGGGGCCAGGGCTGGGGGGTCCCTGGAGCCCTGCACCCACAGCCCGGGCACGGCACAGACCCCCCTGACCTGGCAGGAATGTCTGGGACAACCAGGGGCACTTATGCCATTTTCCCTTCTTTTATCTTTCCACCCTTTCTAGCAACCTCCTTCAGAACCCTCCCTCTTCTTCTCCTTCAGAACTTCCTCAGCATCACGTGGATGGATGCTCAGTATCCCTGTGAAAAATCTTGACTTCAAACGGGTTTGGTGTATGGGCATTTTTCACATAAAAGAGGAAAAAATCACCATGCAATAGGTTTGTTGTTCTCCAGGAACTACTGGGGAATTACGTATTTATTTATCTCTTACGAAGCACAGGGAAATTGTATTTGGCCACAGTGTATAAATTGTGGCATAATTACCGTAAAATTTATAGTTTTTATACTTCCAACAAGTTAGCTTTTAAATCACACAACCCCATGTAAATACTTTAAAATTATTCAGTAATTACTTATTTACATTGTAATTAAAATAAGTAATTAGCATACATTTACAGAGGATTTACATACTTATTTGTGAAAATAGTTCCTTGGCAGATGCAAAAAAGAAATCTTCAGCTGATCATAAAAAAAACCAGGAAATAGATGTGTGTACGAGGGAGCCGCGGTGGCGGTGTGACAGCAGGGGCTGCGCCCACCGCGGGGGCTCCGAGCCAGGCCTGCATCGCCCGCTGAGCAGCACGAGGGCGGATTAAAGGAGCGACTGCCCCGGGCGAGCAGCCCCGCTGTCCCCGAGCGGCGTCCTGGGCAGCCAGCGCTGGCCCGGGGACCAGGGGACCTCGCGGGGACCGTCCCCAGCCCGGGGCACGGAACGAGCGCGGTGCCCGCAGAGGGAGCGCACGCTGCTCGGGCTGGGCTCTGCCGGGGGCTGGCACGGCCCCTGCTCCTGGAAACGTCTGGATCCGCTCCGAAGCAGCGGCCGTGTTCCTAGAGAGCGACTTGGCGTGGAGCAGAGCTGCCCTGGAGCCAAACCCGGCCCTTTAAACCGCGAGCGGGGCCGGGAGCGCTCGGCGTGCGGGATTAGCAAACCATCCTCGGAGGATCCGCGGGGCTGTGCAGTCACCGTGCATGCGTTTCAGCTAAACAAGACAAATCTGGCTGATGATTGCGTCTAACTAGGAAGAATGATGGAAGGTGCGTGCCCCCGGCTGTAAGGATAACACAAATGATGATTGGTTTGAGGCAGCAGCTCCCAGGCCAAAGCCAGCAGCGAGCCGGCAGCGTGCTCTGGCACAGCCACCCACAGAGGGGACCCCAGAGCGGCCACCCTGAAAGCGGGGGACCCTGGGTGGCGCCTGGCTCTGCTGCCAGGCACTTTGCTGAGGGAGCAGGAGCAGGCCGTGGCACAGCCCTGGCCCATCCCCTGCCTGACACCAGCCCCAGCAAAGACTTGTCCCAGCACGGCAGGTTTTTCATACAGATTTGCACCGACTTTAGCTCCCACTGGGAAGAGGTGCCAATCCCCAGGGAAATTTTCCATGAGATGGAGCTTGGGCTGATGGGCACAAGGGTGCTCATGTCTGGCATTGCTGCTCCTGGCACTGGCATGGGAGGGCAGCGAGCTCTCCTGGGCCACCAGCAGCTTCAGACAGACACTGAGAAGCACAGAGATGCTAGCCAAGATGCTCCCACCTCAAGTGACTCATCTGCACAGGTGCTTCCCGGTCCCTTCCATGTCAGGACCAAGGTGACAGTGGCCCAAGGCACCAGCAGCTGCAGAGCTCTGCCTGACATGGTGGGTGCTAGGAGTTCCTGAGGATGCCCACGGCTCTGGGCAGTGACTTTTTGTGGGCACTCCAGTGCATCCTGGCACTTCTGATTCCTGGGTTCTGCTCTCTGTCAGTGTGCTCTGCCTTCCCAGACTTGCCATTGTTTTTGGCACGTTTCTGCCACCACTTCAGTCTTCAAAAAAAAAAAAAAAAACAAAAACAAGCCCATTTCTGTGCCTGGTGAGTGCTGGTGGGAAGAGCTGGGAACTCTACAGGCATCTGGAGTTTGGTGCAAGAGCAAGATTCTGTTCAGGAAATGAAGGGTTCCAGCGGGCAGTCTAATGCTCCATAACGAGCAAGACCTCATAGCTGGAATTGTGTTTGCCACGTTCAGCCAGTGCAGAAATCCCTTCCTGGGGAGACAAGACATGGGCACAAAGGGACAGCCACAGGCTCTGCTGTGGAATTCACTCCCTCCCCAGAGCACTTGGCTGGGCTGTTATCACATGTGCTGTATTATTGAATTTCTCCAAAGTCTCCCTTTATCCTTATTAATGCTGTGAAAGTTGTAGCAAGGAGTGATATGATCTAACATTGGATAAAATCACAATTTGTCCTTCTTCTTGGTGTAAATGTAACAGGGCTTAACTGTACAAACAAATAAGCCTAAATAGAAACATTTGTGATGATAAATGGGCAACGAGAGCGCTCGCTGCAAGGTGAGAGATGACAGTGCCTGTGAACAGAATGGAGAATCTCGCTGCTTCAGGGTCAGTCTCAGGCAGCCTCAAGGTCAGCTCTGCCGGCTCTCCCTCCTCCTCCTCCTCCTCCCTGTGGCGATGGCAGGCGTCCCCGCACCTCGCTCCCAGCTGCAGCAGCTCCTGGGGTGCCGCAGGGAGCGCGGCCGGGCTGGTTGGGCTGTGCCGCGCCCTGGGCACGGCTCAGCCCTGGCGGCTGCTGGGCATGGGGAGGGCTGAGCCCCAGCAGGGATAGCTGGGGCAGGGAGTGTCCTGCGGAGCGGGCAGCGAAACGAGGCCCGCGCGGATATCGCTGTGACAGGACAAAGGCCAAGGTGCAGTAAGGACAGCAACCCGCGGGTCTCAGTCCATTTGTTTCTCACACCAAATCCATCACGGCAACGGGTCACCTTTCCGTGGCAGCTCATGATTACCTGCTTACCGGGGACGCGGCAGGTGGGCGGCCGGCCGGGGCTGGGTGTGGGCGCTGCTCCCGCCGCCCGCGATTTATGGCAGGTCAGCACCACGCGTTCCCCTGATAGATCAGGTGGATTGGAGTTTATTTGGGTCACAGTGACCGGTGGTGTTTGCTGTGACAGGAGACTGATGGGGAGAGCTCTGGGGAGCTGCCTGGACACCTGCGCTGTGGGAGGGAGGGGAGCTGGGCTCCCTCCGGTGCCGCTGCCCCGTGGTCGTCCCTCACTGACCCTCCTGGGGCGCCTGGTGCAGGGGAGGTGTGGGGAGCTCTGCCACGGCGTGCTCTCCCAGATACCCTTCATGCCAGGACTGCAGCCTCCTCCTCGGGGGCACGGCGAGCATCTGCCTTCGGGCAGCAGCCCTGGAGCTGCAGGAGGCAGGGCTGACCCCCGGGCTGTCAGTCCGGCAGCTGCGTCAAGCGCTGCCGAGAGGAAAAATGTTCTTTCTGCAGCGTCCTGCTCACACATGTTCCTGTTTAATATTCATGCACCAAAATGAGACGAGTGCTTAATGAGATCAGCCACGAGTTTCATTTGAACTCCGCCGGCAAAGGAGTCCTAAAAATTGCTCTGCAGTGGATGTGCTAAAAAGTTTAATACTCGCAGGCTGATGACCTCCACGGGGGCCTGGGCGAGGCGGCCGCGCTGCTCCCGGCTGGGGAGCAGAGGGAGCTGGAAATTGGAGCTTATTAAAAACTGTCCCCCCACGTGCTTCAGTGGAGGTGTGAGCAGGTTCGGTGGGACCGTGGGGAAGGCACAGGCTGCTCTGCAGGTTCCCATGCTCTCCTTTCAGGTGGACGCTATCAGGGAACACACGGACAGCAGCTAAACAATGCTTATTATTTCCATGCATAGGAAATCCCAGCCTCAGAAGACAGAGCTAAATCTCCCAGCATCTTAAGGGATAGAAGCCATCTGTGATAAGGAGGGTTGCCTTTCAAAGATAAGGAAAAAAAATTGAAGCATATTATACATAAATGGCTTCGGGCAATGAATCATTCCGCAGCGTCCTCGCCATTGGATTGCGGTCATCACAAAGAAAATAGTAATAATGATAGTAACAATAATTAATACTGTGGGTGCTTTGTGCTGCTGCTGGCTGGAGGGCCCTCAGCCAGATCCCAGACACTAGGCCAGGAACAGCAAACATACATTTATGGTAATTTTATTTGAACTCTTGAGAATACGTCCCACACCACTATGATTTGATGGCTTATTAAACCCTGCAGGGTACCTTCTCAGGATGGGAGTGCTAGGAGCAGTCGGAGGGAGAGAGAGAGCCATCAGCAGGGACCAGCATCATTTCCCTCCTAATTAAAAGTCAAAATGTCATCTAGGTTTTTGTATTGTAATTGCAATGGTCATTGCAAAGACACCATGAAATCTGACTGCATTAGCACTTCTTTGGGGGGAGGTCTGCTGGATGAAGATGTATTGAAGGCTTCGTTCTGGCATTCTTCTTGTACAAGTCCAGGCTTTAAGTGCAGTAAATGAGCCCCCCGCCAAGAGCTCACCTCACCTCTGGGCCCCCCCTCCCCCAACTGTATCAGGAGACTTGAATGGAAAAAAAAATCATACATTCCAACCCTAAATGATACCAGTAAGTTTGTGCAAGCTTATGTAAATCACACAAAAAGTGACAAGTTTTCCTATTAAAAGATAATTGTAATCAGGGTGCTGGACGTGCGGTGCACTGATGATTGGAGATAGACGGGCAGCGTGAAAAGATGGATCGTTTTAATTTGCACCAATTAAATTGAAGTTCATGGGATCATCTTCTTCAATCTTCATGAATACTTTATTTTCTGGCTGCTATGGAGCTATTAAAAAGAATGATTGAGCCAAGAGCTAGGCATAGTATATTTTATGAAATATCACCTTTAAAGAATTTGAGTGCGCCATTTTCATAATGAGTTTTCTAGTACCTAATACCCTTCTATATTACTACATTTTTAAAGTGGATTGATCTGGAAAGTGCAGAAAGTGCAGGTAATGATACATTTTGCTAGGATAAGGTGGCTGATAATGTATCATGTTACTGCTCTGAGAATAATAGATTGCCTTGTGTTTGAGATGTGGCATTCTTATTTTGGTGCTTGCCTTGTGCAGACAAGGGGAGTCCTCTCTGTCTCTGGAAAAAAAATGTTTAATTGTTTGTGCAATTTCCTTCTTGTTTCTTCTTTGTCTTTTCTGTATAGTTGGTGACCTCAGAAACAGATTTCTGAGGTTTGAGGGAGGCTGTTCTCAGGTATGCATTTGTCTTGATGGATGTTGTTAGAACAGAACAGCATGTAGGAGACAACACACTATGGGAGATAAAGAAATACACAACCCTATATTATTTACCAGTGCCTCACATTCTCTTCCCAAGAGAAATGAGTGATGATAGCTTCAAAGGGATAAGTCAATGAGAAGGGTGGTCATCTCTCACTCACAACTGCCAAAAGGACCCCAAGTCTCACTATTTCATGCACAGACAAATCAAAGCCTTAATGGGAAATGGGAGATGCTCAGCTGTGTGCCAGATTGGAGCCTGGCCTGTGGTTTTCAGCCAGCTTTTGTGACTGTGAAGCTGAGGAATCCCTCCTGAGCAGCCCCTGGCCTCATGGCTGTGCTGCCCTTGCCCAGCACTCCCCGGCTGAGCTGGGGCTGCCCGTGGCTCCAGGCACTGATGCCTGCCTGGGAAAACTGGCCAGAAACTCCTGAGCACAGGGAAAACCCAGAGTATCTGTAGAGTGATTGCCCTCGTACAGGTAAAGAACTCACTTTGAAGGGACCCTGAGTAAAACGTGAACAAATCCACAGGAGCCCACAGCCCCTTCAGCGCCTGCGGGATCAGCTGTGGGGCTCCAGCTCCCGAAGGAAGTGTGAGGTGCCACCCTCCCAGGAGTCGCTAATTGGGCCAGCAGAGAGGTGACAGCCCAGCCGGAGCGCAGCGGGAGCGGCCGGGGTGGCTCGCTGGGATGGCCACCGCTCGCCCCCGCCGGTCCCAATTCCCGGGGCGCATCCTCAGCTCCGCGACTCACAGCGACACGATGCCGTCTCTCTCTACATAGGCTTAAGCAACAGCAATCATAATTAACCCTGCTAATTAATCAGGGCATAACATATTAATTGCTAGCACACGAGGCTCCAATTGAGCAGGTGCTGTGCGGGTCTCTAATAGGATAATGAAGTGACGAGCGGTGCCACGTGCGGCAGCGTGAGCAGCGCTGGGGACACGGGCTTGGCAAGCCCTGCGCTCAGCCGCAGCTCCTGCCCTCGGCGCCAACGGGCCGGCGGAATTCGGGTGCGGGCCAGCGGGGGACGTGGGAAGGTGTGGCCAGGCTGGCCAGGAGGGACGCAGCGGCTGCTGCTCTGCGCAGGGCAGGCGGTGGCCCCGGGCGCTGCGAAGGCAGGGCTCAGCTCCTGGCACAGCACAGGCACACCTGGCACCTGAAGCCCCTTGTCCTGCTGCGGCAGCGGCGGGGATGGGCTCCGGCCCCTGCCCCTCCCGGGGCAGCGCTGCACCGGCCCCGGGGCCCCGGGGACCTGGAGCCTTTGTGTGCTTTGCTCTGCACAGACACAGGCTCGGCCTCAGCCCTGCTGCCGGTTTTCTCTGCGTTTTGTTCCTCACAGATCCAGGTATCGCCGTGCTTTAGCGCCAGCCGACCGAGCAGGTCTTTATAAATTTAATCTTTGTCTGGACTCGGCAGCGCGGTGCAGTGCGAATCCAGCCTGGACGCAGAGCTCACAGCAGCGGGAATAAGCTCTGCTGGCTCTGGTGGGGACTGTCCCAGTGCCACACGTGGCAGACGAGGAGCTGTCTGCAGGGGCCAAGGAGCTCCTCACCGGAGGAAGGGCTGCAGGCTGTCCTGTGTCCTGTGTCCTCATCAGGACCGGCAGGTGAGCCAGGAGCCGCCCTCAGCTTCCTTCGCTGCACAGCCCTAACATTTAAACCATTTCATTTAGGGCAAGAGCTTTCACTGGGATTGCACAGGACCCTCTGTGATCTGCTTCACCGTTGTTTAGTCTAATTGTCCTAGAATTGGCAATAGATTAAAAGAAAATAATTATCCCTAATTATGTCAATTAAATGGCTAATTCATTAACGAGCTCAACATCCTTTACTTGGACCATCTCTGCTAGGCAAGATTGTGCTTCCAAGAGGAGATGCCAGGCGCTTGCTGCATCCTGTGTTGCTGCAGTTGCAGCGTGTTTAGCATGAGCTGCAGGAACAAAATCCCCTCATTATTCAGATGACAGAACAAAACTATAAATAGTGGATCGCAATTAAAATCAGAACAATTACTTTTTATCCATTATACTGCCTTTTGCACAATAGCAGCCTATAAAAGGAAAAAGCACCGTCCTTTTAGATCTCTCTCTCTCTCCCTCTCTCTCTTCCCTTATCCAGAACTGTAGCTGGCTTGCTAATTAGGAGGCTTTTGAATTAGATTATTTGCATGTCTGAACAGGGCTAGGGTATTAAACATCCCTGAGGACACACTATAATAACCTCTTCAGTGGCTTTTAGGATCCCTAAGGAACCGGGAACTCTGAAAAAACCTCCAAAAGGAGGGAAAGTGCATAACGATTTCATCCAATTAGGTATGGATTAGTTGGCTTGGTGTCTTTGAATCCTGCTCGCCGGGAGAAGGTGTTCTCCTCCAGGAACATTTGACAAAATCATCAGGGAAATTATAATGCAGTACCTAAATGAAATCGCAATACCTTAGTTTCTCCTCCAAGAAAAAATAAACTACAAAATCAATACAGTGGTGTATAAAGCAAAAAGAAATGCACCAGTCACTTTATTGCCTGCCTGCGAGCACAGCCCTGTGTTTATAGCATCCACGGGCGACAGTCAAAGTCAGGCTCCAAAGGACAAAGCTGCTGCTGCTGCTGGGATTGGCTACAGCTGATTTTAATTTTTAAATACCACTGGTATTATCCTCTTCCTAATGGCTTTCCACACTCTTCCAGTTTTAAGAAATCACCAGCCCATTTATATTTAACAAGACAATTAAGCTGCCCGAGCTCTCCAAGTGCAGCAGTGGTCTGCAGTGTGGCCCTGGTGGGACACTGGGGTGGCACTGGGCAAACTGGGGCTGTGCTGGGCAGCTGCTGCCTCCAAAGGGCTCCGAGTCCTGGGGCCCCCTGACCCCCCACAGCCCCCAGCTGCCCCACAGCCAGAGCTGCCCCATGGCAGGGGCACTGTGGGCGATGGCAGCTGGAGCAAGGCATGAGGAACGAGGAGAGGGAGGAACGGGGTTTGCATTGATTTTCCTCCTTTTACCTTTTTTTTTTTTTTTTAAGTGCTGAGATCTAATTTGGAGGCAGTGGAACTCGAGCTTCATGAGAAGTATGATTATTATAAACTGCCTGTGGAGGTGAGCCGTGCTTATAAGACTGCACCTGGAGGGACCACTCAATGTCACCTCTCCACACTGCATCCCTCTGCCCGGGCTGGAAACCTGAGTATTGGTGTCTAATTGGAATGGATTTCCAGAACAGCAATAAGAGAAACTAGCTAGAAAACTAAACATGCAGCATTAAGCTTTATAGATCCTAAAACACGTGGATAAAACTGCCCATGCTGGTGCTGTGCAGTTCAGGCTTGGCTTTGCACACCTGGAGCCACAGTGCTCAAGCATCACTGCCACAGGCTCCCCTTCCCCAGGGCAGTCCCCCCGGGCACAGGGATGGCTCTCTGACTGCCAGGAGTGGCTCTCTGACTGCCAGGCATACAGAGGTCCCTCCCCTTGCTGGCCACCAGTGTTCAGCTGAGGGCTCTTGGGGTCTCTCTGTGAGGAGCACCCCTCCACTTCATGTGAAAAGCTCATTCCTTGTATTTTGAATTTTCATCTTTGAACTTTCTGCCTCGGCCAAATTTGTCAGAATTTCTTTCATCTTCTCTGAACTTAACTAATCTATAGCCCTGCTTCCTTTTCCAGGTCAGTAATTAATATATTAATGCCATTAGATTGAGTGTGTAACCATGGAGCACACTGCTGGTGACCCTTTACATTGACTATCTCCCACTTTTGTTTCCTTCCTCTTAGTCCATCTTATTGATTCATAATGTTACTGTAGCTCTTACTCCCATTTTTATCTTGTTTCCTAAGAAATCCTGTGGGAAGACCTCATTAAAAGCCTTTTGAAAGTCTAAAAATACGTCAAGATATTCTCTTTTATCCATTTATATATTGGTAGGTTCAAAGTATTCTAACAGATTAATGAGACATGATTTTCCACAGCAGAAACTGTGTTGATTGGATGTGATCTTCAAGGTATTTTATCATTCTATATTTAATAAATGTTTAAACCATTTTGCCAGGTACCTGTGCGAAGCTGAACAGTGTCTAATATCCTGGATCACACTTAGAGTCTTTAAAAAATGTATAATATACAGATAAAACCCCTCTGCTTTTCTTCCAGTAAGGGAAAACAGTGCAAACATTGCTGCTGTGTGTTCCCTTAAATGCTGTGAGTACCTCAATACGTGGCCTTTTATTTCCTCTCAGTTCAGCTCTGTGTCTGAGCAACGGGTGTGTGAATGGAGTGCACATTTGTCTTCTCACCTGTCCTCACAGGCTGCAGTCCCAGAGGGATCCCACACCTGGCCCTGACACGGTGACCTTCTCTCAGGTGACCTTCTCCATCCCACCACACTCTTGTCCTGTGACCTTCTCCTTCCCTCCACACCTCTTATCCTGTGACCTTCTCCTTCCCTCCACACCTCTTATCCTGTGACCTTCTCCTTCCCACCACACTCTTATCCTGTGACCTCCACCTTCCCTCCACACCTCTTGTCCTGTGACCTTCTCCTTCCCTCCACACCTCTTATCCTGTGACCTTCTCCATCCCTCCACACCTCTTGTCCTGTGACTTTCTCCATCCCACCACACTCTTATCCTGTGACCTCCACCTTCCCTCCACACCTCTTGGTTCAGGTCCTCTCTGCAGAGCCACCATTTTGACTTTGGTGCTTCCCAATTCCTTGGAGTTCATTCATTCTCCCCAGAGTTTTTATGAGGAATCTCCAGCATTCCCCCTACTATTATTTCACTCTACAGATTAGCTTGTCAAAATTTGAAGATTGAAACTATAACCCAATTTTTTCCTCTCTGTTGGAGAACAGTTAATTTCTTTAGAATGAATACCTTCTTAATTGCAACCCATTGCTCATTAGAAAACAAATTACTGGGAAATTATTTGTCCTTTCTGTTGCTTATGTCTCTGCTTTACAAAACCAGGAACTTCTCACACAGCTCCCTGCAGGCTTGGCCCTTCCCAGCACAGGGACCTCGTGGCACAGGGACAAGCCATTGGTGGCACTGTGCTGGCACAGGTGACTCTGCTGGGACATCTGTGCCAGCCCTGGGCAGGCTGTGGCCATCATCTGGAGATGGTGCTGTGTTCCTGCTCCAGGAGAAGCTGGGGTGATTCCCAGGGAGCTTTTGAGCTAACTCTGAGAGAATCCCAAAGAGCAGCTCCATGTGCCCTCCCTGCACTGCCTTCCCCGTCTTCCACAAAGTGCCAATTACTGTCCCAATTATTTGTCCCAATTCTGTTTGCAGCTGTAGAAACAGCCAAGAGCTAATAAATCACCTGAGCTCCATCCACAGCCAGAGCACATGGTGCAAATGAGGAGTCAGAGCCGTGTGTGCTGTGTACCCCTGAGCTCAGAACACCCCAGTACTGCCCCAAAATGCTGACAAAATGGAATCCAAGGCAGGTCTGTCAAATGGCTAAGCAGGAGATTAAAAAAGGAAAGAAGAATGAAAGTTCCCTGCAGCCTAATCACGTCTCGTAGGGAAATTCCTGCACCAACCCAGCCGTGAAGCCGGCGCAAATCGATGTGGCCCAGGGGATCAACATTTTACATATATATATAAAAAATTGTAAACATCTTTTATGTATGCAATGTAATAACTACACTCAGCATCATGGGCTCTAAAAGCAAATGTTATGGGCAGTTGTATTGCAATAAAGTGGTTAAATGGGAAAGCTTTGAAGGGCTGATAATTTGTACTCTTTTCTTCATAGAACCAACTTATTCTTGTCTGGGGATGACAAATTCAAACACTCTTCTGTAGGAAGAAGTTTTCTATTTATCAGGAATTTTCCCCATACTCTTTCCATTTCCTGCACTTTTCAAGTTCAAAAAGAAGTTGGTTACAGCCCTGATAAAGACAATGGGGTGTAGTTGTAGGTCAGGCAACAAAATACTCCCAGTGTGGGGGCCCAGAGCCTGCAGCATCAGTGGCTCCACCAGCGGGATGTCAGGGACAAGAGTGCCTGGAGTGCCCACCCCAGCTGCTGACCAGCTGCACCTGAAGCCTTCCCCAGCCTGGTCTGGGGTGGTGTTGTACTTCTCCACCCGATTCACACTCAGAAAGTAGGTGCTGCTGCTAAAATGGTCCCAAAACCATCACACTTGGCTCGGCAGGTCTGGTAGCTGTAACATGCTGTCTGCAAAAATACAAATGAATATTTAAAAATTTATTAACCAATAAAATTAACAATCAAATATTATTTCTGACTCACAAATAAAGCCCGTGATGCAGGTTTGTGCCGTGCCAGGCTAATTAAGCACTGTGGGAGAATTCCCCAGGGCCGTGTCACCGCTCCTTCCAGACTGAAAATCAGAGCGAAGCTCTGGGCCTGCTGTACTAAATGGACAGTAAATAACACATTCTCTGCCTTTAATTATTTAACAAGCACAGCAGTAACCCAGGATGATGTAAAATACGTACCAAAATACTGTATGGGAATGCAGCACTGTTGCAGGTGTGTTTGCTGCACTGGAGACACAAGTTCTCACTCCGTTTAAGGGGGCAGCAGCTCTGTCCTGGCTCTGTGTTCTTAAACCAGCAGCTCTGCCCAATCTTGCCTTGACTGTCAGCCTGTGCAGTGGGAACTTGCTGCCCATCATCAAGTGTGCTTCATGTATAAAACCCCCAGCAGGGATGAATGGGAAAGAAAAGCTTCCCAATATAACAGACTTCAGAAATGTTTATTAACAATTTGATAATACTGTTTGTGGAGGCTTCACGTTCCTCCAATGACTCCTTAGCTGGGAGCAGAATGATTTCACCCTGTTTGCTTTTAATCCCTTGCATTTATCTTGCCTGGGTGTCTCCGCTGGATATTGTTTACTCTTTGGATTAGTAAACTCAGAATTAATTCCACTGTTTATTGCTGAAAGTGGCAGTAAATTCAGCATCAGGGAGAGCCAGGAATCTGCTTAGCTGTGCTGCATGACCCTTTCACGGGCAATAAAAACCCCTCCCTGCACGGAGGGATGGAGCAGTTGGAGGCAGACCCCATGTCATTAGGGTATGGCATCTACAGGAGCCTGTGCTCAGCCCTTCTTTGCATTAGGAATTATAGATGCTGCAGGAATTTTGGTGTTTCTCAAGGGGAAATAAAATGAAAGGATAAAGAAAGCCTTGCTTGCAAGCCAGTCTGTCCTGATGTCCCAGCCTGTCCTGATGTCCCAGTCTGCAGCAGCAAGGAGCAGGGGCCAAAACCAACCTTCAGCACAACCTGGGGCTCTTTTTCCTCTGGAATGCTGGTGCTTCAGGCAGGGAGGAGGCAGTGAGGGTTAAAGCACGGTGCCTGTCTGCTCCCCAGTTCCCTGCCTGGCTGTTTTTTCCCTGCTATTAAATCAGCGAAGAGGAATGTGGGGCCAGGAGCTGAGCGGGGGTGGTTGGAAAGGTTACCTAAGTGAACCACGCAATTTTTTTCCCTCAACTTTGTTCCATCTTAAGGTAAAAGGTTCATGCAGAGGGCTATAAATTCCTGTCACATTTTGTTGTAATCTCTCTATGGTTTTATTACTTAAAATGCTGCACTCTCGAGACGGGGAATTTTCCAGGGGTTTGAGGCTGACACGGAGCCACATTTATATTGTGCTGAAGCTCCTCTGGAGTCTCCTTGAGACATGTGGCCGGCAAGCCCGGCATGAAGGCCTTATCAGTCACTCCACCATGGAGTCAGCCCATGAATTATACGGGGAATGGAGGTGGCTCTGCGAGAGCGGGATTGCGGGCCGCCGGGTGACAATAAACATGTCCCGGGAATGTGTCCTCCATCACTCAAGTTCAGATAGCAGATCTGGACCTTAACTACAGCTCCCCATCTCTAAATCTCCCTGTGACCTGAGCGGGAGATGGAGGTGAGTCTCAAGGATATCTGTCTGCAGGGGACTCGCACAGGGCGTTCGTACGCCGCCGCTCCCAGCGCCGCCACACCGGAGCTCGCCGGGGGCTCTGGCCACCACTTGGAGCCAGTGGCACAGCACGTGGGAGCCCTGCAAAACCTGCCAGTGCTGGCAGAAGGTGTGGAGCATCTCCTCACGGCTTTTGCCTCCGTGAAACACGAGTGGAGTGCGGTGGGGCGACGCGCAGGTGAGGACGCACGGGGCTGCCTGTGCTTGGAGGCTGCAGCACCTGCACGAGCAGCACAGGGCTCTTCTGCAGATATCCCAGAGGGAATTCTTCTCCATCCTGAGCTCCCTGTGCTTGGAGCCTGCAGCACCTGCACGAGCAGCACAGGGCTCTTCTGCAGATATCCCAGAGGGAATTCTTCTCCATCCTGAGCTCCCTGTGCCCAGCCCGAGGATGAGCCCCCTGCAGTGCCCCAGTGCTCATCTCCGCACGAAAGCCAAGCAAGAGCGTGAGCCAGGGTGGCACCCAGCCTTGGGCAGTGGCAGAGACCGAGTGGCTCCCAAAGAGGGGGGAAATAAATCAATTAATCCTGTTCCTAAATTAAAATAATAAGAAAAAAGAGTCTAAATGCAATGTGTTAATGAAGTAATGAAGGAAAGCGGCATGCTCAGTGCCACAGCTAAATACAGCCATTAAAACCCATAACCTCTGTAAAATTTGTGATAAAATTACAATTTAATTTTATAAAGATAATTTATTAGCTAATACCTCATTGCACATGTTAATAGCTTGTGCTTAAATAATAGTAATCTTGATTGCTCTGTGGTCATTAAACTTTTTTTTTACATACTGTTTAACTGACCATTTTGTATGTGGTTTGAGGAGAAAAAAGTAATTATTGAAGTCTTAAGCACTGAGTTAATTTCTAATGAAAGGATAATTTTATTCCAATGATTTTACATTTAATTAACTAAAGCTACACATAACGTGAGGTTCCAAGGCAGTGCTGATCCCCTTGTGCACTGGACAAAAGGCAGGGGTGGGTGAGCCCCCGGCCCTGGCAGGTGCAGAGGATGAGCTGGGAGCGCCTGCAGAGGGAGGGAGGGAATGGAGCAGCCCCACAAAGTGAGGCTGGAAAACTGTTCATCTTTTTGTGCTGTGCTGAAATGGAGCTTGGAGCTAACTGGGAAGGGATGTGGTCGTGGTTTTGAGCTCTGTGAAGTGGATGTCCTTGTCATCCAGAGGTTTTCTGTGTCATAGGAATTATGAGACAAGAATGGGAGGAGGTGGGATGGTGAGTGCGATATTGCAGTTTGGAAAAAGCTGGAAAGCTGGAAAAAGATAAAAAATTGATTATGGGAGTGAATGAAGAAAACCAGACAGAAAATCACGCTTTTGTCAGTCTGAAAATGTTTGGTTTGATATATTCACTACCTTTCACTTTTGGTTCAGGTCAGTTTTTGATATAAGATGCCACAAAATTCTCCAACAGAAGCAGCGAGCTGCAACTAGTCATGGCCAAACAGTGGCACTTTTTACATCCCTCCCACCCTGTCCACTGCACACTTGCTGCCAGCCCAGCTGCTGCCACGGTTGGGGTGCCAGACCCAGGGGCCGCTGGCCGCCCCGGCAGGGCTGGCACGGGCGCGCCGGCGGGCACGCGCCCCGTCAGGTGGGGCTCCCAGGCTGCAGGGGAAACGCTTGTCAGGGTATTGATAAACAACAGATCTGTGTCAGTGCAGACGCCTTTTTAATGGCGTGTCCTGAGGTGCAGACATTAGGGTTATATCCTCCTGCCTGCCAGCCTTCTGCGCAGCAATCACTCCTCCTCAAGAGAGCGAGGGCTGCACCCGCCGTGCTCCCGCCTTCTTAATGCATCTCCCTCTCACCAATGCAGGCAACAAAACACGGATCTGGAGCCCTGCGTGCACAGTAGGACTGTGGGGTGCTTGGGGGGCTGTGCAGTGCAAAATCAAAGTTCAGATTCTGCTGTCCCCCTGGCACCAGGGTGCAGGAGCCCAACACCACGGCACAACCCAGCCCGGGCCGCTCATCACACCTGGGGCTGGCTCGGGCTCCTCTGCCCTGCAAACCTCCTGATGTTCCCACCTCCTAAGAGGTTAGCAGCCTGGGATTTGGGGGTTTTGGACTATCTCTAAAGTCTTTATTAGCAGAATGAAAGACTATTAATGAGAAACATCCAATCTGTCTTAAAGGGTTGTTTAAGCTGCTGAGCTTGAAGTCCTTGCGACAGCAGGGGAGAGCCCTGCGTGGGCACAGACCACAGCAGTGCCAGGACAGAGCTGTGTTTGCCTCTCTGGGATGCTCCTCCAATGCAGCTGCTCCTTGGGATCCTCCCCTTGCTTGCCCCCTGGAGCAGAGGCACCAATTTTGTTTCCTTCTTCCTGAGTAGTTGCTGCTGTCCCAGTTGCTGCAGCTCCCAAGGGAATGTGGGGATTTGTGCTGGGCCAAGCACAGAAAGGAGCCCCACCAGGGCTCTGAGTCCATTTGGCATGTCCTGGTACCTCAGAACTCAAGTCCTTTATTCACAGACAAGCACTCAGGTTTGGAGCACTTGCCCCCTTGTCAAGGAGAAACAAACCCATGCAGCTTAACTGACTAATCCCAACTGGACTGCAGGGCTCAAAATTAAAATATTCATGATTTAGCCCACTCTACACATTTCTCAAAAATATATTACGTGTAAGAATATTAACCACAGGAGTCACAGGGGCATCAGGAACCTTGCCACACGGTGTGTCCACTCTGCAAAAGACTGTGATTCTTTAAGAAAAATCTCTCTTAGCCATGGTTTGCAGGATTTAATATTCTGCCCATTAGCAGAAGCAAGCACCACCCTTGAAACACACATGCAAATAGCAAGGGAGAGTGGAGGAAGACAATAAAACTGGAAGCAGCCTTTGGAAGTGCAAATAAATAATTGGATTGCAATGTGGAAGCGTTTTCTGGTTTGATGGGCACCTCCTTTCACTGAAAATAAACCAGGCTGAATGGCTCAGTGGGTCCTGCACACCTCTGAATGAGCCCAGCTAGCTTGTGCTCTTGGTAACAGTGGGTATCATGGAGGTACATAAAAACATAGTTTATTGTTAAATTAAGTGTCCTGTTCTTGAAAACAACCCTTAAATTTAACATTCCAAGGCTGCTGCTGTTTATTTGCACTCTCAGAGCACTCTCAGTGCTGTCCACTCAACTACTCGAGAAATACATTGTAATAAAAATAAATGGACAGTTTGGGTTTCTCTAAAATTAAAAGAGGATATACAGCAGCCTTGCACTCCTGCCTTGTACTGAGGTAACCTGTGATAAAGTCACATTGTGTCAGAGATGGCAAATTATGCCTGCTAATTACTTACCGGAATTTCAGATTTGTCCTTACCATAATTAAAAAGGTGTCACTTTATTAGAATAGGGCTGGAATGATGGGGCTTGGAGCAGTGGAGGAGATTTCTGGTTAGAGATAATTACCAGTGATGTATTCCTTTCTCTCAGAGCCGCTTTTGCTGCATTCCCCCATTACAGGGTAATGGATGTGTGGCACGGCTGCGTGGAGCCGCCAGCCTGGCCAAAGGGGCTTCCACTGCCAGCCTGGCCAAGGGGGCTAGGGGCTTCCAGTGCCAGCCTGGCCAAAGGGGGCTAGGGGCTTCCAGTGCCAGCCTGGCCAAAGGGGGCTAGGGGCTTCCACTGCCAGCCTGACCCCGGCCCGGGGCTGGCCAACACCACGGTCCCGCTGGCCCTACTGAGCCTCCACCTGGGACACAGCGACAGAGCTGGGCTCAGTCCTGTTCTGGGCTGCCCTCTCTGCCCGTGGGGTCATTCAGAATTTCCCTGGCAAGTTCCCAGAATTGCTCTGCAGTGCCAGCTGCTCCTCAAGGGACAGGGCCCTGCACCCCGCAGACCCTGGCTCCACGGCTGGCAAGTGGGGCCACAAAGGTGCCCTGAGCCAGAGGAGGGGCTGGGCTGGCCCGCAGCCCTGGGCCCCCCCTGCAGCCCTGGGATCCCCCTGCAGCCCTGGGACCCCCCTGCAGCCCCCTGCACCCGCCCTGCCAGGCCCAGCCCCACTGCCCAGCACCATTTATCTGCAGTGTAATACCCTTCTGTTGGCAGAAGAGACTTGAACCTGTCGAGGGCAAACTCGAGTCTCTCCCAGGGCCTGGCAAAAGAAAATAGCAGCATTTAACCGCGATGAAAGTCAGAGCATAAACAGGGACATGGGGAGAATAATTGCATGGCTGGAGCACCAGCTCCATGTTATCATTACACATTGGATTCCTGGTCTGTAAGTACAGGGATGGCGTGAACCCCCGCAGAAGATGAAGGTTATAAAAGAGGCATTACAGGGAAAGGTCAGCAGGCTATTCAAACACGGAGCAGTTGCAATCCGCAGATTCAATACCGAGAGCTATTTGCAGGGCTGGGAGAGGCAGGAGGAGTGGGAGAGGCAGACGCTTCCGACAGCCACGGGAAGGCTCCTTGTGCTGCAAACTCACCAGCAGACAGCAGGCAGGATCAGCCCTTCCCAGCCCTGCTCAGCCCTGGATCTCACCAGCAGTGCCCTTTGCCACAGAGCTGCTGGCAGTGCCACTTTGTGCCAGCACCACACCAAACTCGGCAGCCACGCCTGGAAATAACCAGGTGGAGCACAAAGGGTGAGACAGCTCTTCTGCCTTGATGCCACCGAGCTCTGGCTGCAGACTGTCATCAATCCGATCTCTGCTCCAGCACATCTGGGCAGCTAAAACATCTTTTCCTTTCAGAAGAGACCTCCCTAGGCTGAGCGCAGCACTGCAGCCGCACACGCCGCGTCTGGGGTATCACAACACAGCAGATCCTGTGCCTGATGGAGAGCCCCATCACACTCCACATTTTTATAAAAGATGGTTTGGTTAGCTCTTGAGGCACTGCTGTTATTGCCAAAAGGTTTTGCTCCCCAAGCCTGTGCTGAATATTGTATTACTTTGCTATGCTCAGAAACTAAAATTACAACAATTTAATTTTGAATATGGTGGCATTATTACCATTTGTATTTGCCATTTCATAAGACTTTTCATTTCAACTGCTTTTCTTTCCTGTCAAGAGGAAAAACCTTCAATCTATCGGCTTTTACCAGAGAGGGAACTGTGCTGGAGTGTAATGCAGTATTGTATATTTCTTCTCTAATGCTCTTTTGAACAAAATCATCTATTTCATCAACAGTATATCAGCGGTGACCAAAGACCATTAAATAATGCATCTCACTCAGGAGCAGTGGAGCAGGGAAAGGGCTCTGACCTGTTTTAAACCTTATTACTTTCTTGCATTATGCCCTCACTGCAATCTTTTTGTTTAAGTGATTTCAGCTGAGGCGTTGCTTCCTGCCTTAAAACACACGGTGGACACGTTATTGCTGAGCTGGTTGGACTCAGCATTTCCCATCCTACACCAAAACCAGGCTCTGCATATGAATCTTTGTTAACCTGGCCAAATACCCCTGTGTGCATTGGGGCTGGTGTGAATAACATCCTCTTTGTTTTGGATCTCAGGGGCAGAGGCTGCATTTCATTTGGACCCACGGCTTCAGCTCCCAGCAAATGTTTGGTACTTGCAATTAGCAGTCCCAGGGCTGGCAAAGCAGGCATAGAATTCTTCCAGAGCGGAATAGTTTAAGAAGAGAAGATACAGGTGTAACAGCCAGAAGAGCTGTGGGGCTGCAGGTGGGACTGAAGGATTGAGGAGCGGTGTCCCCGTGAGCCCTGTGCCGGCGGTGTCGGGAGCACCACGGTGGCACCAGCACCTGTGCCTGTGCAGAAGCCAGCCATGACCACCGTGGGCAGCACATTGTGCCCACACTGTCCCAGAGCAGCCCACGCTGTGCCCAGGGACGGGGACAGCTGTCCTGGGGAGGGGGCACAGGGCCCCAGCTGCTCGGCTCCTCGGGCTCCCTGCAGGGCCAGCTCTGCCTCTCCCAGCCCTGCTGAAGCACAGTCCCCCACCAGCCGGCGAGGGGGAAGCCTGAGAGACTTACAATTACATTTTCTCACTAGTCTAATGAGGTGAGAGACAGACAGAGGAGAGAGTTCCCTGGGCTAATTTTCCAGCCAGCAGCCACTGCGTTCCTCCTCTACTGCAAGAGGCAGAGGGAGAAATGACTCTTCCAGATTAGAGGCTCTTGCTGAAGGCATTCCAGAGCATATTCCTCTAGGACACCACAGCAAAAAAATGGAGATGACAAACCGTTTTGCTACATTCAGCTGGAATGAAGTAACCCACAAACAGAACTGTGTGGTGCTGGGGTGCACTGATCGGGAGAGAGCACCTGGGGAGAGCAGGGAGTGGAGCCTGGCCTGAATCACGGCACAGGGCTCTGCCCAGGCGAGAGAGGGAGCAGGTCAGCACCTGCACAGGGGGAGGGATTAGCTGGGACAGGGAAGGAGCATTGCATTTGTGTCCCCTGCTAGTGAACCATTTGTTATCATGGAAAGGTCAGCAGTGCAATACTCACTGCCTGGGGGGAGCAGCACGGGGCTGCAGGGGCAAGAGGGCTCTGCCTCGCCCCCAGGCATGGCGGGTCCTTCGAACTGGAGAAACTCTGAGAAATCCCTCCTCACAGCCACAGGGACCGTGGAGGGAGCGCTCCTTCCTCGATTCCTGTCCTCTGTGGTCTCTGCACGGGATTCATGTGTGCTCGACGTTTGACTCTTTGGAGGTTCTCTGATAGCTTTGGTTGAGACCAACGCTGTCGTGCGCTCCCCTCACACCCCCGGTCTCAGCACACCTGACACACTTGCAGCGTGCCTGAAGGGACCTGAGACACCTGAACTTCCTAAGCTTGGTCTAAGTCGGGAGGAAGAGTCAACAAAATCCCTCCATCCACGCGCAATGAGTTCACACACACCTGCATGTGCATGGGCCAGGAATGTTTCATCAACCAGCCCCCCAACAAGATTGGCATTTCCCCATTCGACTGCCAAATCCAGCAACCCCACACTCAGAGACACTCGGGCACACCCGGGCATACTCACAGACACTCGGGCACACTTGGGGACACTCAGGCACACCTGGGCACACTCGGGCACACCCAGACACACTCAGGCACACCCGGGCACACCCGGGCACACTCGGGCACACCCTGACACACCCAGGCACACTTGGGCACACTCGGGCACACTCAGACACACCCAGACACACCTGGGCACACCCAAGCACACCCGGGCACACTCGGACACACCCAGGCACACTCGGGCACACCTGGGCACACTCAGACACACTCGGGCACACTCAGGCACACTCGGGCACACTCGGACACACTCGGGCACACGCAGACACACCCGGGCACACTCGGGCACACTCAGACACACTCACACACACC
>VWZV01009275.1:160524-163788 GCA_013397155.1 Irena cyanogastra | reverse complement strand
GGAGCTGCAGGGACCCCACCGGAGCTGCGGAACCCCACCAGAGCTGTGGAACCCCACCGGAGCTGCAGGGACCCCACTGGAGCTGTGGAACCCACCGGAGCTGCAGAACCCACCGGAGCTGCAGAACCCACCGGAGCTGCAGGCACCCCCTGTCCCTGTGCCCAGGGCTCTGGGCTCTCCCGTGACAGCGTGTCACAGCCAAGGCACCGCAGGCACCGCAGGGGTTATTTTTGTAATGTTTTCTTGTGAAAGCTGCCGGCTGTTCTGAAATCCTGCAGCTAACAGGCTGTTGTGGTCCTCACGGCTCTGCTGGTCAGACAAGTATCTTCCCCCTGTCCCCGGCGTCCTCTATTTCTCACACCTCACTGAACAGGCACCGCCACGCCGAGACCTCTGACCGAGTTGTCAAGGTGACGGGTGCTGTTATCCTAAAGTACTTATTTCACATACATGGTGTTTTGTCCCTGGCTTTTATTGAAACACGGAGTAGAGACCAATTATCTTCCTAATGGTTTGCGCAGCTTCTTTCTTCTCTTAAGTGCGAGTTAATGACAAATGGTTTGGGCAGGGGGTCGCTCTCGCACAGGGAGCTCTTGGGTGTCCCCTGCTTTCCAGGTGTCCAGGGACACGGGGCAGCTCCTCTCATCTCCTCTCCTCTCCTCGCGCAGGCATCGTCACCGATTTTCTCCTCCGTGTTTAACCCCTGCAGAATTAACACGCTTTCCGAAATGCCCAGGCGCTGCAGCATCTCCCCGGCCGGGCAGGAGGGGTTAGCGGTGCCGGGGCACGCAGGGCTGCCCGGGGGCCGGCACGGCAAGGGAGGGCTCTGGGCAGCACCCCGGGGATGCCAGCGCGGGCCGGGGGCCTCGGGCTGTCCCCGGCCACGCGGTGCTGAGCCCTGGCCCACGCGGCCACGGGACACCCCGGCGTGGCTGCTGGGCCGGGGCCACACGGCAGCAGGTCCAGCTGGTCCCGTGGCTCCCTCCCACAAAGAGGCACATCAAAATGCTGACATAATGCCAGTGGCAAGCCAAGCAATGAAGAAGAGGCTCTGTGCTGCTGGCTGAGGTGCACCAGGGGAGCAGTCCCAGTGACACTCTCACTAGGTTAGAGCTTGGGGGTCCAAGTGCAGCCAATTCCAATCCCGTCGGCTTCCCCGTCAGGCACAGGGCATGCAGAACGGGCCTCTTCCCAGCCGGACCGGACTTTCACCCGCCCAGTTCGTGCTCCGGGAGCCCCGGGGGCTCTGCAGCCCGAGTGTGTGCGGGAAGGGCTGCGAGACAGCTCCGCTCCCAGGCGGCTCCGTTATTGATGTGCTGCGTCTCGCTGGAGCAGTAACGGATGTGGTGTGAGCCAGAGGGTTCCTCCTGCCTTCCAGCCTGCATTACCCCGTCAGGAACAGAGGTTTCACTGGCACCTGATAAGCCACATAAAACAGATAAATACTGGGGGGATGCTGTGTGTGAACACAATCAGTCTTGGCAGTGACATGATCCCTGTGTAACAGCCTGGCAGGTATCTGCAGCTTTGTTTTTTGCAGGGGGAAGGCAAGTCGAGCTGGAAGAGCTCTGGATTTGAGCTATGCAAAGCAGGAAATTGTGCATCTCTATATCACATTCCAGGAGGAAGCTGCAATTTCACCACTGCAGACCCATGGAAGTGGGGGCACTTTAGCTCAGGCATGGTTTGGCTTGGGAAGTGCCTAGAATTATTTTTCCATTCAAAAATATGGTTGACGTGAACTCCAGATGGTGGAGATCCACTTCTGCCTGCAAGCTGGAGAGACTGGGTGGCCCCAGTGCCTGCACAGGGGCCCTGGAGCATGTCCACAACATGTGCCCTCTCCGAGTGCTGTGGTGTCTGTATTTTCACCCTTTCCCGTTCTGGGACATCACAGAAAAATCCACCTGCAGATTGTTTATCTTGTTTTCTTGTGAGTGAAGATGCAGCCTTTAACTTCCCGTGGATGCAGTGGGCTGGTTAATGCCTGGGTAACAGAGGGAGGGGATGGGGGCATGGCAGTGTTAATGGGAGAACAGCTCATTTATAGTTCCAGCATGCTTTATGACATCAAAAGAGCATTGAGAGAATGCTTGGGATAATGTTAATTAGGGCTCAGAAATAAATGCTTTGCTTCCTCATTAATTGTTATCTCTTTGTTGTGCTCATTAGAAAGTGATTCCTAGCTGCTAAAGGTTGTGCAGCTGAGAGGAGATGTGCTACTTGTGTGGAAGACACTGGGCAGCCCCATCCAAATTTGGTCCTCAGGAGTGAGGTGGTGGGGGACAGCTGGCACCCAGGCTGCTGTGGGGAGGGGTGGTGAGATGTGGGATGCTCTGGAGAGCACTGTCAGTGCAGCCTGTGGCAACCCCTGCCCCTATCTCCATTAAGCAGCCTTGCAGGGACCAGCTCTCTTCTCTGAAAGTTTTCTTGTCTCAGCCATTTCTGTAGATTATGTGAAAATACACTTTGGAAAATTGAATCATAAAACTGTGGTGTAAATCCTTTTAAAAAGAGATCAAAGACCAAAATGCTAATAAGGCTGGGATGGGAATAAAATCTAGGCGCTTTGGTAAAGTAGAATAAAAATAAAGGAGGCCTACAAAGAGAATAACAAATTAAAAACAAGTTTAAAAAGAGCAATGGAGAAAAGAGGTTCAAAACAACCAAAGGAGAAAGCCCTTAAAGTGAAGGCTTTCCTGTGCCCAGCGTGGCACGACCCTCAGTGCTGCTTCCACCCGTGGTGAACGCCCTGCCCGGCCGGGGGCTCCAGCCCCTGCACCCACCTGGGGCTGCACCCAGCCCCTGCCACCTGTCAGGGTCACAGCCTTGGAGGCTCCTATTTCCCATCAGACTGCTGGAACCGTCTCCCCCCAAACCATCTCAGTGAGAGGACTTTGGAACGGTGATCTTCATCGCTGTCTTTCCTTGGCTTTTCCCATGTTTCTCCACAGATGAGGACCAGGCAGGGCACTGGGAGAACAACTGTACATGAGGACCAGCTGATGCACTCTTCTCAAATCCATAAATCACTTCCTTTGGGGAGTTGATTCAACCTGGCATTAGGAAAGTGCATTTAAAACACACTGGTTCTGTCCCAGCAAGCCAGCAGGCTGGCACAGGCCCCCGTGTTGTGCTCCCTGCAACACTCAAACCCAATTCTGGAGGAAATCGAGTGCATTTCTAGGGAGAACAGCAGGCTCCTCATGCCAAGACAGGGTCACTGTCTGGAGGGAATTGTAAGGGCCCACAAACATTGCTGTC
>VWZV01009275.1:123024-155524 GCA_013397155.1 Irena cyanogastra | reverse complement strand
ATGTGCAAATCAATAAGAACACTTGTTTGGCTCTCTCCCTAGAAGGTAATAAAATCAAATATCTCAAGAGTAAAATGCTATCTGATCCATAAATGGCAGCAGCAGATGCTTAATGTAATAGTTAAAGACTATGCAGCATTCTTGGCACCTTCCACGCGTTTTCCACACACACTGTACTAAAGTGACACTCAATAACTTGCTAGTTACAAAAAGTTTAGTAAATTTGTTGGCACCACATCAGCCTAAATGAAAGCTTCAGTGTCAAGGAATGATGTTACATGGACAAAGTGGATATTCCCTACTGCTCCATGGGCAGAGCTCCTTTGGGTTTCCCAAATGGAGATTCCATAGCAGAAGACAAAAGCTCTTCATGTCTCTCCTGCTTCCTGAATCCCAGCGGATAGTGAACAATGTTGTGGAAAAAGCTCCTGAAAGGGGAGAGGCAGAGGGGTTGCTCCAGACTGACAGCTGTCCAACCTATTGGAGGGATTTAAAGCTCTGCAGATGCTTCTGGGGGCCATTTGCAGAAGAAATTCTCAAAACGAGGTTGAATCCACCCAACATTCCAAATAAAAAGAAATATCCAAGTTCTCTGCAGAATGAAATGCTGAACAACGTTGAAACCACTCGGCTGTTCAGATCAATTATTCTCAATCCGGTAAAACTGCTGCCCAACTGCTCCAAACAAAGACCAATTGGATTGATGCATTTTGGCTTCAAATCTCTGTTGCGATTGGATTTGCCTTGTCTCACAAAGACTTCAGATTGGCAAAGCTGCTCCTGCAGCAGAAGAGCGTTCCATGCACTTTTGGGTGCTGCAGGTTTGTGGGACCTGCCGTGCTGCAGCTTTCCCCAGGAGCAGTGAGAAGGAGTGCCCCAGCGCAGGGCCCTGGCTCCCACAGGGGCTCTCCAGGGCCTTGTTGCCTGATGGATAACAGTCTGAGGACATAATTCCCTGCAGTTGACCCCAGGACACGGCTGCAGCTCTCGCTCTCTGCGGGAGGGGCTCTGCAGAGCCCAGCGGCCGTTTTGTGCAGGAGCTGCTCAAGCTGCCAGCTGCTGGGCTGGGGTTGGCAGCCCCCTCACACAGACAGGCTCTCTGTGCAATGGCAGCTTGCTGTGTGTCCCCTGAGTGCCACAGCCCCTCGCACAGACACCCTGCCAGCAGCTCCTGCCCGAGGAGCACGAGGGGCTGCACGTGCCCCTGAGTCTCGCTGGCATGGCAGGCCTGGGGGCTCAGCAGCACCTAAAGCACCTTTGGGCATTCCCCACCTTGTAATCAGAGTGCCCAGTTTGTGTTCTATTTCCTCAGTCCCACAAGGAGAAGGCTGTTGTTACTGCCCTAAGAGTTATTACTTTACTGTTCTTAATACAAGATGCAATTTAAGTGAATGTGAACGTGTCCTCCCGTGTACTCAGCACCAGCTGCCAACAGCCCGGCACTCTTGTTCTTCTTCCATCATCTCTTGTCCCAGACAGGTGGAATGGGATGACTGCCATTGCGGGGAAGTCATAAAGTATAAAATGCTTCATTTGTTCATGAAATGGAAATTTGAATGGCCAGGGAAGGCCCTCGCAGTTCGTGCTGCTTCATAGCCAGCACTGCGGTGGGCATTGTCCTGCCGCCTGCAGGGATGCCCCATCAGAGACCTGCTCCAAGGCATGCAGGGGCTCCACACAGGCTCCTGCCCCATGGGCTTGGAAGGGAAAGGAGAGGGCACGAGCATTCAGGTTTTAGGAGGCACTCGAAACGTGTGGCAGGAGGGGGCCCTGGTGACACAACCCGCATGCTGAGCCCCTGGACCCTGCCAGGCCCTCGGGCATGCTCCTGGGCAGAGGTGGGTGAGCACGTCCTGCCTGGGGTGCAGAGCCCACAGTCCCATCTGGAATGTGCAATGTGGAGACAATAGAGCAAAGTGTAACCACTGTTTACAGAAAAAATTGTCAAGGATTTATTTATTGGAAGTGACTGAGGAATATGAATTCTACACTCCATTTAAAATGCTTTTTATTTCTCTCAGCCTTGGGGCTCTGAGTACATCTAATTTCACCCATAGCTATAATTCTCCACCAAACAGTTCCTGCTTCTCCTCTGGGTTCCTGAGAGTCATTTTGGTTTATGTCCTCTGCGGTGCAGCTCTCGCTGTGGCTGGAGACAGTTACACGCCGGTGAACTTTCCTAACACCCCCTCCCCAATGGGGGCACACACACATGCAGTGTGAGCGAGTGGCATGCACTGGGAACAGCTTGACACCTCACTATATATTTATTTAAAAAAATAAAACTCCAAATGTCTTTATCATGTAGGGGTTTCTCCTGAGGAGCCTTGTATTTCACCACAGACACTTTGATTGTCCCTACCTTGCAGCTAACAAACTATTAGTTTTGTTAGTATATTTATTCCACTAAAATTGGAGCCTGTGATTACAAATCCAATGCTGTGATTGAGTCAGGGTTTGAAAATAAATCTGTCTGGGGCTCATCTGGCATTTTGGTGCTGGGAGAGGCAGCGTCAGGCACTGCTCCTGCAGCCCAGCTGTGGGCTGGACCGTCCAGCTGTGGGGGCACTGTGGCCACGGGCACGGCCGGCTCACCAACCAGGGACTGGTTCTGGATGGGACCCATTTCCCCAGTGAGCCAGCAGTGGCTGCAGAGTCTCTGAACAGTGACTGTGCTGGGGCAGAGGTTGCTAGGCTGCCACAGTTTGCTCCATGTCCCAACCCTTCCAGGGCTTGTTGCTCCGTGAGGCTTATGGCATTTGAACAGCATCTCGGTGACATGACAGCTTTTCTGCCAGGGCAGGAGATGCCCCTTCCCAGGAGGGTGCTGCGAGCCGGGGTGGCTGCTGAGCTCCAGGACAGGGAGCAGGTTGCTCTTCTTCCTCGTGGGCAGAAGGATGCTGGGGAAGGACAAGATAAGCATATGGATGTGTGTCAGAGCAGGAATTAAACTCCCATTCTCTGGATTTTTTAGGAACAGCTTGTTAGTTCCCACTATTTCAGTTTCTTCTCCAAAAGCAAGGGCGGCAGCTCATCCTCTGGGATGGGAGCTCTGTGGCAGGGCCTCTCTCTGCAGATGGGCACACAGATTCCCAGGGACTCAGTCTCACCCTGGCCCCCCCAGGATGGCTGTGCCCAGAGGAATGGTGATAGCTGGGGTGCCCCTGACTGGGACCAGGCCAAGGAGAGACAGGAGAGGGACAAGGTGGTGCTCTTGGTGTTCTGATGTTCCTCCAGATTATTTCCCAGAAAGCTTCTTTGATGTGGAGTTGTGCTTGCTTTGAAATTAATGAGCTGTTCTGTTTCTGCAGGTAGGCAGTGAGAGCATTTTCACTGCCTGGGTATCACTCCTTGCAAGCTCTCAGGAGAGGAGCCAGCAAGACAGAAATCACAGCACTCACACAGGTAATGGCAGACTCCCCTGTGCCACGTGGCTCGGGGGGACAATGACCTCGCCCCCGGGCGGGGCTGTCGCGACACCTCCCATGTCCCTCTGGCCACTGCGCTGGCCCCGCTCGCAAGAGCCGCCGGTTCCCTCGCTGGCTGCAGCAGCACAGAGCTGGGGTGGTGCAGAGGCTGGCCCTGCACCCTCCCTGGCTGGTGCCATCTGCACCCCGGCCATGGGGTCCCGTCCTGCACCCCAGCCTGGCACCCCCGGCTGCGCCACCTGCGGCTCCGAGTCCCCAAACAGGAACACGTGCCCTTCTGCATGTACATAGGGAAAAAACCTGTCAGGGAAGATTAAAGCCCCAGACAGTCTTTATTGTAGGATTGTTTTTTTCATTTATTTATCCCCCTTTTTCCCTTTTAGCAAGTGTAGTCAGGGTTTGATATGATTAGAATTGCAAATCTTGCATGTTAAAAGGGAAGCACTGAAGTAAAAGGATGCTGCCTGTGTAATGAGACACGTTTTAAATCCAGGCTAGGTAAATTTGGTGTTGAGCATAAAGGGTATGAAATAAACTCGCAGTGAGCTCAGCAAATGCCCCAAGGCGCGTCCCCATTAGTATTCCCATTTGTGAGCTCACTTCATAAGACTAATGGAGTTGCTACCTGGGGACATTAATTGTGCATGACACCATTGCCGAGCCTTTGTGCACTCTTACTAATATCACAGTGCCTCCTTGACAAAACGCCTGCAAAGATTACAAACATACCTAAAATAACTGCCACATTCACACTCATATTTGACAGGGATCTTCGAGTTCAGTTACAATAGAATTACCATCATTTCTTACACCTCTGGCTTTTTATTACATTAAACAATGGTTGATATTGCTTCCTTAAACCAGTGTCAGATTGTGTAAAATCTCTCTATCTCAGGCTTTTCTATTAAGCCTCCCATTTATCAGGGGAATGTATAGCTTCCATACTTGACTCTTACTACAAATATTATATATTATATACTTAAGCACGCGTGCACACGCACACATCACCCTTCTTCTGTGTTAAAGCCACAGCAACACTTTTGAGTCCTTGCAATTAATACTGAAAGGCTCTGCTATCGTGTGAGGTGCTCACAGGTCCTCCACCATTAATTATAACATCATCTCTGGGGGAAAGCCTTCCTGGGTCTGAGCTCCCTGTTTTAAATCCCAGTCCAGGATTAACGTGATGGATGAGAGGATTTGCTAAATTTGCAGCAACCAGGGCAAGATTCTGTTGAGGAAAGCAGATGAATTGGGATCTTCTGGAGCTCTGACACACCAGGCTTGGCCTTGTCAGGGCTCTGTGGGGCTCCCCACCAGCGTGACCCCTGCCCAGTCCTGTGGAGCTTCCCTCCAGCCCCAGTGGCTGTGTTCCCTGCTCCCCCAGGGCTCCAGGGGCCTCCCACAGCTGCACTGAGAGGCATTGCTGGGACAGCAGGGCAGATCTCATCCTTGAAAGAGATGTTAAAACAAGGTACCAAAGTGAATTAAGGTAAAACCTTTGAGGATTCAATGCTCAGATGCTTGGAAGAGGGGTTCAGTCCTTCACAAATCAATTTTTTAATATATTTATAAAAAAACCTAAGTGTTTGCATTTTTTCCTGGTCCTGGCACCATCTGTGCCCCAACAGCCTTCGGTTTTGCTCTTTCCCCTCTGCACTAGAGCTTCCTCTGAGGTTTCCTCTTGGAGAAGAGCCTTGCCAAACTGCAGGTGAGGGAAAATTCGTTGATGTGCATTAGAAAGCTCTTCATCCCACCTTCCCTCTTCCAGAGGTGGCCATGGCTTTGCCATCAGCTGCCCAAGGACATTCTGATTTTACCATGTTGCAGCATTAAATGCCCAAAAGAAAAGTCCAGCTCTGTATTCACTAGACAACAAAACACTTTGTCTAGATAAGGACATCGGTGCTTGCTTCAAATTCCTGACCTTTGAGATGGACCAGGTAAAGACCCATGGAGACATGAAACAGAAACTGTGGTTCCTCTTGGGGTTATAGCTGGGAGAGACTGGGGCTGGATCTCAGCTGCAGCTGTAGAGAATGACACTTCAGGAATGGCTGTTTCTGTTTCTGTTTTTGTTTCTGTTTCTATTGACAGGATTTATTGGAATTAACATTAATTATTAGTTTGTAGTGGTGCCTGTCAGCAGTCAATCGCATATTTCTTTACAAACTTGTTCTACAATTTGCTGCAGCAAGAAAAGGCACAGGGTGATCATGGGCAAAGCTGCCTCCAGGCTTTGGGGACTCTTCCTTCCTCGGACTGGTCCTGTCCCACACCTCCTATCCCCAAATAAACACATGCTGATGTCCAGGCAAGAGGAGCCACCAGGGCACAGCAGGGCTTTGCTTTGGGCATTTCAGAGGAGCCCTGAAGAAATGAGCTTGGGCTGAGAAACACACAGCTCATGCATACGGCTGATCTGCCCTGTGGAGCTGGCACAAAATCTTTTCCTGCTGTCTCATTGACTTCTTGCCAAAAAAGGCTTAAAATGCTGGAGTTTTCTCTGGAATTCTGAAGTTGGGACTTAAAAATACTTCAAACACTTGGTTTAATAGACCTTCACATCAGCGTATTCCCAGTTTCACACAGCTCCCTAGTGACACGGGACCTTTTGTCAAGCACATATGAAATTAAGTGAAATAAAAATCATATTAAAAATTATTACCATCTAACAGCCATTAGTCTGCACATTGCTGTCACGTCTTGATGGATTTCTCACTTAGTTCAATGAATGTTCTAACGACAGTGATAAAATCACTCAGAAAAAAATATAATAAACTGTTAACCCTTCACGTGGCTGCTTGTTTTTCAAATCCCTTTAAGAACCGTTCAGCAGTGAGTTGCTCCCCAGAGTACTCGCCTGTAGATGAAAACCTGCCTCTGCCTGACTTGGGCACGATGGAGAGGGTGGGAATCCTGTTCCAGCCCTGCCCAGTGAGGGACATGGCCCGGCTGGGGACCATCCTGGCAGCACAGGATGACCCTGCCGGAGTGCCACAGCCCTTTGTCCTTCCAGAGCAAGCCCAGGATCCCTGGGCTCCGGTTCCCTTGAGGAACACTGAACAAGCTCTACGACAATGATTCCATGGTGCCCAGCAGCACACAGTGCAGGAAACAAATCACTCTGCTCCCCGTGAGGGTGCCAAGGCTCAGACCCTGGCTTGGAGAGCACCACAGGGGTCCTAAGGCATGCGTGAGAGGAGGGAGGTGGTGGCTTGGGTCCCAAGACACGTGTGAGAACAGGGACATGGTGACTTCGGGTGCTGGAGCTTGACGGAGCAGCTGTGGAAGTACAGCGTGGCTCCCGAGAAGGGCATCTGCAGTGGGCTATTAACACAGAGCTACTTAACGGGCAATCAGCACGGCCTCGTTAATAAAACACATCCATTTGAATGCCATGAATTACTCCGTGTGCTGCTGGAGCTCTCTGGATAATAGCAGCCTCGGCAGCCTGGCATTGCTGGGTTTGTTGTGTCCTGCAAATTTAATGCATGCTTACTGCTACGGAGAATAGTGGGTAAGATGTAAATGACAGACTGCAGGAGCAGACGTGGCAATATAATAAACTCGGTTGGCACTTCTCCTGAGTTGTATTTAGCCTACCACGTTCCGTGGAAGCCTGGCAGCAGGCCAGCACGTGCAGGCGCTCATGCATGGGACATGGCCAGCACGTGCACGAGTGGCAGCAGGGCCCTCATGCTCCTGCAGGTGACGTTGGCTATTGTCACAGCGTCTCCTTTCTGCTGGTGCTGCCTGTCAGAATCCCTTCGACACAGAACAGAAGCCAGTGTTTAACTCCCCCAGTGTTAAACCTTTGCTCTCTGAGCAGGAGGGTCCTGAGCCCTGAGGGCATTTCTGGCTGCTGGAGCCGGAGGGAAGTGAACACCTTTTTGTGACTGTTGTCACTCAGCAAATTGTTCTGCAAGGCACCTGATTGTGGTATTAGAAAGACAGATTGATGTTCTCAGGAAGATCAATGAACTTGCCAGGCTTTGTGATGACACACAGCTTGCCTCCCTCTCAGTGCAGTGACAGCCCAGCATGGCACTGAGAGGGCACCAGGGCACCTCACGGGACCAGCTTCCCCGGCACTGAGGCACTGCAGCACCTTGCTGATGGTGGGAGGAAACTGTTCGAAGAGCAGCAAAAATCAGCAGCATTTGGAGGGAAGCAGAGATAGAGATAGATGAGGTTTTGGGCAGCCTGCGTAGAGGAAAGCAAGCTCTGGGGCAGGGGACAGCCCTGGTGACCGCTGTGAGCTCAGCGAGGGCTGGCAAATGTGAGCTCCCGCTGAAGCTATTGAGGAACAAAACCCTGGGATGCTGGAGAGGAGGGAGAGCTCCTTTTGGTGCCCCAGGGGAGGTGCTGTAGGCTGTGCAAGGGCTGGGCTGGCAGAGGCTGGGCTGGCAGAGCCCACAGAGCCGGGCCAGCGCTGGTGCAGGCCCCGCAGCCCTCAGCCTCGCTGGCCTTGGCCTTGCCACCCTCGGCCTTGCCGCCCTTGGCCTTGCCGCCCTCACCGCCCTCAGCCTCACTGCCTTCGGCCTTGCTGCCCTCAGCCTTGCCACCCTTGGCCTTGCCGCCCTCGGCCTCACTGCCCTCACCGCCCTTGGCCTCGCCGCCCTCAGCCTCGCTGCCTTCAGCCTCGCTGCCCTCAGCCTTGCCGCCTTCAGCCTCGCTGCCTTCGGCCTCGCCGCCCTCACCGCCCTTGGCCTTGCCGCCCTCGCCCCCTTCGGCCTTGCTGCCCACAGCCTCGCCACCCTCGGCCTTGCTGCCCACAGCCTCGCCGCCTTCGGCCTCGCCACCTTCGGCCTCACCGTGCTGTGGGCGCCGCTCGCACAGACACCGTGGAGCTCGGCCACGGAGCAGCCAGGTGCTAAATGGGAAATCTGATTGTTCATCCTTTGTTTTCCTCCTTCCATGCCGAGAGTGAATTAAGTCAAAGCCAATTCTGAGGAAAAGCGGATCTCCTCTACCATCCATCACGGACGAGAGCACGGCTGGGCAGATCTACAGGCCTCTGAAGGCCTCTACGGATATGTTGTCCCAAATCTCATCTCCATGGCTCACGGTGATTGATCTCGGCTATTCAGACCTGTGGAGCTCAATGATTTCTCTCCCCTAACCTCTACCTGGTTCCTGCCGTATTTCATATGGAGAAGATTCTTGTAGGAGTGTTACGTTTTGGAAATAAACCTAATCAGGTCTGAAACAACGGGACTGAATCCTCTCCTGCTGTAGCTCCAGCACGGATGCCAGAGCTGCCCATGGTTATCCTGTGCTCCCTGGCTGAGCTGCTGGGCTGAAAGGCCTCTGTTTGCTGCACCCTCATGTTTGTAGGACTTGAAGGAGCTGTCTCCCTGAGCTGGGGCATTCATTAGCATTTTTAGGCAAAGAATTACAGACATGTAGGCATGGAAGAGACCTCACCTAATCTGTGTCTCTGCAGTGAGGCAAGATCACAGACTCCTCGTAGATGTTTCTCTACCCAGTGGGTAAAACCCCTCAGTGACCTTCCACAGCCTGTATTTCCTCTAGATTATAACCTGCTAGTGGTTTGGGAGTTGCTGCCATATCTCACCTAGGTTTTCTTTCCTGCAAGGACAGCACAATATTTCTGTATTATTCAAGAAAATAAAGGACAAACCATCCTTTTTGTCCCAAACTTTTGTGTCCTCAAAGACTTTAATGGCCCGAGCTCCTCTGCTCCACATCAAGTAATTCCAGCCCCTCCAGCTTCCATTATTGTGTGCTACATTTTCTGAACCTGCTGAGTTTCTGTTGCCTCTGGATTCTTTCCCATTTTCTGTTCACTTAAAAGGGAAAGCTGAGGATGTCCCTGGAAATTCCAAAGTTGAATTTTCTCTCAGGCTACAAACATGGGATATGTTTTCCCTGCATTTTACCGGAGCATCACATTCCTGACAGATGCAATGGTTATTGCAGACCCTGGATCCTCCCCAGCTTCTGCTTACTCAAGCAGTAATCCCTGCTCTGCATTGTGTGTGATGTTTTCTCTCCCACGTAGAACTACTCTGTGCTTGTCTTTACCAAACTGCACCTCGCTGGTTTCAGACTATGGCAGTGACACGTGGATGAGTTTTAATTCTGCTCTTGCTTCTGAATTGTTCACAAACCTCTTTGCTTGGTCACCTGCAGGATGTGGCTCAGACAAAAGGCCTGGGCAGCCACATGGGCCTCTCCTGGGGGCTGCTCAGGCTGCTGCAGGCAGGTACAAGGTGACATTCCTTGAGCAAGGGCCTGTGGGGTGTAGGCAGTGCCACAGGGTGGGCGCCTGCTGTGCCGTGGGACTGGCAGGGAGACAAGGGATGCTGCATCTCCTGCCACGGGAAGGACTTCATGGGTAGGAAAAGGCAGAGGAAAGGGGAAGAATGGGTTCCAAGCCTGCTGCCAGTGTAAATTATCTCAGCCTGTTACTGCTGCTATAAAGAGGTCTGTGTAACTGCAAGTGCACCACTCCAGAGACAACTGCAGGGAGCTTTATCACTGCAAAGCAAAGAGGATGCCCTGCTTAGTGTAAGAGGTTCCAGAGGACAGGTTACAGCAATGAACAGGCTGCAGGGCAATGAAAGCCAAAGGGCACAGGAACAAGGCACTTTAAGCTCTTCCTCCTTGTGTGGGTCCGCGAAGAGCAGAATCTGGCATCATTAACTATGCCCAATCCTGCTGAATGACCTGCAAGCAGTGCCTTCCCCTTCCTCTTCATGCCTGGACACATCTTATTTGTTAGTGGAAAAGTTTCCTCCTAATGAATTTGCCACAAAAAGGAGAAAAATGGCCATGGCCTCAACATGGAGAAAATGGCAAATCTGATGGTGGCAATTAAACAGAAAATGAGAGAGAGATCTGCAGGCGGCCTGGAGAGAAGGGGTTAAATTGCCATGGAAACAACCATGCATTATTTACATGGCCTAATGAATAAAACATTTAAGTAGTAGGCTAATAAATTTCAGAACACAAAGCAAAGTAAGCTATGATTTAAATATATGCCTCTGATGAATATAACTTGAGTTATAGAGCTGAAGCAGTGGGAGACCCAGCTCAGTTTTACACCCTCATCTCACTAACATGAAGGTATATCTTCTTTTTAATAAATGATTTTTCCAACGAGCACACAAATTGGCATGAAATTCTCTCCTGTCAGGCATCCTGAAGCCTTTTCTAATAGCTTTTCTTGTGAATTTCTGTTGAGGTAGGAATGCTTTTGTTTTGGTTTTTTCCCCTCCTGCACATTCTGCCAGATTTCCGAGCAGGATAACATTAGCAATCAATTTGTTAAACTGTTAGCAGAACATATGTCGGAAGGTTTCAAACAGACCCAGACTGAAAGATGTGTTGTTTATTGTGTATCAGATATACGTGTGATCCATATGGCTCCAAGAGCAGGATCCCTTTGTTTCCCACCCACTGCAGATTTCCACCCGTGCTCTCCACGTGGCTCAGTCAGGGACACCATTTCAACAGGGAAGACCAGGGCACCTTGCAGGAGCCCGTCCCAGGATCTCTGGTGCTTGCAGGGGCATGAGGGGTGGCTCAGGTGGGAAGGGGGTCTGGGAGGGCTCCCTGTGTGCTGCTGGGCCATCGTGCTGAGCTCCAGGGACGCAGCAGCACGGCCTGTGCAGAGCAGGCCTGGGTTTCTGTGCTGTGGGCTGTAACAGCTGCTGGAGCCCATGCGCTCTGGGAGAGGAGTGGGTAACGTGCCACAGGCGAGGGACAGCAGGTCCCCAGACCACTCTTGGGAGCATCCCTCTCACATTTCCCTCTGCTTCAATGGTCGTGAGAAGCCAGGCTGGTGCACATGCCAGGGAACAATGCACAAGCCCAACAGTGGCAGCTTTCCCACCTCTGGAGCCATTTCCACCTCTGCTTTCTGCTGCAGAACCAGCCCTGACAGCACAGCCACGCCGTGGCAGCAGTGACAGTGGTGGCAGAGCTGGGCAGCTCTGTATCACACAAGTGTTCGGTGGACATCCAGCAAGTAAGGGAACCCCGAGGCTCCTCTGCCAGTGGGGTGACAGAGTGGTTGTGCCCAGGGTGCTGAGGCTTGGCCGCCTGCCTGGCAGACAGGTGGGACACTTCTATTTCTTGCACCGTTCTCCTTCCACGGGCAGGTTGAAATCTGCTGTTGCTATTTTTAGAAGGACAGTATCTATCAATCCATGGAGCAGATTGCTGGCCACAAAGATAGATGAAACAACAGCTGGTGCTTCAGAGAGGGATCAGGACAGTGGAAAAGCTGCTGCTTGCTGAGCCCACATACTCAGCTGTCAGTGGCCAATTTGAATGCAGGAGCTCAGCGAGCCCGGAGGCCCCGCGGTGTTTGCTCTGCCCGGGACACACCAGCCTGCACTCAGGCATGGGAGCAGGCTGGAGGCTCCCCTTCCTTCCTTCCTTCCTTCCTTCCTTCCTTCCTTCCTTCCCTCCCACCTTCTCCCTGGTCACACCTTTTAAAATCATTAACTCCTTAGACCTGGGTCTGCCCTTTTGCCTTGGATCTAAATCACCCAATCTGCTCAGGCCATTATNTTCCTTCCTTCCTTCCTTCCTTCCTTCCTTCCTTCCTTCTCCTCCAAAATAATATTTTAACTTTAAGTAACAAAATACTTACTGAAATTAAATTTTGAATAGTGTATTGCTTTGCAAAAATGCCATTTTTAGTCCTGAAAGATCAAGCAGTGTTGCTGACAAAGTTTCAGAGACACAGTCTGTTCATCAGGTCAGGATGTGCCCAAAAGTAAGTCCACCTTAACAACTAGTCAGCTAGTAAATAAAAGAGAGTTTAGCCTTTGTCTTGATCATCAGGACCATGACAGTTTTGGTTCAGAGAGAATGATTTTCTGGATAAATCCAGGAGTTAAAAAAAAAAAAAAGAATGAAGGATCACATTGCTGACTGGTAGACAGGAGATGTGGTGGGGGAAGAAACCAGATGAATTGTGTTGTCTAAACAATTTGTTATGAATTATCCAGTCAACTGTAATGAAAACATATGGACAAAAATCACAAGAAACTCCTCCAATGTTTTAAAATGTGAGTGATGCTGATATTGACTGGGGGCCTGTTACACAGCACTGTGTATTGGGCTTGCAAAAGAGGACACTGAAAAGAACTGGGGGGGACCCAATTTCCAAAAAGGAAATGGAAGATTTCCAGCATTCCAGCAAGAGCAAAGCACCGTTCTCATAGTATGGGGAAGTTTAGAAATGTTTTGTTTTGTTCTGATTTTGAGAAAAACATGGCAACCATCACAGTTCCCCCCAAAAGGAGAACTCTGGGCCCTGCCAACAGGCAGCATCTCTTCAGGGGGCTTTGCCTGAGCGCTCAGGGTGGGGCCCTGCAGCCCCCCTGCCTCAGTGCTGAGCCCCCTCCTCTGCCTGGGCCCTCCTCAGGCTGGGACGCCTGTCCTGGCCATGGAGGAGTGGGCTCGGAGCAGCAGTGCCAGCACCTCTCCCAGCCCGCTCCCCTCTGTCCCCATCAATAGCAGCACAAATTAAATGACAGCCATGCAAACGTGGGGAGTGCTGCTGCTGCTGCATAATGGCCGTCACCGCCTGCATCCCGTCACTCTCCTCCAGGTAATTAATTGCCCTGTAAAGTGCTGGGACACACACTGGATGAAAAATGCTGTATAAAAGGGACTGATACAATAGAGCTGTTGGTACTTAAACTGGTAAAAGCCAAGATAGGATGACTGAGGCAAATACATTTTTAGTGACTCTTTAATATAGAAAGGTGCATCAGTGGAAACTTGGGCAATGCCTTGCCCCTCGCTGCTGCCATGCTGGGTTTAAGGTACACACATAGACAGGCCAGAATCACAATCTCCATATGAAACAGTTATTTATAACTACCGACAGGAGGAATTATGTGAAATAAACATAATTTATAGTTATTCCAGGAAAAGCCATCAAAATGAAAACTAATAAGGATTTCTTTCAGCTAAGAAGGTGTCAATTTGTTAAAAACCAATGGCCAATGTTAGTGCAGATGACAGAATTATTAATATATTGCCAAACAATGTACATGTTTTTACACAGTCCACTTCTCAGGGCTGGGGATGCAGTGGAGAACCCAAGGGCTGGATTCATTCAGACATTTTTTTCTTCTTTAAATTTGCCACTCTCATTTTTTATAGCAAACACTAAAAGCAACCCCAAAGTCATGACAGGCATGAACTGCTGGAACAGAGCTGGTGAGTGGGGCAGCACCAGGGAGCCAGAGCTGTCAGAGCCTCCCCAGCAGCAGGAACGTGGGAGCTCGGGTGACTCATTCTCTGTTCTGCTCGTGGTTCCCCAGAACGCTGCAGGCATGCGGTGACATCCTGTGCGTCGCTGCTCACAACGTGCCTGCAAAGGCTTCCCAGAGCATTTCACTTGCTGCTTTTGCAGTTCGAGGGCTCCCACCTGTGTTTCGTATTATTTTGTGCTGACACAAAATTGGAGAGAGCACTTGCACATTCAAAAGACAAACGAACAAAGAGAGGCTCCTGATCAGCACCACATTTTTACGTGTCCCACAGGAAGGGCAGGCTGTTGAGAAGCAGAGGCACCCAGGAGGCAGGGAGCTCCTGCTGGCTGTTTGGGCTGTGGCAGTGACAGGCTGGCCGTGCTCCAGGGCCCCTCTGGACACGCTCCCTCTGCCACTCCTGGCGCTGGAAGTCCAGCAGTGCTCCCTGGGAGAGCAGGGGACATCCCCATGCCCACAGCACTCAGGCCACCTGGGCAGAGGGGCTCTGGCTCCCGGTGCTGGGGCTGCTGCTGGTGCAGCCCACAGCAGGCTCCCTTTATGCAGCCTAGCAAGGCTGGCTGAGTGGGAAGCAGCCAAGCCCAGCTGGAACAGCCTGGTCCAACAAGATGGACCCCAAAAGACTCATATTTTAGCCCTGATTTGGGATCTGTTCTCACACTGTCGGGTCTTTGTCACTTGATGCCGCTGCTCAAGGTATCCCCTCGGATCCTCATGTGAGCAGCTTGCTTGGCTTATCTGATGCTGCTCTCAGTCGGTTCAAATCTTATTTATCAAATAGACAGCATTTTGTTTCGATGGGTGATTTTTCATCTTCCATTAGTGAAGTTGTTTCCAAGGTTCCCCAGGGCTCTATATTGGGCCCGTTGTTATTTTGTGTTTATATGCTGCCACTGGGTTATATTATTCATCAGCGTGGAGTAGCTTTCCATTTCTATGCAGATGATTCTCAAATTTATTTGTCTGCTAACCCTCATGCTGTCTCAGCTGTCTCCGCACTATCAGCCTGTCTCTCTGACATCACAAGATAGATGTGGCAAAACTTTTTGCTGTTAAATTCAGACAGAAGAGGTGAGGCCTGCCTCGATGCCAGCATTTTATTTCCTGGGATGACATTTCCAATACGATCACTTCCAGGATCTCATCACCGTGTTGCCCCTCGTGCGCTCCTGCTTTACCTCGCTGCTCCCTCCATGATTTGTTACCCTGGCTCAGCACTCACCTCTGTCTGCAGCAGGATTTGTGGCTGCTCCTGCCGTTGCTGTTCTGATGCAGATTAAGGCAGTGGGCTGGGGACCAGCCTCCCCAGCTCTCACTTGCTGGCACCCCCCACAAAGAGCTTTGTTTGTTCGTGAGCGCTGGCAGAGGGGACATCCCATCTCACAGAGCCACGTGGGCACTGCACACACTGATGTCAGCAAAGTGCAGTGGTTTGCAAATGTTTCTCGGAATGTTTCTAAGTTTCTTAATGTTTACAATTCGGTGGGATTAAAAAAACATGACAGCAGATACAAGTCCCAAATAGCACCATGCATGGTCTTCCTGCTTGGAGTGTTTCTCTGGTCAAAGACAACAGACACCCCTGAAGTGCTGCTGAGGAGCGGGGCCAGACCCCTCTGTGGGACCCAGCATCCCCTCTGGGACTCGGTCTGGGTTTGTTCCTCCTCTCCATGGCAGTGTGGTGGTACTGCATGGCACAGCTCTGCCAGCACCCAGGGCCCCTGAGCTCATCCTTCTCTGAGTGATCCTCCCAACAGTCCAGGCTCCCCTCCCCAGTGTGTGCCTGCAACTTCAAAATACTTCAAAAATAGTCAATTTGTTCCTATAAGGATGAACCAACTAGCACTCACAGAGACATCAAATAAATCTACTTCATACATTATTTGTTAACTTCATCAAATAAAGCACAATTTTATGGCTTAAATGTCAATCTCCACAGCTCATTGAGTTCTTTAAAACAGCAGAGACTTGTCTGTTTACAGAAGCAAAAATTAGGCAGGCAGCTTTCAGCTGGTGCAGGAATCCCATTGGCTCATGTACAAGGAAGAATCATAAAATACATTTGATGTGGAGAGCATGCAATTTGACAAAGACAATTTGATTTGTCCATGGCTTTTAAAATATTCATCCCACTTTGATGGACTATAGTTTTATAAATATGGATTACCATTAACTGGCACAGGCAGTTGCTGCCTACAGAATGTTCTGTGAAGCTTGTTGGGAATGAAGGCCTCCAATAAAAAAAATCATTATCTCTGCCTAAAAACGCTAATCAGTAACGTTTGGTTCATTTGCAGCTCAGAGGTCAGTAATTCACTTTAACTGCTTCTGTGTTTTCTGTTTGGGAGGAAAAAGAGTTCCCAGTTTTACTGCTCAGATGTAGAAGTGGCTGCTGCCAAAGGAGAACTGCCAAGGCAGGTCAAGAGGACGTGAAAAATGTAACTGCTGCTTCTGTCAGACAGCTGAACTGCTTTTTTTTTTCTTAAGACAAGGAAAAAATAAGAAGTTTATAATAAAGAAATAAAGAATAAATTTGAAATCCAGGGAAAACAATTATAAGATTTGAGCAGGCTTTTGTTGGCTTCAGAGCCACACCGAAGTCTGAGACCAGGTAAGGAGCACATTTTACGCTTCTTCAGACCCATAACAAGCTTGTTCTTGGAGCAAAGTACTTTGTCTACAGCATGTCCACACAGCCAAGCACCCACAGAGGTGGTGAGTCCAGTGTGCAGCCCGGGGACCTAAGAGAGCAAAAACCTTTGAGTTTCTAATGGTAATTCAACAGTAATTCAACTTGTGAAGTAGATGCAACTTCCAGCCCAAAAGTTTATTCAAGTTAAGAAAGCACATTCTCAGATTAAAAAGAGTATTGCACCACTGTCAATTTTCAGACATTGCCATCAGGAAAAAAAAATTACATTTCAGGCTGACGAGCGACTAATCAAGGCAAGTGAAACGGTGCTGCAATAAATTACTCTGCAGTGAAATAAACCACACAAACAGACCGATGATAATAAATGTAAATTATTTCTCTGAAGAAATTTTCTTGGTATATGAGTAATACGAACCATCAGGAAGGAGTCTTCCTTAACATTAATTACAGAAAATGACAAGTGAGCTGATGACTGCGAAGGCTCATTATCTGAGAACATATTCACAACTTTGCAATTTGCGCGAGATGTACTCGGGCTAAATTAATCTCCCTTCTTTGCATGAGCCTCTTCTAATTTTCATGTTATTAACAGGTTTGCAGTATCACTCAGTGCTTGTCACTCTAATCAGGTTTCGGCATGTTCGCAAAAGCGAAGTGTCATTTATAAGGATAAGCCCTCATAATGGCGCTCTCTTTCATGTGGAGAATTCTACAAGGTTGCTTTTAATAAGGTCCTTTAATCATCTCCCTTTGCTCAACTTTTGGCCCCTCTGTTTTTTCATGAAGAGTCATTAAAAGACTTTGAAGTTCATCAAGGATGAAAAATTCATGACATTGTGGCAGGAAGAAGGCCAAGGGATGGAGGGACATGCTGGGCAGGGGCTGGGTACAGCTGGGGATGGGCATGGGCGTCCCCGGGCTCTGCCGGCTGTCCCTGCAGCGGAGCCGGTGCAGCGCCCGCCCGGCCACCTCGGGTGCTGTCCCGTTCCGAAATTGCCGCGCTCAGAGCTGGAAGGGGGCGAGGGGTGGCGGCCGCAGCTGCCCGTCCCTGCAGCCGCCGGCAGCAGCATCCTCCTGCGCTCCCCGGCCGAGGCACGGCCCCGCCGCCGGCGGTGCCGCCGGGGTGCCTGGCAGTGACAACCGGGGTGCCCGGTGCCGCAGGGCCGGCCCGAGCGGATCGGTGTCTCTGCCGAGCGGATCGGTGTCCCGGTGTCCCGGCCCGAGCGGATCGGTGTCCCAGTGTCCCGGCCAGAGCAGATCGGTGTCTCTGCCGAGCGGATCGGTGTCCCGGTGTCCCGGCCAGAGCAGATCGGTGTCTCTGCCGAGCGGATCGGTGTCCCGGTGTCCCGGCCCGAGCACATCAGTTTCCCGGCCGGCGGCAGCCCGAGGGACACGTGGAGCTTTAGAGACCCGCGTTAATCACAGGCGACATTCCTCGGGATCTGCGGCATGGCTGGGCTGTTCGAGGTTAACCTTATTCTTCTTCTATGATTTGATAACAGTGGACTGGTGTTTATGCTGGAGCATTTGAACACAATGGAAGGAGGGGGAGAACTTTATTAAATTTTTGAAATTCATTTAAGCGGGGCCAGCATAATGAATTGCCAGATCTTGTGTGCACATTGTCCCCGGAAGCAACAATAATTTAGGTGGACATAAACCAATATGTAGATTAAAAATGTTTAAGCCAAGTGTCGTAAAATATATAAAAACATAAGGCAGAATTAACATATCAAAGTTTAGCATTATAAGTAATGACGGGTCAGATATAAGGTTATGTCTGCAAAATTGCATTTCAATATAATAAATCCATTCAAACTCTGTCCAGAGACACAAATTGAATCTATAGACAAAGCAACTGCAATCCATTGAATGCTATGAAGTATTCAAGTGAAAACAATGCATTTAGGAAAAGAAATTGAGTGTATTTTAAATATACAGGTGCTTGGAACTTCCGTATCGCTTTATGCTCCTGCAGATTTGTATACACTGCATACACAGCCTACTTTTGACAAAGTCCTCAAAATGATGAATTTCTGATAGAATACTTGATATTGCAGCGGATCTGTTATGCACCGCTTATCCTGTAACACAAACCATTAATAACAATCACGGTCCCGCTGCACTGCGCTCTCTTGTTAAGATTTCAAAGCTTCTGCAACTCTGCGTGCCCTGCCAGGATGCGGCTGCGGCCGGGCGAGGGCTGGCCCAGCCCCGACACCCCGTCGCCGTGTCCCTGGCAGCTGCTTGGCTCTGTGGGCAGCCGGGGGCAGCCGGCCCTGCGTGCCAGCACCTCCATCCTCCACCTCTGCCCGCTCCTGCTGGGTGGCATTTCCCCGCTCACCTGTCTGCAGCCAGTGTCCCGTGGGCCGGGCGCTCGGTGCCCCGTCCTGCCACCCACAGTGCCAGGGCTGGGGCGGGTGTGCTGATCAGAGCAGCAGGCCTGGGGCTTTATCAATATTTGAGAGGCACGGCCCTTCCCAGGCATCGCTGACGGGTGCTGGCACTAAAGCCACGCTGGCAGAGGTGAGCGTAGGACAGAGATGGAGCTCTCCTGCCCCAGCTCCTGCTCGCTCTGTGCTGAGGGCAGGGGAAAAGCTGCCCGTGCCCCCCCACCAGCCCTGCCAGACCCACCAGCCCTGCCGGACCCACCAGCCCTGCCCGGACCCACCAGCCCTGCCGGGCCCACCCCACGGTTGGGGTGAGCACAGGCCGCGTGTTTGCCCCATTCCTGGGCACTGTGGGAGCGTGGGGAGGGAGAGCCCTGCTGGTGTCCCTGCACGCTTGCTGGGGGCTGCCGGGGCCAGGAGGGGCTGTGGCCGCGTGTCCCGGGATGCCCACGCTTGCAGGTGGCGGGCAGGAGCCCTCCACGGGCTGGGACCCCTGCCCCGGGCAGGGCAGGCTCTGGCAGCAGCCCCTGGGAGCAGAGATGGAAGGTGCTTTTGGGAGCACAGGCTCTAATAGACATGTTCATCTTTCAGCAGTGTGTTTTGCATGTAATAATGTCAGCACACTTCTCACTCTGGCAGAAATTCCACAGATAATTGGAAAGAAGTAAAAATGAAAACATTAGAATTTGCCATGTCATATGTTAACTTTTTATTATTGTATGATGCCAATGGTCCACTGACAGATGCTGTGTTATTAACATTTGATTAAAAATCACTTCAGGTCTAAAGCAGCCTGTTCAGAAGAGAACATCTTGACAAGCCTGGTGGTTTGTGATTGACAATTAATAACATTCTGTGTGTCACAACACAGATAGTGTGACTTATTGGTGCTGGTGTAATGCAACACTTTTCATCTGAGCTCTTCAAATTGGTACACAGAAATAGGAGAGAAAGAGCCTAATTCAGCTGGCTTTGATTACAAACACACCAGCCAGTGCAGAGCTCTCCATCCCAGAGCAGGCCAGCAGTGCTCGACAAGGCAGACCCTCATCCCATTTCACCACCAAACTTCTGTGCAGGATATTCAAATACACACTTACAGCAGTTACTTGCAGCAAAAAACTACAAATCTTATTTCACCAAAAATTAGAAGGAAAATATTCATTTACTTAGATATTAAAATAATTTGTAACTGGAAAGATGAATGGTCAGTCCTTCATGGTTTGGTCAGGAACTTGTAATTGCACACTACTGCCAGTGAGCTCTGATGTCCATGTGTTAATAGGGAAATTCATTAGAAACATGTAAATTACATTCTTTGGGTGAGAGTTGGAATGTACCATTTCAATTATCTTTCCTCTAGCAAAGGGGAATTCTGACAAACTTTGCTCATGCTCTTCCTGCTTTGAAATAAAGGCTTTGGCAGCCCTGGGCACATTTCTGCCCAGAAAAAACGCTGAAAATGCTGCTGTGGATTCACACGCTGCACCATGGCCACCAGAAACCTGGGCAGCCCTACATGTATGCAGGCTGAACGTCTGCAAATCCAGCCAGCCCCAGCCAGATGGGTCCTTGCCATCTTCAATTCAGTACTTACTGGAAACCCTTTTCCTGCCTCTGCTGCTGGAGTGCCACGGTGTCTGCCCGCTCCTGCCCTGTCCCACGCGTGGCTGCCACCCACCTCGTGTGTCCCTGCCACTGCTGCCCTGCCAGGGCCAGCCCTGCAGGCCAGGACTGCACCCCTGTGCAAACAGTTACGTGCTGGAGCAAGGCAAACACTTCCCAGCCCGAATGCAGTAAGCAGGGGAAATAATTACAGATTTCCAAGGTTCAACAGGGAATACTTCTGAGAAATGCGTCCTCCACTGGGAGTTTCATAACCATTTAATCTAATTTTTCTTGATGTTTTGATCTTCCTTTTAAACAAAGCATTTGTCATTAGCTTTCAAGGAGACAAGTTGCTAATACATTACACTCTTAAAAGGCCCACAGTTAGTGTCAATGTCTTCTGATGGCTGTTCACTAACAGTACATGAAAGAATTGCCAGTGTCAGTTCCTTTCCACTTGGCTTCAGCCGTGGTGGCAGGACGGTCCTGTCCCAGCAGGGCTGGCAGGGACACTGGGCTGGGGGCACAGGCTCTGAACCCAGCCTTCTCCCCTCCACCTTCCCATCCAGGCCACTTCTTGTGGTGCTTCTGGCACCTGGCCCATGCTCAGATCATTCTGAGTTTCTCCTGGCACTTTTAGGCGGACATAAAGCAAAGATACACCAGGAAAAGGAAACACATGAACCTCCCCGACCATTCCTGCCCCTAGAGTGCTCTCTTGCTGCCAGTACAGGAGCACTTGGAAAACACATGGCACACACATGCTGTGCCCTCCCAGCAGAGAGGCAGAGAAACCCTGGACTGCCTGCACCTGCCTGGGGTCTCTGCTCCTTCTGCTCTTCCAACCGAGTCAACAAAGCAGGTAGAAAAGATATTTTTTAACTTTTTGGATGACATAACTTGCATATTAAATAATAATGAACCAATAAATTACAAGAAACTAAACAACCAGAAGAATATGTATGTGAAGTTTGGAGTATTTACAAATGCATAAATCATTCATGATGTATAAACTCGGTATAGATAAATGCATCATTTACTGAACTTCATCACCTTTCACAACACCCCCACCTCTGCCTGGCTGGTTTCAGAGCAGCTGTGATCTCTGCAGAGAGCTTGGTGATCAGTGGATTACAGAGATTGGCAGGACTGAGGCACAGAAGCATCACCAGCAGGAGGGGCACACCCAAAGAGGGCATTTTTTGTTTTAACATCACCATAAAACCCCTGGCTTCCCAGGCAGTTCCTGAGAGGGTTAAGTCCGGGGAGCAGAAACTGGTGTCTGCAGGAACAACGCTCCGGGAGCTCAGACAGCTGCCAGCCTCCCTGCTCATTGCTCTCCTCGCAGCCGAGGCTCCCTGTTAACGCCCAGAACACTTCTGCAGAGTCTGGGGAATGGGGAGCAGGTTTGGACACCAGATTCTTACAGAAGTCAGCAAGATGAATTTCAAAGTCTGATTTTAGGCTTCCCTGCCAGCACCCCTGAGCTGTGCTCCCCCAGAGAGGCTGGCAGAGGCTGCTGGCAGGCAGGTGCCCCATGGTGAGGCTGCCCTTCCTCTTGTGCCACCCACTGCTGACACGGTGCCACTGCTCTTTGCCCGGATGACTTCTTTTCTAAACAAAGTCATGGTGAACAACGCATAGCAGGTACGAGTTTTTGACAAAGAGTCACTCCACCAAAGTGCTTTTTAGTTGGGAGGCACCACAGACATTTCCAGCAGCTGCTGGGATTCCTGGTGCTGGGGCTGGCGGCAGCAACCCCTGCAACTGTAGAAAAAGCTGCTACACCTGGCTTGTCTTTCTGCACCTCGTGTAGACTTCTGAGAGCAGAGACGTCAGCGATTCCTGCCGTCCCGTGCCCGCCCCGCACACGGGCGGTCCGAGGAGGAGCAGCGGGTTTGTCCGGAGGGAGAGCGCAGCTCTGCCCCGGCTCTGCCCCGGTTCTGCCCGCTGCTCTGCCCCGGCTCTGCCCGCTGCTCTGCCCGCTGCTCTGCCCCGGCTCTGCCCCGGCTCTGCCCGCTGCTCTGCCCCGGCTCTGTCCCGGCTGTGCCCCGGCTCTGCCCGCTGCTCTGCCCGCTGCTCTGCCCCGGCTCTGCCCCGGCTCTGTCCCGGCTCTGCCCTGGCTCTGTCCCGGCTCTGTCCCGGCTCTGTCCCGGCTCTGTCCCGGCTCTGCCCCGGCTCTGCCCGCTGCTCTGCCCCGGCTCTGCCCGCTGCTCTGTCCCGGCTCTGCCCGCAGCTCTGCCCCGGCTCTGCCCGCAGCTCTGCCCGCTGCTCTGCCCCGGCTCTGCCCGCCGGACACCGCCGAGCTTTCCCCGCCCCGGCTTTCCCCACGGCCCCGCTCCGGCCAGGCCGGGCTCGGGACGCCGAGCCGGGCTCGCCCGGGCCGGTGGCATCAGTGACGGAGCAGCCCGGGGCCGGTGCGATGGGCTCGGCGCCTGCACCCGTCACACGGTAATTAATGGGTGGGGGATTGCCTTTGACAGGAATTCAATGGCCTGGAACAGACTTTGTGCCAGTCTTTTGTGCCTCAGGCGAAGTGCTTACTAAGTAATTTTATGGATACCAAGCTCGAACATTTCACAATTAGCACTTTGTTTGCGTTAGTTGGTGAGAGGGAGGGCCTTACTGCTGCCCTGCCCTTACGGCTGCCCAGCTGCAGCCCCAAAAACACCTGTCTTGCCCCAAGAACACCTGTCTTGCCCCAAAAACGGTTCTCCGAGGTATGCACCTGAGCAGCAGAAATTGCTGCAGGCACAGAGGGTGGCGAACAGCCCCAGGCAGGGAAGAGCCCCGAGGATGCTTGAAGCTCCTGAAGCACCCACAGAGGCCCCGGGCAGCAGCAGGGGCACAGGCAGCTTCCCACTTCGGGTCTGCAGATGTTTTCCAGCAGCCCAGGTGGAATCACACCCATCCTGCCAGCAGCCAGGCACGGTGCCCTCCCGCAGAGGGGTGGCACTGCGTGGAGACCCTGGCCAGCCTCCAGGAGCAAAGCTGCCCACCCCGCTGGCCCTCCTGCCCACCCCGCTGGCCCTCGGGAATGACTGGCGAGCGCAGGGTGTGTTCAGCTGAGGGATGGCTTACTGTAAACAGAATACTGTTCTGTATGAAACCATTAAAAAGGTCCCTGAGGGCAGCCCTAAGTATATATTTTATTTTACTCTGAATCCCTGTTTTGACTTGGCTTTACAACAGAAACGTGTTTTCTGTATTTAAGCAGATGCAGTAAAGGAAAGGTCGTGACTGGTGCTGACATGGAAATCTCATTTGGCTCATGGGTCCCCTTAGGGCCTTTATGCTGTGTGGTACTTCAAACATATTTCAAAGTACAACACTAAATGTCACTCTTTAATAGACAGAGGCATTCCAAGTGTTTCTTGAATTTCCTGGGAAAGTGCTTCCCTGAAGCCAAAGGCTCAGCTCCAGTTTGGTTCACACCCAGCACGGCAGGGATGGCCCTGTCACAGCTGGGGATGGCACTGATGGTGGCACTGGGAGGGCCTGGGGGATGGAGCCTGGCAGCTGTTACTGCAATAGCCAAGAATCAGGAAGAACTGCAGAAAAGAAAAAAAGAAAATAATCCAAATACCTTTGAAATATATACCGTATTTTGAATTAACTTCCATTTTCCCCTTTCCTCATCCAGTTCTTCATACTCACTCAGAGCTCTTTTGGTATCTGAAAGTTATTTTGATTTTTTTTTTTTAGTTTCACATCTTACACAATCCTTGCAAGTCACTACAGCCCAATCCCCAGTCCTGAAGACTCTTGAAAGCAGTTGGATCTTTTCCTGCTGCCAGGCTCAGGCTGTAGCGAGGATGAGTAGCCAGCCAGATGGCCTGGAAATTTATTTAGCTAATTCCTTCAACAAATAAGGAATTTACTGATGAGTCAGAGGAATTGACATTGGTCAGGAAGACCTTAACTTAGTGAATAATTTCTGCTTTAAAATGTAGCTAAAGCACTGAAAAAGTTTAATTTCCTTTTGACGGTTAAATTTGACTCATTTTGAAAATGGACATTTTCATTTGCAGTTTATTCTACACAAGGGAGAGACAAACACTCTACAGAGCCTCAGAGACCCAGCGGCTGCTGCTTAGCCAGGCCAATCCCAAAGCCAGGTCTGTTTCCCATTTTTCCTTGTTTCTAGTCTGGGCAAGGGAAGCCAGGAGAAGCCTGGTGGCTCCAGCTTTGGCTCAAGTCAAGAGCCATCAGCTCTGGCACCTCTGCCAACAGTCTGGAGGGGGGAACCAGCAGCTTCTTGCTGGGGCTCTCCACAGGGCCAGGGTTTACAGTCAGTTTATGCCACATGTACTGTATGCAAGCTTACTTTTCTCTTAGCTGCTGTAAAAATTAAAGATTTAGCTATATACTGCGAAAGGTACTTCCAGTTTTATGTATAGCATTTCTCTTCTATGATCAGGGCATAAATCCAGCTTTTTCTTTATGTCTATCAATTACTGCATACCAACAGGGCAGCTCCAGGACACCTCAGCCAGGTCAGATAAACCCGTGTAACTTCTGTCTGTGCTCCTAACATTGAATTTCTCACACACTTTGGGACTGCTTTGTGTCTTTTCTCACTGTCAAATGCAGATGTTGGGAAGGGCTCTTCTAACAGCAACTTCTTATTCCTGAATATTCACCAGAGGCTGCCAAGGGCAGAGGTGGAGTCACTGTCCCAGGAATGATTTAAAAATCGTGTAGATGTGGCACTTGGGGACGTGGGTTAGTGGTGGCCTTGGCAGCACTGGGTTGGTGGCTGGACTTGATCCTCTCAGAGGGCTTTTCCAACCTAAATAATTCTATGTCCTATCCTTATCCTGTCTGTCCTCACAAATCTCATTTACTGTCATCATTGTGAAAAATAAAATTTTGTAGGGTAAATGGAAGCAAATATTTGATGTCACATGGAGCTTTCTTTGCATTAATTAGCAATTTACTGAATAAATATTGCTGTGCAAACCAACAATCAGTATCTTATAATTAAAAGCTTGTTCATGTTTATCTGCAATCTTTCCCCAAAGACAAAACCCTGGCTACAGATGTTTCCAGAATGAGAGAAGTGTGGGTGTAAAGGAACTCCTGGATGAAGGGGCTGCAGCCTGTGTGAGGTCACCAAACCCTGTGAAAACCGCAGGCTACAGATGTTTCCAGAACGGGAGAAGTGTGGGTGTGAAGGAGCTCCGGGATGAAGGGGCTGCAGCCTGTGTGAGGTCCCAGCCCCCCTGGCAGTGCCGGGGCACACGAGGCCCGGGGGTATCCCTGCCCTGCCCTCAGCAGGGCCAGCCCCCTGAGGAACTGTCCCAAAGCCATCCCTGTGCTCCCAGCACAGCGCTGGTTCCAGCTCCAGCCCTGCCCTGCTGCCCACTGCACGCTCTCTGCTCACCACTTTCCTTCTGGGTGCTCCTGTTGTACCAGTTCATGTCCTGCAGAGCCAAACCATAAACCCCTGACACTCTGCAGGAGCCGTACATCAATAAAAATAAACACTTGAGTCCAGACCCTTCTGTGTGTGACCTAGTGCCCGTTGCCAGAGCCCACAAAGATCTTTAGCCTCTAGATTTCCCATGGTCAAACAAAATAAGGTCTGAGTGGCATTAAATATCACTTTTGCATTACACACATTTTTCTCTCACACAGAGTGTCATAAGTGGATAAAGAACCTGATATTGTGGGTACCTAAAGCCCAACACAGCTTCTGCTGAGGGACCTTCAGGGATAAGAGGCCAGTGTGCTGTTAAAGATTAAAACCCAACCGGCTGCTTTTATGCTTGAGAGTCCTTCGTGACTCCCCAGTGACATCACATTCATCTCAGTGTATTTGAAAAATGCATTTAAATGTCAAAACTAAAGTACCCAAACAAGGGCTCCTTAGCACACTAACTGTTAACACACTGCTGAGCCAAACACCTTCCCCAAGACATATGGGGCCGACTCTATCCATAAAATATACCACAAGTAACACACAAAGTCCCAGAGGAAATAAATACTCTCCGCTCTAGTCTGACCTGGTTTTTCCTCCCAAAACACACTTGAAGACATGTTTCACTGCAGGAGTGGGCATCAATTTCAAATACCTTTGTACAGCACTGCACCTCCTCACGGCTGAGGAGAGCTCGAGGCCATGGCTGTGGGGCTGGGGACATGGGGCTACTGCCAAGGCCACTCACTGGGTATGCTTCACCCCAATTGAAATAAAACTGTTCAGATCAATGAACTCAGTAATTTACTTCAGACAGACCTAATCAGTGCAAGGTAAAAGAGAGGCAACTTTGCAAAATGTAAATGAACCCGACGCCAGAGACACAAGTAATGGGAATTCAATGGCAGCTGGTGCCAGAGTAGCAGAACCATGAGCCGTCCCCAGTTCCAGCTGCCTGGAATACAGAAAAGGTGGCAGAGGAATAGGCTCCTTCCTCTTGCCCTGCAAAACTGTGGCAGCAGGATGCTGAGCCTGGGAGTGAGGAGCAGCTCTCCCTGCCCTGGGACTCACTGATGCCCCGAACACCCCAGAACACAGGGGTAACCAACCTGCAGTGCCTCTGAAAGTGCAGAAGGAAACTGGCCCAGACCATCCAAACCCCAGAGAGAAAAGAGAAACTGCCCACAGCCAGTGGCTGCTGGAGAGCCAGGATCAGTAGGAAGGGCAGAGGGCAGGGAGAACTCCCTGGACCTTCAATCTTGGCCCCTTGTGCTGCGAGCCCTGTTTTCCTGCAGGAGCAGAGCTAGACCCTGGCCAGCCCCAGAGTTGGGGGCTGCAGGGAGCAGCCATGGTAAGGAACAAAATGCCTGTCTGCTCAGGGAAGCCCAGTTTTCCTTGGGCAACGTGGGAATGAAGCCAGGGCACGCAGTGCTCGTATCACAGTGCTGGCACCACTGAGGCAGCAGCAGCTTTTTCAGAGAAGAGCAGTTAGGTCTTCATAATGGACTGCAACTTTCTAGAATAATTTAATTTTTTCCTACTGTTACGATGCCAGAATTTCAATCAGACAAAACTGTATAATGGATTTCTTTTGCTGGGCATGTTACATAAATTGCATATTCAAGTACTATAAAATATTTGTAACAGACAGGTACTTTTCTAAATTGGGTCTGACAGTAAGCGATAGTGACTGGAATATTTATGTGATGGCACCTATGCAACGAGGCAAATGGCAGGGTGTGGGACTGGGAACATGGCAGCAGGAATCCCACACAGGCTTTCCAGCTTTTCTGCCCTGCTGCACCGAGCTCCCCGGGCAGCTGAGTCCGTGCTCGGTGCCACTGGGGAGCCGTGGTGGAGTCCATCACGCAGAGAGCCTACAGCAGAGGTTTGGACAGGTTCTCCCTCCCTCCCTGCTCCCAAAGCCCGGTGATTTTGGCTCTCAGCACTGCCAGGCTGGCGGCGGCCGTGCTGCTGGGGGAGCACAGAGGGCTGGGGCCAGGCTGCCCTGCCCCAGGGCTGCTCTGGGGTGCAGGAGGGGGTCTGGAAGGATGCTCCTTGTCCAGGGCAGCTGCCCCCAGCTCCTGCCCAAGTCTTGCTCTGCTGCCAGAGCCTCCCTGAGACTGAGCACTCATTTTGGTAACGTTTCCTTCACAATCACAGTTGGCAGGACCATACTTCTCTATTTACAATTAAAATATTGTATTGATACAAATAGGCTTTGGCAGGCGCTTCAAGAGGTTTTTAATTGAATGATTATTGTATTAAATAACTGGTTTTAATGGAGCATGAACTTGCTTAAATGATGACTGTAGAGCTACTGAAAGTCCAGCAAACTTCCCAGGTATTTCCAGCTTTTCACAAACAAATATGTCCTGCCAGCAAAAGAATATTGTGGCTGATCATGGAGGGTGGCAAGGGAGAAGCTGCCAGTCCTGGGCCGAGCCCTGGAGCTGTGGCTGGCAGTTTCTCAGGCTGCTGGGGCAGCCCAGCACGGCAGTGCCCGCAGTACACGTGCTGCTCTTGGGGTGCAGGTGCTGGGTGGGCAGGAGGGCGAAGGCAAGGAAAGCTGGGCTTTGTTAACCCTGATCACAGGTCAGCTGCAGCACCAGCACCGAGAGCCCCTGAACCACCCGCCCTGAGCACGCCCTGACCCCAGCCCTGTGGGCATTTGGCTCCTGCCAGGACATTTCCAGTCACTCCAGCCTGTCGTGGGAAACCTCTGTGGCACAGGCAGCTCCGTCTGCCTCCCTCCAACAACAGCTCACGTCAGTTTGCATTGCACACCAACAGCAGAAGCAAACAGGAAGATGAACCCTCTGAAAAGGGCTTGCACAGCTCTTCAGCATGGGCAGGATTAATCACAAGTAATAATTACCATACCAAGAGATAATGCTTCAGCAGCTCAGCCTCGCCTCCCAGGCCCTGGAAAAGTGGGACCTACCCAGACTGGGGGAGCAGCAGTCACAGTGCATCCCAGCACGAGCCCCCTCTCCCCACTCCCCCCTCCACTTATTGAATCATCCCTCACAACAGTTCTGGATTCATGATTTATCAGATCAGAACAACAGCACCAAGGCAGCAAACGCCAGCCTTGTGCAGCGCCCAGCACCCCTTCAGCCCTCTGCTCCCACCCACAGCAGCACCTTGGCTGCCTCGAGACAAAATGCTCCTGGCCCTGGGGTCACCACGGAGGTGGCCACCACCAGCCTCCCTCTGCTTGCCAGGGAGGCTCCCCCTGATGCAGCCACGTGACAGCAATGGGCACTATTAGTTTATTGCCTCCATTAAGGCTCCAATAACTTAACAACAGATCAATAAACCATTATTAGCCTCCAGCCTTGAAAACCCAGTCACCCCAAACCCACCCAGCTCTGACAAGCTCAGGGTTTCTCATCATGAGGAGCCAAGACAGCTTTGTTTACAGAGTCTGCTGCCCAAGCACCCCTTCCTGCAGGAAGGGGCTGCCCCACGTCTCCCAAAGAGAGTTCAGGTCTCCCAGGCTGGCAGGGACTGGTGCAGGTCAAGGTGTTCCCGACGTGCCCTCGTGGGGTGAGTGCCAGGGTGCCCTGTGAGGCTTCCCCAGCAGAGCCCCGTGCCCACAGGACACCCCTCCCACAGGGCACCCCTGGCTCACAGCTGGGTCCCCCCAGGGCATGGCAGTGTCCCCCCAGATCACAGCCCAGCTGGGCCACCAGAGCCCTCCAGCCTCTCCTGAGCCCTGTAATGTAAAAATCAATATTGCTCCTTTAGCTTTGAAACACCTGTGTGGCTCTTACTGTAAGAGACAATTTGCAACTTGAAGTGCTAATGATTTACTTTGCTAAAAAAATAATTCAGCAATTTTCCATAAATTATATGCAGCTCAATAATAAAAAATAGTTCTACATTTGGAAGCTTTCCATTACTGGTCCTGCTCCTCTGCAGAATAAAATCACTTTTTAGAAACAGAACTATCTGAAAGTATTTTCTAAGAAGTGATATTGAATTGATACATTAGAGGAGAAAGTTGGGCTCCTTTTGTAAGAATCTTACATTTCACAATAGTCTGAACAAAGGAAGTTGTCTCTGAATGCGGTAATTTAGTCCTGAAAAAGTGACAAACAAATAATTCCAACTAAACTAGAGAAAGAAAAGTAGTGACTTTTAATTATATAATCTTTTTTGATGAATTTATTTCTGACAGTTTTATAGGCTGACAAGAGAAAGTGTTTTATATGCAAAAAACATTATTCACTCTCAGCTGTTAAAGCATAAAAATTGTCAAATGATTTTAATACAGTTTTAAGTTTAATGTTTCTTGTCAGAAAAAAAGTCCACAGCAATTACTGAGTCACATGGCCCTTAATTCTTTGTTTCTGACAGCAAAAACAATAAAATATGGTTTTGCCTAAACATTTTACTGTACAGATTTATGAGGTTTAAAAGACAGCTGTTTTTCTTATTTCTTTGCATTCAAGGAACTGAACTTCCAGGCATTTCCAGCATGAGAGATGCTCCTTCACCTGGGCAGGTTCTCAGGGGGGTTCCACCTGTCTGTGTGCTCTCCCTGTGCAAACACCTGCCCCTCCAGGGATGCTGGCCCTTGGGAAGCCTCTTGGTGAAAGGAAAGCTGCTGCATTCCTGGCAAGGAGCACCACTTGTTTTCCCCAGACCTGTGCCCTTCAATAGAATATGGAAATTTAACTCTGTCCCCAGTCCATTGAGAATTCAAGTATTTTTCAAGGAGACAGAGGACAGCATTGAAATCTAGCACCTCTCCTTTGCCAGGGTGAGATGCTCTGGCACGTAAAGGGCTTTGAGCTGCTCTCTGCAGCTCCACACCCGGAACAGAGGAGAGGCAGAAAGGGGCACAGCCACCGTGGGGCTGCAGCAGCAGCAGCTCGTCCTCTCCACCTGGAGCTCTGTCAGTCTGTGTGTCACTCCCTGGTGCAGCTGCAGAGAGCAGAGCCTGTGGCCGAGGTGCCCCCAGGTGTCCCCGCTGTCCCCGAGGCTCTGGCATCCTGCCTGCCCAAACGGGCACGGCACGGCCTGGGAGGGCTGTGAAATGCTACATAACTGATGACTTTTAATATCAGAATAATGAAACCAAGCTGAGAAATATTAATCTTTTTAAAAATGTAAAGAGCCAGGGCTCTGTTTCCATGGCAAACCACATCCTGCACGTTATCTATCACCTGGGGATTACAGTGGCCTGGTAAATAGAGGGGTAAATACAGGAGAGAGGCACTGCTCTGCTCTCGGCAGATACAAGCCCTGCTGCCACTATCAAAGCATAATGGCATTTTCTAGATCAGCCTCCCCAAAGCACCCAGATTTCTATGCTTTTTCCTGCATTTTGCACACAGGTTTCCCCTGCCCCTTGGCTGTGCCTCCAGCCCCAAGGCACCCCTAAATCTCCTGGTCAGCTCCAGACCCAGCATCCCTCTGCAGCAAGCAGGCTGGGCCACCCCAGGGACTGGTTTGTGTCCGCAGCACAGGTTGTTTAGATCGGTTTTTCATGTCCTCATACCCTCCCTATCCAAGCAGAAAGCAAAAATCCTACCCAAACCCCTCCCAACTTCCAGGAGTTTGCAAACCCCTGCTATAAATAGACCTCTAATAGGAGCTGTAATAGGATACAATTTATTTCCAGATCTGATGGGCTGACCTTCATCATCACTCGAGGCTCTACTTGTCATGAATTATGGGCAATTCACTCACTAGTGGAAATAAATTGTATTACCAGTGCTCAGTATCATGTCCTCCACACTCAGCACATGGGGCTGGCAGCCTCCCCCAGAGCCCCTCCGTGGGGAGCCCCTGGCTGCTGGGGCTGGCCAGGAGCCCGCAGCTGGGGGCACTTCGGGAGGTGCCCAGCCAGGGTCCCGAGCCGTGGCTGCTGTCCCTGTCACCAGCCAGGGTCCCGAGCAGTGGCTGCTGTCCGTGTCACCAGCCAGGGACAAGCCCGGGGCACCGCGCCCTGCACGGCCACCATCGCCACACATGCTGCTCCTCACTGCTCCATCCCCAGCATGGGTCCCGTGTCCAGAGGGAATAACGACACGGTGGGGACTACGGGGAGCAAGCTGGGCCCTTCCCCTGCGGCTCTGACCCTCGTGCTGATCCCAGGAGTCCGGCTGCCCCCAGAGCAGCGGCAGCTGCAGATCCTGCCCTCCTGCCCCGCTCGCCCCAGCTCTGCTCGCCTCCTCGCACGGGAAACGAGATCAGGAGTCACGAGAGAAGGGCTCACTGCATCCGTCAGGTGCAGCGAAGATCAGTATAAACAAAAGCAGGAAATACCAAAAAGAGCCATGGAAGTGTTGTAAGCTGAGGCTCCGCTGCTGCTGGGGAGCACAGCCCCTGGGCCAGGCTGTCCCTCCGAGCCACTCCTTGCACTCCAGCATCTTCTCCTTCTGCAGACCCTGCCTCGTGGGGGAAACAGATGTGAGAGCGATTCAGCAAGCTCCAAACGCTGCACCAGAACAGGTCTGTGAGAAAACGGCCTGTGCTGCTCCAGGCTGGGCTGTGGAGAGCCCCCACGAGCTGCCCAGCTCCCAGGGCTGGCCCGGGGCTGGGGCTGTGCTGGGGCTGGGGCTGTGCCGGGGCTGAGGCTGGGGTCTGTGCCCAAGGCTGGGGGCTGTGCCCAAGGCTGGGGGCTGTGCTGGGGCTGGGGCTGTGCCAGGGCTGGGGGCTGTGCCCAAGGCTGGGGGCTGTGCCGGGGCTGGGGGCTGTGCTGGGGCTGGGGCTGTGCC
>VWZV01009275.1:110385-122074 GCA_013397155.1 Irena cyanogastra | reverse complement strand
GGGCTGGGGCTGTGCTGGGGCTGGGGTCTGTGCTCGGGGCTGGGGCTGTGCTGGGGCTGGGGGCTGTGCCCGGGGCTGGGGGCTGTCCCGCCCTGTGCCTGCACAGCCCAGCCCTGGTGATGTGCTTGCCCACACGTGCACAATAAAGGGTTTCTGATGAGCTCATGATCAGTGTCACACAAGGAACACATCAGCCAGGAATTCATTATTTCGTAGTAGAAAATGTGTACCTGGAATTCTCCCTAAAAAACATGAAGGAGCAGCTCAGATTTGCTGAAAACAGCAATCCCACTCTTCCCCACTCCCTTTTCCCCCAGCGCAGCATCATCCCTGCCTACATCACAAAAATTCACCAATGGCAACAGTGTGTATCAGAGTTTATCAACATTTGGTCAAGGCCCAGTACACGCAGTGGTCACACACAAGATAAATTATAATCCATGGCATTACAGAATAAACCATCCATTAGCACACACGCCTCTGTGGCCCTGACAGGATGTGGAGACTTGAGGTAAGTTTTCTTTGTTTTGAAAGTTGCTCCAAACATACAAACTACAGTCACCTTTTAGAGTAACATTCTTGTGCAACCTAGATCAAGCTTAGGTAAGTTCAATGTGCTGTTTCTTCAGGAGATTAACTGAGATTTTTCCACATTACTGACAGCAGCAGCCAGAACATGCCACGTGAAACAGCACAGAGCAGCTTTAGCTCTGAGTCTGCTCCCAGCTCAGTCCCACCCTGGCAGGGTGCAGGTAACCTGAACAAGAGCTGGCTGGTGTCCCCCATCAGGGGATGTGGTCCCTTGGGCCTGCAGCCCCCTCTGAGCAGCAAGCCATGCCCTGAGAGCCACGTGGGGACCCCTTTGTGGGGGCTCTGCTGGTTTCTCATCAAACAGAATGAGGGGTCTCTGAACCCTTCCTGGGGTTCTGCAGGGTGCACCTGGCTCTGTGGCACACAGGGGATTTTCTGGGAAAAGGATATTGATATGAGGGCTGCAGAGATAAGCAAGAGGCTCTGAGGATCTCCTGGGCACCCGTGTTGCAGCCCGGGGGACACAAAGGACACTGCAGGCAGGTTCATTTCCAAATGTTCCATGCTTTCCTAGGAGCTGGCGTGGCTGTGCTGAGTGACAGTGCCCCAGTTCCCATGCCAAACAGGCAAGACCCCCAGGTCTTTGTTGCAAAAATCTCCTTTTGCTTGGAATGATTTAAATAGAGTAAAAAGAACAGTTTGTTTTGAATAATGGATTATTATTGTTCATAAATCAAAAATGTATCACAATTATTTTTGCAGAAAGCTCCTTGCCCAATATGTGTTTTTCAAGCAGGAAGATAGTACCAGGGTATTTCTCCTATTTCTCCTGTTTTCCCAGCTGCAGATGCGCAGTGAATCCTAATTAAAACCTTTAAGTCTTACTCCATTTACAACAAGGAGTGTATCATTTTTCTTTTAGCTTTTTCTAATACAGGGTCTCAACGCCCATTACAAAAATTCCAATGCATCTTTGAAGTTAGCAGCTAATTATATTTCTCCAAGTTATATATCTGGAGTTCTAGATGGGGAAAAGGCAATTACTTTTTCTCTCATTTAGCATAACAATCTCTGAAGCTTTACTGGCGCTCCAGTGAGTCATGCTATAGATCAGAGCCCGGGCTGGAAAGAGGAGGAATTTGGGGGCAAGGCAGGGTGCTTGCTCAGCTGTTCCGGGCTCTGTCCCTCGTTAGCTGCTGTCCCCAGCAGCTGCTCGCTGATCGTTCCTGGGGTGACCGCGGCGCTGTCCGCCCGGGCGCTGCGCGGGGCGGTCACTCCGCGCATTCATCACGGGCGCTGCCGGCGCTGCCGGAGCAAAGCGGCTGGCAGCATTTCCCAGCGGGTCGTAACTTGGCTGCGAATGTTTGTGTGCCGCTGAGAACTGCAGCACGGCTTCTCCCGGGCAGATCCCGGCGGGTTCAGCCCGTTTGTTCCCGTGTCACTGCCCAGCTGCTGGGATTGCTCTGTGCTCTGCGAGGGGACTCTCGCCCTCCGGCTCTGTCCGTGTGGGCAGAGCAGGGAGAGCAGGGTGATGCTGGGCAGCACCGGGGCACGGGGCTGGGGACGCCCCAGGTGAGAGGCAGTGGCACTGGGCAGCCTGAGTGTAGGGACTGGTGGCCACAGGAGCCCTGGCCTTTGTTAGCTGAATTGCTGTGACCTTCATTTTAACGCTCCTCAGCCGCCTTTTCTGAAAGATCTATTACCCTTGGAGCATCTTGCCTCCTTCCCAAAATTGAACTTTAAAATGCATCCAGAAATGGGTCTGGAATTTGTGCATAAGCCCAGAGATGTGTGTTTGGCCAAGCTGTGATACCCTGATTGTCCCTGCATGACAAGGAGTTTTGTAGGTTTCCTGCTCATCGAGGCTGCACCTGTGATCATGTGAGGAAAACAAACCAAAACAAAATACCAAAACCAAAACAAACAAAAACCCCCAGAAAAAATTAATTCCCTTGCACACGCTGGAACAGGGGGAGAGACCAAAGCTGGTTCCCAGCTGGTTTCCAGCCCAGTGCCACATTTCCACCCTAACACCACACTGGTGCACACCAGCAGACACGCTCGCTCTCCTGGCAGCTGATTTACTCCTTCTGCTTCTGGATGTGTTTCCTTGCTGAGGCAGTCCTAGGCCGCTGACTGCTTTCCCAGACTTGTCTGTGACACTGACACCAGAAGTGTCTCTATAAGCAAAAGGATGGGAAAGGAGTCAAATGAAAGGGGCCCAGAACCGGTGCAGATATCTCTGATTGGGATTGCTCTGATTTCCTGCAAACTCTCACCACCTTTACACACTGGAAAAATGCTGCTGGCCTCAGGGCCGGGCCGCCGGCTTTCCCTTCCACAGGGCCCACACTCCCTGGCTCAGCCCGTTCTCTGGCGGGACCCGCGGTGCCGAAGCCGCTCTCTGCAGGGCGGTCCCTGCCCTGGGAGCGCTCCCGGAGCGCGGCTCCCCCCAAAACAAACAAAAACGACCGGCTGCGGCTGTGCGGGACCGGCGAACGTCCCTGGCTCCCCGAGGCGGGCACAGCCAGCTGCCGTGGGGACCCAGCCCTGCTGCAGTCAGGGGAGTGGGCAGCGCCCTGCCCTGTCAGCCCCTCACCCTGGCAGCCCCTCACCCTGTCAGCCCCTCACCCTGGCAGCCCCTCACCCTGGCAGCCCCCTGCCCTGTCAGCCCCCTGCCCGGGCAGCCCAGCCCGCAGTGCCTGCGCGGGGCCGGGGAGGCTGCGGCTGCCAGCCCGGAGCTGTCGGAGCGCTCGGGCCGCGACACCGAGACTCTGCTGCCGGGGAACCTGTGCGAAATTAAATTCTCCACTTGGCTGGGCCGGGTGACTCGGCTTTGCTCTGCTGACTTGTTCCTTCATTATTTTTTTGGCCGATAACTGACTGCAAGCTTGTCTTGTCTGTTTAATACCAGCGCAGCAGCTCCAGGAGAGGCTCAAGCTTGTCAGTCTCGGCGAGCGCGCACTGTATTGCTCTCCCCACTTCATTTACTTCGTGGACAGGAGGGGAGAAGCCTCGAGGCGCTGCAGAGCTTGGCAGCTGGGATGGAGGGTTTCTCTGCAGGCCGGGCGCAGAGCAGCCCTGGGCAGGGCAGGCTGGGCACAGGGACACCTGAGCATTTCCAGGGCAGAGCGGCGCTTGGATGGGCCCAGGCAAGCTAAGGACAATAATTATTGAGATTAATCTCTCCCTCACACCTTGGAGCATGCCGAGGAAATCTCCAGGCAGCCTTGCAGCCAGGTTTGCAATGGACTTGGCCGTTCTTGCTCTGAGCACCTGGCGCAGAAGCACCTGTGGCTGTGGGGGAGGAGGCTGCAGGGGCCGGCGTTTCCTCTCCGGACAGACGGGATCCTGCCATTTCCGAGGGACCTCGTCCCCGTGCCCCACTGTCCTGTAGGGGAGCACGGGGGCCCTGAGCCGCCTGCCCAGGCAGACGCAGCCACACCTGCCCTGGTGGTTCTGCAGCGGGGACAGAAGAGGGACCAAGCCAGTCCCCAGGACAGCTCTGCCTGCAGGACAGGCTGCCTGCACTCAGCCGCAGAGCCGGGCAGCTGGCTCCTTGGAGTGAGGCTTAGCAAACACAGTTGGTTTTTGTTTAATTAACAGCAAGCAGAGAATTTAAAGACTGGGTTTTCTCCAACCTGTGATAAATTAACCTCCTCCTTGCTCAGGAGGACAGGAACGCTCCAGATCAATGGTCTTGCTGATGCCTGGCTTCTCCTCCTTCGGAGGGAGCAAGGGACAGAGAGCAGCAGCCCCTGCCCCTGCCGCTGCCTTTGGGGCAGCGAGTGGAGTGACTGTGGGTAATGATGATGAATGGCATGATTAAAGCTGGAACTCAGACCTGCAGCTGGAATTTCAGACCCTTTTCTCAGAATAATCCAGCTCCCACTGTGCAATTTGGGGGCACTTAGAGTGCAGCTGGAGACAGTGGGGTGCTGCAGGCAAACCCCCTAACAGACAGACAGACAGACAGCCCTGGCTCGTGCCGTGTTCAAGGGACCAGAGGGCTCCTGGCCCCATGTCTGGTTCGGTGCAGAGCCACCCCCAGTGGCTGTGGCCGTGTCAAGGGGTGCCAGCATCCTGTGACAGCCACCAGAGGCTCTGTGGGCACCCATGGGTGGCATGTCCCAGAGTAGGGACCACTGGATTGTTGCTTTTGTCCCTCTGGATCCTGGGCAGAAAATAAGTCCTCTATTTTTTTTTTAAATTTTGTGCATTTAGTAAAAGCCGATAGATGTATACATTTCTCAGAAATCCCACAGACAGACACAACATCTGCAGCTCTGCCTGAGCAATGCTGGGCCTTGCCTGCAGTTTTTGCTTCTCTAAACTCCTTCTTTAAATGTATTTTTATACAGCAGTGTTGACCTTTTCTGCCAGCCCCTTTGGAGTGGGGTTATATCTTGTGTAAAAGTCATATCAAATGGGCCACAAAAAATCACTCTTGCCTGATTAAAATGAATAGTTGAGACAACGTGTGCATTTTCCTTCTGTGTCGTTAGCTTTGTGTGAGAGCTTGCAGCAATCAGGGCTTTTATGGGAGCAACACAGCTACAGGTACGGCGAGCTGCCTTAGCAGATACTAATTACAATCCCTGTAAGGATTGATTTGCAAGGAAAATTTCTATTGCCTCAAGGACAAACGTTTGTGCAAATCATATTATTGTGTATGAGAAATTGGTAACACTTTATGAAATGGTTCGTTTATAAATACTTTACTATTTATTAAATTAAATGGTCTTATAACAATCCTTTTGCTAAGTTAAAATATCGTAAGTGTTCTGGTTTTGCATTATTCCTCTGCTATAAAGCTGGCTGTTAGGGCTTGGTTGGCGTCCCCTGTTAAGACTGTTGTTGCTGCAGTTTGTAATGTCCCGTGCCTGACACTGTGGTGCCCACACACAGGGCTGCTGTCAGAGCAGCAGCTCCCCGAGCATCTCCTCTCCCCTTCTTCATTTGCACCTGGAAGTCTAGAACAGCATCAATTTGAAATTGCCTGTTTCCTTGGGTGTGGGTTTGACTGTGGCAAACAACGCAAGCCGTCCCTGCCGCATGCTTGGCTCCTCCAGCTGGCTCGTGGCACAAGAAGGGGGTGCCCAGCCCTCACCTGTGGCACCAGCAGGCCCCTGATCCACCTAGCAGGAGACCCAGCTGCTGAGGGAGGAGGATCAGACTGTTTCTGTGCTTCCTGCATGCCCGGACCTGGACCTTTCCAGAGCAGGTGGGAAGCATCGTGTGTTGCCTGCAAACCGCCAGGCCTGTTCAGACTCTGTTCTTGTGGGCAAGCCAGCTGCAGCCCAAGGCAAGGGGGCTGCACCTCGCTCCTGGCTTAGATCTTCAAGGACCCAGTGGGTCAAGAGCTGCTTTCCCAGTCTCCTGTGGGAGCACAGTTTGCGATCCACAGTGACTGGTGCTGGATCTCCAACACGGCAATAGTTCCAGTCCAGTCACGCACTTTGTCTGGAGGAATGAGAAGAGGAAGAAGCGCTGCCTTGCAGGAGGTGTGGGAGGTGGCAGTGCTCAGCCTGGGTGGCACAGGCAGCCAGGGAGATGGACAGGAGCACTGGTCACACCTGTCAGTGATCAAATACCTGCTGGTCCTGCACGAGACTGGTGCTGTGCCAGCACTCCCAGGCTGACCACGCTCATTCCTGCTTTCAGAAGCTGCCCTTGCCTTCCAAAATTCTTGTCTGCTCTGGAAAACAAGCAGACAAGACATCTTTTACTGAGCAAGAAATTTCCCTTGAATGTCCTCTCTCTAATTTATGTTGCCTCTCACTCCAGTGCCTGCAGCAAAGCCCATTAATGGTGGCAGTTTGTGACACAACTGAGGCTCCTCTCAGGGGCAGCTCTCCCGCGACTCCAGCGCACGCTGACTTTGGAGGCGTTTGCTGCCGTGGTGAGGCTCAGCTTCCCCCTCTGTTTCCCAGGCTCCAGAGCCTAATCCTTCCTTTGGCTGCCTCTGCTGCTGCTGTGGCAATATTTTCTCCCCCATCGCGGTAATCACGCAATGGTCTCTGAGAACAGCAGGAGAAGCTGTGCCTGGTAGATGCATAAAAGGTAAGATGAACTACATGTCATAAAACTTTTAAAAGTTCCTTTTTTGTGTTTGTGCGGGGGTTATTTTATATGGCTTTTGATATGAAGCTAAAATTGCACATCAAAAAGGATAATGCATCTTTAAGCTGTTACAATGACTTCTAAATTTTTCATTTAATGTCAGTGAGGAAAAAACCCCTCAGCTGGCTGAGTTACGTTGGTGAGATGGCTGTTTCATTCCATAAAGTGTCTGCAGTGGATTTGAACAGTAGGAAATCCAAGGGTGATAAATAGCTATTTCTAAGTAAATTTCATGCAATTGCCCTTTGGTTAAAGTCTTTCCTCTCAGCACTTTCCTGTGCACATAGCCCAACTAATAATATTCAGGAGCAAGTGCTTTCCAGTGTGACAACTGATTGCACTTTGAAGCAGTAAATGGCTGATTTCATAATTGGTATAATTTTTCACAAGTACCTGAATGTCATATACAGAAAGAATAAGCAACCTGGACTTAATACGGGAGCTTTTTCAATTCTCCTAAAAATCAATAATGTATTAAACCCCTCTAACTGATTAAAATAATGTGAACCCTGAGTAGGTTTTGTGAGGAAGGCAGGTTTCTTCAAGGGTGGCAGATTTATGGCAAAAGGGTTAATACATGGGGAGAACAGGGATACGTTACAGATGGAGTCCGTTTTCCTAATTAAACTTTTATCAAGATTTTCCCGGTTTGCATTGTTTCACTTAGCATGATGGGAAGGAGCATTTCCTTTGGTGTTCAGGGCAGCTGCTGCCGTTGGTGGAACACCAGGATCTCTGTCCTCATGGAAGGGATGAGGATGATGAAGAAGAGAAGAATGGGATCCATTCTGGGAGCAGCACGGGGGCTCTGGAGGAGCAGGATGGGGTGCAGGAGAGGGTGTGGGTGGATTTCGGGGCCAGCTGCACTGGTGCCAGTGCTGGCTGTGCCAGGAGCTGAGCCTGGGGCCAAGACAGGGCCAGCCTGGGGAGGAGGCTGCTGGGGGGCTGTCCTGGGGTCTGGGGGGGTGTCCTGGGGTCTGGGGGGCTATTCCGGGGTCTGAAGGGCTATTCCGGGGTCTGGGGGGCTATCCCGGGGTCTGGGGGGCTATTCCAGGGTCTGGGGGTCTATCCCAGGCTCTGAGGGTCTATCCCAGGCTCTGAGGGTCTATCCCGGGGTCTGAGGGGCTATCCCAGGGTCTGGGGGGCACCTTCATGCCATGAATTCCTTGGCATGGAAGAATTCAGCTATTGTCACAGAGAGTGAACGTGACTGTGGAGTTACAGAAGACAGAGCCTCTCACCAGGACACAAGCAGAAGGTTCTTTTTCCCCAGGATCTCATGATTTCTTGAAATCCTTTCACGCTATTGTAGAAGAACATCTGAGGATCTTTTGAAAGAACACTTATAAAGCTAAAGCAAAGGTGCAGCCTGATGACGGGGACGTGCAGGTGGCCTGGGCACAGGTGGGGCCGAGGGTGCGGAGGGCAGGTGAGGGGAGCGGGCACCTGGGGGGTCCTTGGGAGCAGCAAGAGCCACCAGCCCTGGCTGGCAGCCCCAGTGTGGGTGTGCCAGGGTCGGGGGCAGAGCCGTGGGATGTGCATGAACCAAACAATCACTCGTGTTAAAGGCTGGGCGAGCTGCTGGAGCAAGCGGGATCGTGTCAGCCCCCAGCACCGTGGGCATCCCCCGGGCCTGGCGAGGTGGCACCAAGGCCCCTCTGCCTGGGAAGCCACGTCCCCTCTCACTCCCACACTGGGGGGAGTGCACGTCACTGCCAGACCTGACCTGGCATTTTCCCCAGCAAGAGTGCACTCCTTCCCAGGGGATCACAGGGCGGTGGATTGAGGAATCTATTTAAACTTATCTCCTCAAGATCACGATCAGACATCTTAAGCTCTGCATTATTCACGTTTGTCTGTTGTTTCTAACTCATTTCCTATTTTCCACCTGAGGGACTCTGCCAGAAGCACTCTTTGCCAGAGATTAAAACAATTTAGGAAGCAGACACCCAATTCCTTTCTTTGGATAGTAGGCAAATTGGATATCTGTGAGAACCAAGCGAATTTTATTATCAACAGATAGTTTGCTACTTAACTACCCTTAAGAATCCCCCGGTGTTTGCAGGTGTTAGTTGGCTGTCCTGAGCCAGAGGCACACGTGGCACGTGCCCAGCCTGTGCGTGTCCCTGCAGGACACTGGCAGCCCCGAGGGCGGCGTGGGGAGCAGGTGTTCAGTGGCAGCAAAGTGCTGGGAAATAAATGTACCTGGTGCAGGAGGAAGAGCCCGGTGCAACGAGCTGCTTGGGAGCTCTGGCTGCAGGGACTGTGCTCTGCCCACCACCACTGCTGTACTGAGGCCGTGAGACAGGAAATCACACTGATGGCGCTAGCTCCTTGGTTTGTGTCAAAATAGCTGGTTTAAATGTAATTATCACTGATTTGGGCAAATGCGCCATTAGATATGTAAATTTATTGGCTAACGGGTGCGCAGATCTCAGTGGCTGGGATGTGGGATAACCAAACTGCAACCATTTCCCAGCTTGCTAAGCAGGTTCCCAGGGGTGGGGTCGGTATCTGGTGCCTTCCCTGTAGGCCACCTGGGACCTGGAGCTTCCTCCCGGGGAAATTTGTCCACTATCCTGCCTTCCCAAGCGTGTTTGGGGTGGTGCAGGAAGTTCTGCAGGAGTCCAGGGAGACAAAGGGGATGACTCTTAAAATTATACAAGGATCCAAAAAAAAATCATGGAGTCATTCATCAGGATTGCTGTAGTTCTTGACCACATAGTCAATGATTTATTTAATCTTAATATATTCCACAAAGAGTCCCCATATTTCCATAAATATGTCATATTGCCTAATACATAGTAATGAACCTGCTCCAAGGGTAAATAAATAAGATCTAAGCTCACAAAGCCAATGTTTATCAAAGGGAGATATAGAGATATTGAGTCCTTTAAAGTACCATTCCTCACAGCAATCACAACCAAGTTTGGCAGTTTGTAAGGTGTCGAGTCAATTAGAAACCCCGGGGCTGGGGGCGGTGCAGCAGAGCCGTGAGCCAGGGCACAGGTGTGAGCTGTGACAGGTGAGGGGCTGGGCTGGGCACAGGTGTGAGCTGTGACAGGTGAGGGGCTGGGCTGGGCACAGGTGTGAGCTGTGACAGGTGAGGGGCTGGGCTGGGCTGGGCACAGGTGTGAGCTGTGACACACGAGGGGCTGGGCTGGGCACAGGGGTGAGCTGTGGCACCTGCAGGGAGCCAGCACTGCTCTGCCACGGACACTGCCCCGCCACGGGCACCACGAGCCGGTCTGGAGGGCTGAGCCAGAGAGAGTCGCGGAATCACCGAGGCTGGAGAAACCCTCTGAGATCATCCAGGCCAACCCAGCGCTGCCAAGGCCACCAGGAACCCACGTCCCCAAGTGCCACATCTGCACGGCTTTTAAATCCCTCCAGGGAAGGTGACTCCAGCCCGCCCTGGGCAGCCTCTGCCAGCTCCTGACCACCCTTTATCCCTGAAGAAAGTGTTCCACACATCCCATCGAACCTCCCCGGCACAACTGAGGCTGTTGCCAGGGAGCAGAGCCCAGCCCCTCGCCGGTCGGGAGCTGTGCAGAGCCACCAGGACCCCCGAGCTCCTTCTCTGCAGGCTGAGCCCCTCACTGCTCCCTCGGCCCCTCGGGCTCCGTTCCCTCCCCAGCTCCACTGCCTGACTGGACACACGCAGCCTTGTTTGCAGCTGCTGCTCTCACGTGGGGGTTTTGTGAGAGGGACTTTGAGATTTCACATACAGGAGAATTTGCTGACTGTTGTTTTGAGATTTGTCTATCAGGAAAAAAATTTGAAATAGTTTTAAGCAGAAAATTTGACTTGGACTGTTTCAATTTATCTTATTCAATTTTTTTCCATGGAGTTACATACAGCTGTGCATAACGTGATGTAGTAGTATGCTAATGTAAATATTTTCATAAAAATACATTGAAAATACCTAAAAATGTGTCTGCAAAAGGAAACAACTATTTTTTTATAGGTTGCACCTTCTAAATGTTATTTTCTACAGAAAAGTATTTCGTGCTTTTTTCATAATTAGTTCGATGAAGTCAATAATAATAGAATATTCTGATTATGTCAATATGACATGTAATATTATGCACTTCTCTACTATTATGCATATTATGACATGACTTGACATGATGTGACAGGTCACATTATGCACTACTACTGATGTCATAAAATAACGTAAAAGTAATGAAAACAAATTTTGAAATGAAAAAGCTTAAAAGGAATTGACGACTTTTCCTAAGAGAACTTCCAAAGCAAATATTTTTCCTTTCCATTTTTAGGTTTGCTTCACTGGGTTACTCCACTCTTCCCCAGGTGAAACCTTCCATTGCTCATCCTCAGCTTTGCTGCCTGCTTGCTGCAGGGCTTGGTGTTGGCTTTTAAAGCCTCCAGGGCAGCGTGTCAGGAGCACAGAAACCTGGGGCTCAGGAGCCTGGGGCTCAGGAGCCTGGGGCTCAGGAGCCTGGGGCTCGGGGCTGTGTCCTGGCACGCCACACCCCCCGGGTGACAAGGACACTGGCTGGCACTGGACTGGCGTGTGCTCCGCTCTCGTGTGGGTACACAGCGTGCTGATCCTGGTTTGTATCCACTTTTACTGGGATGCAATGATAATTCTCACCTCCCAGAAAGGCAGGAGAGTTTGGAAAACATTTACAGCAGGTTGCTGGCGAGCTGGGTGCTCGTGAGCCTGAGCCTGCCCGGTGCCTGTGGCTGATGCGACCGCAAAGGTGCAGATTCCCTCCGCTAATCGCCAGGAAAACGCGGCAATACTGGCAGGCAGGTGGGAGTTTCAGTGCCTGGAGAGCAAAGCAGGAATCCAACACGGGCACTAGGGACGGCAGGCTGTGCTCGGCGTTCTCCCACAACGGCTGGGATTCGGATTCATTTTTAATGAAACGCTTTTTGCTACAATCCTACAGCAGCCCCAAATGGTGGCAGACAAGAGGACGCCAGGTGGAAGATCCGCTCCCTCCTCGCCTGATTCCCGAGTCCCTCCGAGAGGGAAACCCGCCCGAGCGGGGGGACAGGGGCCGGG
>VWZV01009275.1:90308-110188 GCA_013397155.1 Irena cyanogastra | reverse complement strand
CAGGTGAGGCTGAGCCGGGCCAGGTGAGGCTGAGCCGGGGCAGTTGAGGCTGAGCCGGGCCAGGTGAGCCGAGGCAGGGCAGGTGAGGCTGAGCCGGGCCGGGTGAGGCTGAGCCGGGCCAGATGGGCTGAGCCGGGCCGGGTGGGCCGAGCCCTGCCAGGGCAGCCCGGTGTCCCGACCCGTGCCCGCGGGGCAGGCAGAGCCCGAGGGGCTCTGGTGTTGGCACGGTGCCTTACAGAACGGCGATCCCTGCCCCGGGCTCGGCCGCCACGCTCCGCTCAGCCATGGGCCTCACTGCTGGGTGCCAGCCCTGCGGGACAGCCCAGCCTGGCCGCGCTGGGGACCCCGGGGGACACAGTGTCCCCTCCCAGCACGGCCTGCCTTGCCGGGGCCCAGTTCCAGGGCTCCGGGAGGGTGCGGGGTGGGTGCCCGAGTGCCCGGGCTGGCCAGCGCTGCTCCTCGCCAGCCCGTCCCCTGCCCCGGGCGGAGGGAGCCCGCAGGAGGGGAGGGGGCTGCAGGGACCCCCAGCCGGGGCGCCAGGGCCGGGGCTCGGCTCTCCCCCGGCCCTTTCCAGCGCAGCCCCGGGGAAGTCACCGGTGTTCCGTGAATGCAAATGAGCGGGGTCCGGTCCAAATTGCATTTCCTCCCCTAGCACGGAGTATGACGGCACATTAAAGCCTGTAATATTCCGCTGCTGCTCTTTTGCATGATTTTTTAATTAAAAAACTATGGAGTAAACAAACATTCTGCTCTGGAGTAGCCCTGCAGAGACCCATCCAGAGGCACATTCACAGCCCTCCACTTTTTCAAGAAAGTTTATATCTTAACAAAAAAAAAATAATAATAATATCACCCACCCTAACAGTTAGTATTGGGTAAAAGTTTGAAGTGAAAGGCAGCTGGCAACCTTCTCCAGCCCGTGAAATGATATTAACATTTTATTATTCTAAGGTGAGCTTTTTGAAACGGAATTTTAAATGTTACCCTGCTGTTCCAGAACACAAAAACCTTTAATTTTATGCAAATGAACAGCGAGGAGCTGAGCGCTTAATGTAAACGAACACTTTCTTTGTAGGAGAGGTTGGAAGGGAAAAAAAAAAATTCCCAGGGATTCTTTAATTGCTGTCTGAAATTATGTAAATCCCAGCGCTAGGCAGAACGCAATTATCCCGTGCCCCTCTCTGCCAGCATTGCTAATGTCTAACAAAATATCGGTGGGTGACATTTAGTCGAGGTAATGCAAATGAGAATTAATTTTTTTTCCAAGACAAAGGGCAGCTAAAAGATCACCTCGTTCCTGCGGGGAGGGGGCAGAGCGGGGGGCGAGGCCAGCGGGACCCAGCCCGCAGCGCAGCAGCGCTGCTCCCTCCTTTATTCCTGAGCGGGATGGAGCCTGGGCAGCGCAGAGGGATGGTGGGGCTGATTGTTTGTTTTTCTTTTTAATTCATGGTCATCCCAGCCCGAGGGCAGGGTGGGAACCGTGATTGAAACCCACTAATGGCTCCGGCTGGTGGTGGGCAAAGGCGGCAGTGATTTATCACCTCCCCGTGCTGATAACTAGCAATAATTCTATTAAATATTCAGAGTGAGGCTTTTGCAACGCAATTATCAAACGGGGTTTGTTAGTGCAGAAATGCTTCTCGTGCACAAAAAGGGACTGCGGGTGCAGCAGGCTCCTCTGGGAAGGGCAGAATCGGCCCACCCCTGTCCCCCCCGGGCTGGGGGACAGCTTACCCTGCTCAGGCGCTGGGGGTGGCCCCAGATTCTGCAGGATTAATCACGGAAGTCGTAAGGGGATTTTCCTCCTTTTCTTTTTTTACTTTTCTTTTGGTTCTTGCATTTCAGAGCTCCCTTTGCTTCAAAGGCCATAAAAGCCTGTGACTCCACCGACCTTTTAAATGGAAAAGGGAACCCCGGTGGAAGCTGTGTGAGGCAGGGCAGGGCTGTGTGAAGAGGGATGAAGGACATGGATGCTCGGAAGGCTCCAGATCAGGGTAAGAAGTGCTTGTGGAATTATCCTTTGAAATGTACACTTTGCAGGAAGGCCCCGGGGATCATCAAACTGAGGAGCTGGGATGAGTTGCACCATCTGCTTGGGATTTAGGACAGGCAGAGCTGTGAAAATATGGATTAAAAGTACAGAGCAGCAGGAAATAGTTTCCCCTTGCCCCATCTTTTGGAAATTGTACCCAGCAAAGCTGGGTGGCTGGTGCCACTCTCGTGCTGTGGCATTCCCTGTGACAGGGCTGGGACTCCAAACACCAGACCTGCACCTGGGCTTTGCTGCCTGGCCCCAGCCCTGCCTGAGCTCAGGCCAGCCCCAGTTCCTCGTGCAGCTCCTGCTGTGCCAGCTCCCCTGCTCTGGCTGCAGCTGCAGGCAGGGGCCGATGCCCACGTGAAGCCCTGCACCCAGGGCTCTCCGGGCCACCGGCCACCTGCCACTCCCTCCACGGTCCTGGTCACGGGTTTGGGAGCTCCAGGAACGGGTGCATCATCTGTTCCTCACTGCATTCCCTTTCCTCTGAGCTGCTGGAGCCAGTGTGCTCAGAAATGCATTCCTGACACCACACCACGAGCACCAGCCTGCCCAGCCCCTCCTCAGCCATGCCGGGCACCCAGAGGGGCTGCACACCGGGGCAGTCCTGCCACCAGGAACTCGCCAGGGCATGAAGGTGAGGTGGTGCAGCTGCAGGCAGGAGCTGTCCTTCACCTGCAGGACCCTGCTGCAGCCAGACAGAGGCTGTCCTTGTCCTCTGAAAATTTATAATCTTTATAATCCAAGATTTAGACTCTTCAAAGCTTTATGCCTGCCTTTAACCTGTAGCATATGCATAGTCCCAGTGGGATTTCTCATCTGCTAAGAGTTAAGCACGTCCATAAATCTCTGCAGGCTGGGGCCCGAGGCATTCCCACGCACATGCATTCCTGCACTCAGGCGTCATGAACAGCCCCAGCCCCAGTGCGGGCTCGTGTCAGCACGGGGGCACCCCCAGCCCCCGGCTCTGCTCCAGCCTCCTGGAGACTCTCAAGCGGTTTGGAGGCTGTGGGTGTGTTGAACTTCCGACACCACCTTTGGCAAATCGCAGGAGGGATAACAGCCGGGGTGAGGCGAGCAGGGAGCAGCCGTGCACAGCCACAGACAGCATCTGGGCCAGAGTGGGAGCGGAACAGAGCTCGGGAACGCGTGCCAGGTACTTGGCACGGAAAGGGAAGCATGCTGAAGGCTCGTGGTGCAGCAAGGCTCTCTCCTGCCTCCCTCCCCGCGGATTGTTTGCTCACAGATGTGGCCAGGGCAGCGTGCAAGGACCCGGAGCAGCGTGTGCAGCTGCTCCTCTCCAGCCCAGCTCATCTAGTGCAGCCTGCAGCCTCCTGTGCCCAGACACTCTCATGTGGATTTGTCACCAGGTGCTATGGAATCAGCTTCATTTTCACCAATACCAGTGTGACCCGGAGTAAAGCTGGTGTAAGAAACCACCTGATTTTTTGCAGACTGTTAGAAGTGGTAAAGTGCACGCCAGTCACAGTACATCCTCCTGACAGTCTGTGCTTGTGGGGTGATTGAATGTAGCAGCACAGTTTTTTCAGGGCCTGGGCTATTAGATTCACTATATGAATCTCCAAGCTTTCATTTCCATGCTGTAATTTCTGACATCAAATGACAAAAAAGAGGGAATACACTTCACATTTTAAATCATGCCGGTGAAGCCTTTTTTTTCTCCTCATATAATGTTTTTTTAAGTCAGGTGACTTGACCTTCCACTAAACTCTTTCCACTTCATATCTGGTGTTTTCAATGGGAACAGACAATAACAGAACTTTAATTAGGGGTTAGAAAATCCAGGCAAAGCCATCGAGTGAGAAGCAGCATGTCATAAACGTCTTGCGTTCTGCAGGATTCACGTTTTTGAGGGCAGAATGGCATTCATTTCCCCGAGCCTCACCTGCCCGGCCGTGCCGTCACGGCCCCCGCACGGCGGCGGGGCTCAGCTCGGCTCGGCGGGGCTCAGCTCGGCTCAGCTCGGCTCAGCTCGGCTCAGCTGCTGCTGCCAGCGCGGCCGCGGCCCCGGGCAAAGCCTGGGCGCAGCGCGGCACCCTCGGAACTGACCCGGGCACTTAGCCTTTCTGAGGAGTATTTATGGAAAGGTCAGCAAATGCTTTGTGACAGGACGCTGGCACGTCCCTGGCCCTCCGGTCTCCCGCTCCGCCTCGCCCACGTGCCAGGCGCGGAGCAAACCCGGGCCGGGGCTCCCGGCGCCGCCGTGCGCTCCACGGGGACATTCCCGGCCGTGCTCTGCTTCCAGGGATGTTCCTGCATCAACCAGATGGCTTCCCCGTGCACCCGCACCGTCGGGGCTGTGCTGTGGGAGCTCGGCCCCTTCTCGCCGTGCCCGGCCTGGCCGTGCACGGTCCGGTCCCGGCTGCACGGTCCGGTCCCTCCGTCCTCCCCGCCCGTGCCGCTGGGGCTCGGAGCCGCGCTGGGCAGAGCGAGCAGAGCCTGTGACTGCAGAGCACGGGGCAGCGCGGTGCGGGGCACGGCAGCACGGCTCCGTGCACCGACCGTAGCAGCACCAGCTGCCTTTCCTGATGGCACCGGGCACCTCAGGCTCCAGCGCCAGCTGCACCGCCCCATCCCACTGCCGGTGGTTCCTGGATAAACGTGCTTCTGCTGTGCTCGCTGTGACAGCGCCCAGGCAGCCCCAGCTCCCCGCGTTGCTGCCCCCTCTGCTGGCTCCGTCTTTGCCTCCCATCCCACTGCCAGCAGCGCCAGCGGCCCAACCTGGCAGCTCGTACCTGTGGTGAAGCAGACAGACAGACAGACAGAGCAGCAGCAGGAACCAATCACTAAACAGATTTACCAGCTAGAAAGTTTCTTGTGAGAAAATAGAGCAGTGAGGAGCACATGGTCCTGGGAAGGAAACAGGCTTACACCCCTGAGCCCTCCTGCCCTGGAGTGGCCCGGGCTGCTAAGCAGATCAGAGCAAAAGCCTCCTGTAGCTGGGTAATTCTGCCTTTCTGATAATCCCATAACGCCGTTAATGGGAGTCTGGCAGGAGGGAGCTGTGGTGGGAAAGCACTGCACCTCCACACACATGGCAGATTAAAAAGGACTTAATCACAGAGCAGCCACAATGTGCACTATGTGACATTATTCCTTGGAAATAAAATTTTACATACAGCCTATCTGAGAGCAGCACAAAATAAATACTTTAAAAATCTATGATTACTGTAGGGTATTTTTTTAAAATTTTATATTGGTGGCTGAGTTCTGCTCTTGCTCCAAAGGATTAGAGGGATAATTCCATTACAATTTAGTAACAAGATTAAAAGAGCCAGTTATCCATTTATGGGGGTCTATGGAAACGAGCAGTGGCTTCTGGAGGTCTCGGGCTCTGGGTAGGTGTATCACTCACATCACAGACACATCCAAATCAGGTTAAGGCACAGACAGGACATACCCGAGGTGAAAAGGTCTCTGGGGCCACCTGTCCTGGCTTTACTGGGACAAGTGCTCGGGGGTTCACAGGGTGAAAGGACACAGATGGGGAGATGTCCTAGTGTGAAAGGTCACGGAGCAAAGGAGAAAGGCAGGAAGAACAAGGAGTGCTCTAGAGACAGAGCCCTTACAGCAAGGCCTGGGACACCATGGCTTTGGCATCTGTCCTATTGCCACAGCTGGGAGAGGAATTTGAGATAGCTTCCATGCCAAATTTAGTTTTGTCCTTTTCAGGAGCAAATTCCAAATTCTTGAGCACTTTTTTCTCCAAATTCTCTGCAATTTTCTCTCTGAAAATGAGTATGGTAGAAGCTGCAAATGCAGGAGATGTGAAGGAAGGAAGCTCTCTAGCTGTGTTCCTGAGTGCCTGTGGGAATGCCCTGGTAGTGCTGGCCCAGCTCTGCCCCACAGCTTGGAAATCCCAGTCTGAAACCCCCTCACAAGAAAACACAATTCTGTCAGGCTGCATGTGTGGGACTGGCATGAAACACCCAGGGCTAGAAACCAGCCATCATAGCCTCGTTGTGTGCATCCTCTGTACTGATTAACTGATTAATTGATATTTAATTGATTGCACTGTCAGAGCAGGACTTTAGCACGTGCTAATTGTCTCACTGGCTGTTGCTAACAAGGCTGAGGAGCATTTAGGATTCATGCTTGCAAAAGATGCAGGAGCTGCTTTGGAGGCAACAAAGACCTGAGCCCATGGTTCACGAAGCGCAGCGATCACTCAGCAAGGCCCTTCTCCTTGCCTTTAAAGTAATTGTTGAGAGAAATTTTAATTTAGCTGGTGACTGGGGGTGTCTTCATTTGCCTTTCCCAGCATGGCACTGGACTCTGCACTCTTGGAAAGCTCCTCTGGAGCACTGATGCCATGTTTGCCCTGTCCTGGCTGTCCCCAGGACACGAATGATCCAAGCACGGCTTTGGTGCAGATGGAGGGGCCATCCCTGGGCCCTGGGTGAAGGAGGCAGGTCCGGGGCAGCAGCCGGGGGGAACACAGGCTTCATCCCCTGAGGGGTGGGTGAGCCCCGTCCCTGAGGGTGGTCCTGTGCCCACACAGTGCCAGCTTGCCGGCTGTCAAAGATTTGCTTTAATATAAACTTTCTTTTTCTCACCGTAGAGTTACAGCCTGGGGCAATCTGTCCCTTTCTCCTCAAACCAACCCTTTAGGGTCTTGTTATGGTGGAATTTACGGGTTGTTGGGTGAAGCATTAGGAAACGTTACAACAAAACCGTAGAACCAGAGTCAGTGGCAAGTGGCAGCGGCGGGGACTGAGCCCTGGCCGCGCTGTCCCGCACAGAGCGGGGCTCCCAAGGACCGCGGCCAGCGCCGGGAGTCCCTTGGCCAGGACGGGGGACAGCGTGCCAGGTGAGGGGCGGAGTGTGCCATCGGAACTGTAAAGATGCAGAACACACCCTGGAGCAGCCTGGGTTTTAAACACGGAGATGGAGGTGTCCTGGTGCTCCCCTGCGGGGGATCTCCGTGAGGCGTTCGGAAGGATGTGGAGGTTTCCAGAAGAGCCACCAGACAGTCATAACCGCGTTGTCTCTCTGGATTAGTTTAACGTCCACTCGAATCACTGACCTTAGGTCTGAAAAGGACCGAATCTGGGAACGGATGGCTTTTCCTATGCGACCTGACAGCGGGGGTCGGGCCCGCAGTGAAACGCGGGTCTAGGTTCACCTGCGGAAATGCGATTTTAGGATCACTTATCGAAATCGATGGCTGGGCCCTGGGACGGGCAAAACCCGGCGCTGCAGGGGACGCAGCAGGAGCAAGGGGAGCGGGAGCTGCGGGGAAACGGGCACAGCGACAGAGAGGGACAGCCGGCGGGACCCGGCGTGCGGGGCAGCGGGAGGAGCGGCCGTGCCGTGCCGTGCCGTGCCGGGGAGCGGGAGGAGCGGCCGTGCCGTGCAGCCGCAGCGGGGCCCACGGGCCGATGCTACCCCCTGGTGACCGGCTCCGCGTGGCTCCGCGTGGCTCCGCGTGGCTCCGCGTGGCTCGGGGCCGGGGCAGCCGCCGGGGCCGCGCCCGCCCGCGCTGCTCGGGCTTTCCGCGGCACAGAGCCCGTGCGGGCAGCGCCGGCAGGGAGCGCGGGGGGACGCGCTGCCCGCACAGGAGCACAGGCAGGGCCACCCCGGCCCCCGCTCCCCCAGACCCTCCCGGACGCTGGGGCGGGACTCGGCCGGGGCGGCCCCGCACCAGCCCCGCACCAGCCCCGCACCAGCCCCGCACCAGCCCCGCACCAGCCCCGCTCCTGCACGGCGCTGCCTTACACTGCTCACTCTGTGCGCCTTGTTAATGAAAAGCATGGATGTAATTTCAATTAAAGATAATTACATATTTAAACTTAACATTAAATTCTGCACTAAAACAAAATTACATGAAATCTCAGTGTGCAGCCGTGCTGCACGGCAGCGGGCGAGGGAGCGGGGGCAAGAAATGCTATTACGCACAGCGAGCTGATCCTTTGCACAGGATCTGCTGCTTGCGCGATGCTCCCCTGCCCTCGGGTTACATCCAGTCTGCTCCCACGTTTCACCTTGGGAGGCAGCTGCTCTCTCCTGCGCCGGGCAGGCCCCACCCGTGCTCGGGTACAATGTACAGCGCACAAAGCCCCCACAGCCGCCGGTGAGCCGTGTCTCGGCACGGCCGGCACCGGCAGGAGGGCTCTGCTGCTCCAGCCAGGCCTCAGCGGGCTCCGACAGCCGCGGGAGGCTGCTGAGAGATGCTGCAGCTGGATAAACTCTGGTGTTAGTCCTGGCTCAGGGTCCTGAGTAAAGTTTGGAATGTGTTTTGAATTAGTGATGAAAAACACAGTTCTCAGACTACTGATTTTTTTCCCCACATGAAATCCAAGAAACCTGTTGGCCTCAAAAGCAATTTTTGAAAATTGAAAACTTTTTGGTTACTCTTTATAATTTCCCCCAAGTCCCAAACATGACATTGCGTTGTTCCAAAGGCAAAAGCTTTTATTTTCTGTCCCCAAACACACTTGCAGAGCCCTTTGGTTCTCTCCTTGGGCGGTTGCTTTCCAGCCCTAGAAGATGCCTGCTCCTCATGCACACCAGAAGGGATGGTTTGCCACGGGAGCGAGGGAGCTGCAGGAGTGGCACGTTCCTGTGTGGGCATGGCAAGCAGCAGTGCAGAGGTGGCACGGCGGGCACAGCGGGCACCAGGCATGGCACAGCCTGCTGCAGCACCGGGGCTTCTCCTCTGCTGAATGACTGCAGTTATCAAGCACTGACAAGTGCCATTAAAATTTATTAGCCAGCATAAAGTTTTATTTAGGGGATGGCTGGAGATTTAGTGGGCTCTGCAAGTCCTCCCTCAGGCGGGCTGTGCCACCTTTAATGACTGCCTGTGGGCTGTGCGAGGCTGGGGGTGGCCCTGGATGTCCCTGCTCCTGCTCCCCATCCCTGGGGCCCCCTCTGCAGCCCCCCAAGGCACTCAAGCTCCATCCCAGCACTGCCAGTCCGGCCTGTGCGACCCTGCCAAGAGCACCCAGGGCTGTCAAAGGAGCTCCTCTGGCAATGCTGCCATTAATCAGTTTGGCAATCGTGAAATACATGGCATGCGTACTGGAGTTCAAATCCCAGCCTCACTAATGGTTTACTACCCACTAAATCCCCCTTCATGTTATTTAACTTTTAAACTCAAGGAATATTCCAAATCAAAGAGGCTCTGTGTCATGCTTAGTCCATCTCAAAGAGCCTGGAATTAACATCCCTTCATGGCTCGACAGTGCCTGCCACACAGAGCCACCACTTGCTGCTTATTAATATTTATGATGGAGAGAGAAAGTTGGATAAATCTTGGTTGATACGTAATTAAACCCCACTTCTTTTGATTTCTTCTCTCTCAGCTTCACTCGGCGCAGGCTGTGCAGGCATTGGATGCTTCTCCCACGTGGCACAGCCTGGCAGGCTGGTGCAGCCCACGGCTGGGTGGGTTTGGTGCCTGTGGCTGCCCCGCTCAGCGTGCCAGTGCCACCGGCTGCCTTTGCCACCCAGCCCGGCCAGCGTGGCTGCAGGACAGCCTGCCGAGGCCCCAGGGGCTGTGTGAGCTGGGACTGGCCCAGCACGGCACAGAACAGCACGGCACAGCTCGGCCCCAGCCCTTGTGCCTCGGCTTATCTGCATCTCGTGCGTGATGTGAGCACGAGCCACGAGCCCGCAGTTAGCACACGGCTGACAGATCAGTGATACGGCCATCATAGCGAGGAAGCAGCTTGACCCCAAGGCTCCTGCGAGCAGGCGGGATTGACACTTTACATTGACTTTGCTTCAGGCTTATCAACAAATCTCAGCCAGTTTTATTAAAGAGCTGCGTGTGGGACACGCCAGGCTCAGACAACTTCATTCCCGTGGCTCGGGCACCAGCGAGCGCTCAGCTCACTGCTCCTGGCTATGCTCTGTGGTTTATGTGCTCATTTTGCTGCCAAATTCCACTTTACAAAAGCCACCCGTGGCTTCAGTAAAAGCCCATGGAGTTTCCTGGCCCTTTGATGAGGAGGAGGAGAGCAGGTCGGGGCTGTGGCACCCAGGGACACTGGTGAGTGGTGGCAGTGGGCAGGGACACCCCGGCGTTCCTGAGGGCCACAGCCCCACAGCCCCCAGCTGCTGGATAATGCACTTTTGCCTCTGCAGATCTCTGAAACCTGTCCTGAATTACATCCTCAGGAAACACTGAGTGCTAAAATCCCATTCAAACCCCAGCCAAAGCTGCTCAGGCAGTGCTGACTTTTCTAAACTAGTTTCCTTGTTTTAGGCTCTATTTTTTTAGCTCAGTTAAATGTGTATGTCACATTTTTAGCAGGACAAGAGGACTGAGACAAGGTCCACTGTATGAGAATCAGGGCAGCAAGCAGCCAGCAGGGTACACTGCTCTAAGGCATGATTTGGTAATTATGTCTCTTTTTATTCATGCAAATTTTATCAATATTATTTATATATTCAAAGCCATTTATAAATAATATATACATTTATGCTAAGGTAATTGCCTCAACTAGATTATTTGTCCCAGTTTTTATTGTCTATCCAGATGCTGAATATTAAAAGTGTGTTTTCTGGTCTGCGTTGGTGGCTCAGCACTGGCTGCCTTCCCATGGGAACAGAACCTGTGCATCAGTGGGTCTGGTGGGAGGAAAAGGCAGAGGATGGTGCTGAGAGAAAGGGCAGGGGAGCTGGGAGCTGGTGGCTGTCCCGACCTGCTGGCACCAGCCCCTCTGCGTGGGTCTGCAGCCACCCCAAGCCCCTCAGCAGGGCAGCAGCCCAGGGCTGGCTCCTGTCAGCAGGGACAGGCTCCAGGAGTGGCTCAGGAGCCTGGTCCCAGTGCAGCTCACATCCCATCCCACCTTCCACCTCTTCACTTACCAAAACTTGACATTGCAATGAAAAAAGATTAGGAGCATTGACAGGCCTGCAAAGGTGACAGCTACAGAGAAATATGGAGCAATCACGTTGTCAGAGTGCCTATTAGGAACCCAAAAACCTCGGCTCTCCTGCATAAGCACAAGTGATTTATTGCCCAGCACAGTTCATGAACTCATCAGTGGTTTTGCATGGAGAAGAGATGGATTTTCTTTCAGCTGTTTATGGTGTGAGTAGACTGTCCTAGAAGTTATTGTTTGATTTTATCAGCCAGCAGAGCTCGCTGGGTGAGCTGAGAGCGGAGCTGGCTCCCCAGCAAGCAGCCAGAATCTGTGGAGGACTGAAGAAGTGCTGCCCTGGCACTTCTGGGAATTCCCAGCACAGCCTTGCTGAGGGGAGCGGCGCTCACCCTGCCTGGGCTGCAGCCTGGCCGAGCCGAGGAGCCCCCAGACAGCCCAGGAAGCCAACCCGGGCAGCGTGTCCTGGCTGCTCGCAGTCCCACGCAGCTGCCAGCTGTCCCTGTGCCCCGCTGCAGCGGGCTGCAGCACCCGAGCAGCAGCACCCGAGCAGTGACTCTGCAGGCAGCAGCACCCGAGCAGCAGCACCCGAGCAGTGACTCTGCAGGCAGCAGCACCCGAGCAGCAGCAGCTGTGCAGGCAGCAGCACCCGAGCAGCAGCAGCTGTGCAGGCAGCAGCACACGGGTGCCTGCTGCTCGGTGCTGGGTGGCAGTTTTGACCACCTGGTGCAAGAAAGGGTTTGAAGGCAAGGCTGCAGCCGCCGCTTTCTGACAGCCCTGTGCTCATGTCACACATTTAAATGTCTCCTCTCCCCCGGGGCTGCGGGACTGCGCCTTAGATGCCCCGGGAGCAGCTGTGGTTTATGTGGATTTTAAAGGTGAACTTTCATGCTCAGTGAAATTTTAAAAGCAGCTGATTTACACACGAATCCACTTCGGGCGAGTGTCGATGTAGCTGTTTCCCTTCCTTAATGGTTTGTGACTGAGGAGCTGTGCTGTAAACAAGAGGCAGCCCCGGGCCCGCCGGCCCTGCCCTCAAATCGATGCCTGTCCCACCTGCCCCTGGGCCTGCAGACCCGGCTCCGGCAGGGATGGGGCATGCAGCAGAGCTGGGGCGTGCAGCAGGGATGGGGCGTGCAGCAGGGATGGGGCATGCAGCAGAGCTGGGGTGTGCAGCAGGGATGGGGCATGCAGCAGAGCTGGGGTGTGCAGCAGGGATGGGGCGTGCAGCAGGGATGGGGCGTGCAGCAGGGATGGGGTGTGCAGCAGAGCTGATGCTGCCCTGGCAGAGCAGCAGAGCCGGGGAGCAGCGCGGGGCGCGGTGCCCGTGGGGTGCCCGAGGCACCGGCACATCCCCTGCCCTGCCCTCTGCCAGCATCCTGCTCCTGCCGGGCTCACCCAGCCGCCACACCTGCGATCCCAGCCTAATCCCGGCCTGCGCCTGGGCCCGAGCCCTCTCCAGCCCTGACCCTTTAAAGACACTTGCTCTTTTTCCTTTAAAAATACAAACTTTAAATGGCTCTGAATAAAATAAAAGAGAGTAACTGAGCTGTGAAGGGTGATGATTGTATTTCTTTCACTTGTAAGAGAGACCTTTATAACTCTCTGGGGAGGAAAAAACAATAATGGTCCTTCATGGATGAAGTGTTCTAAATATGGTGTATATTTTTTAAAATACCAGTTCTACAGTTATTGAAACAAATTATTGTTAAATGCATTTGCAGCATAATAACTGTGCTAATTTGCTGATAAAAAGCATCCAGCATTAAACCCCCCATACATTATTTTGTCATTAGCATTTGTTAGCTCCTCGTAGGTATTTTCAGACAGAAGGCTTTGTTCTGTATTTAGCACGAGGGCCCGCTTCCGCTCTCCCCTCCCGCTGGGAATTGCATGTGCGCAGAACTGCAGCTCTTTTTAAAAACTTCATGTTAAAAATGGAAAATTTATTTCATTTCATTAATGGGTGAGGGAGGAAGGGAGAGGAGGAAGGAGGGTGGTGATTTAGTGAGCATCGTGTCACGTGTGGTGTCAGCACCGCAGCACCCGGCCGGGTGAGAGTGGGCATGGGCATGGAGCACCTGGGCATGGGCATGGAGCACCTGGGCACGGGGATGGCAGCACCTGGGCATGGGCATGGAGCACCTGGGCACGGGGATGGCAGCACCTGGGCACAGGCATGGAGCACCTGGGCACGGGGATGGCAGCACCTGGGCACAGGCATGGAGCACCTGGGCACGGGGATGGAGCACCTGGGCACGGGGATGGCAGCACCTGGGCACAGGCATGGAGCACCTGGGCACGGGGATGGAGCACCTGGGCACGGGGATGGAGCACCTGGGCACGGGGATGGAGCACCTGGGCACAGGCCCTGCAGCACCTGGGCATGGGCCCTGCAGCACCTGGGCACGGGGATGGAGCACCTGGCCACGTGCTGGGCCTTGTGCCAGGTGGGACTGGGGGCCCTGGCCAGCTCCCGACAGGCAGGGGCCACCTGGGCACCCTGCGGGCACCCTGCCAGTGCAGATGGGGGATCCAGCAAAGCTGGGCTTAGAGCGTGGGAATAGGGCCTGGGAAGCGCTGTGCTGAGAGCAGCTCCAGGGCAGGCGGGAAGCCCAGCACAAGGCTGCGATGGGGGATCTGTCCCGTCCCTTCGTGGCTCTCTGGTGCCCTCGGCAGCCCCGGGAGGCAAGCAGGGCCTGGGGTGGTGGGAGAGGACGGGGCCGTGGTGTAGGGCGTGAGGCGGCAGCTGCACAGGGGATGAGCAGTGGGCGCAGCGTGGGGCGGTGGGATGGCGGCGGGCGGGGGTCGTGGCAGTGGTGTGGGACGGTGGGCGTGGGCAGGGGAGNGCCGGGAATGGGGGGTGGGTGGGCAGGGAATGGGTGGTGGGTGGGCACACGGTGGCTCGGGAGCAGCCACCGGCGGTCGGGGGGTTTCTAGAGCCACCGTTGCCATAGCAACCCTGCTCCGATCATATCATCGCCAGGAAAAAAGCAGCTTTATTATCAACACAGATCTTCCCAAATTAACCCTTGCGTGCCCACCTGGCTCCAGCCGGGTGCCGCTGGCCACCCTTGCCTGGCTCGGCTGCGGTGGGGCTGGCCGAGCTCCCTGCTCTGCACGCACGGAACGCGCGCCCTCCACCACCCCGGGAGTGCCGAGCGTCCCGAGGCGCCTTTCCAACCGCAAACATTTCTCGCTGCCCACCAGGGTGTCAGAGCCCCGGGGCACGCGTGTCGGCGGCGCGGGAGCGGAGACGGACGGAGCGGGTGCAGGGGGGAGCGGGCGGCTCGGCTCCCAGCCCGCCTACCCCACCCGGCTCCGCACAAACCAGAGACAGATATTTCTCCCCTGAAAAATTACTGCTAATTCTCTGTACAAATGTTCCCTGACCCTTCCTGCGGCCTCCAGATGCATCCGCGAGAGATAAATAATGGTAATGAGCGGCGGGGAGGGGGTCAGAGCACGACACTGCAGGCACCGCGGAGGAGTGTGATGGAGGTGCTTGCCGGGGGCCTGGAGCCGCCCCTCACCTCGGGGGGCCCTCACGCCTGCTCCCCGACTGCACACACAGCCCCGACCCTCCTGATCATCGATGGCTGAGACGGACAGCCTTGGACAAATCAATTACATTGCTACTGTATATTGATTAATAACACCCATGGCTATAAAAATATAATGGATTGCCTGAAGAGGAGCAGAGGTAATGTAGAGACCAGACAGAAAACCTGTCTGAAGAGTGATCAATACTTGCATTCAGGAAACACCCAGGAGTATAATTGGACAAAGCAGAACTTGGGCCAAACCAAGCACTAGGAAAATGATTTTGCTAACAACCAGACGGCAGGAAGCTTGCAGGACTGGCTGCATCACTCCTGGGAGAGCTATAGCCGTGCCAGCTCCAGTAACATGTTCCGTTTTCATGTCTTTTGGTGAAGGATGCAAAACTGCAGAACTTTGTTTTCTCAACCAGCCTGAATGCTGCCACTGCACTGGGCATCCTCCCAGTCAGGACAGCCCCAGGACTTCTCCGGGACACAGCAATTCCAGGGAGGTTTCCCAGCTGCTTCTGAGCCTTGGCAATGTTTCACTCCAGCACAGGGATGCTCTGAGCTCAGGGATGCCCAGACCAAGCTGGCTGTTTGCTGTGGGCAGTGCTGCCCAGCACCCCAGCCTCACCGAGGGCAGTGTGGTTAGCAAAGGCACACAGCCAGATTACAAAACGCAATGAAATACTTAAAAGCTGCCCTCCAGACTAAAGTAAATCAGACATGACTTTGACAAGGTGAAACCAAAGTGATGAAACCAATCCATTGTGCTTGGGGAATCGATCTCCCCGGCAGGGAGTAGAGAGGCCATCGATTCACAGCCTCAGCAGTCAGGAATGTCAAGCTGCCTGATCTAAATTTCTATATGCATCACTCCAGATTAAATGATGGAGGAACACATGTGCAGGCATCCACTCGCCCAGCCCAGCCTCGCCAAGTGGCACCAGCACAGACCTCTTGGCACTGCCTCCCCTGGCAGCAGCAGGTGCGTGGCTGGCTCCTCTTGGACCTCCACCGTGCAGAGCCACAGGGGCTGCCTGTGAGGGGAGCCCCCTCTGCAGTGGGGCCAGGTGGGTGCAAAGACCCCGATGCTGGCACCTGCCCGAGTGCAGGGAGGCTGCCTTACAGTCTCACTGTGCAAGCCGCTGCAGTAATTAAGATTTCATTCTTAAAAATTAAATATTTATCTGCTAACACGATCTCTGGCTGCGGGAAGCCTGGGCCTGTGTCAGCACGGGAGGTCGGGGGCTGTCCCCAGCCCGGGCCGGGGTGCGGCCGTCACGCGTGACACCGCGGGTGGGGCGGGCGCCGCCGCCCGCTCCGTCACTGTCACACCCGGCGAGGCCATTAGTTCTGTCAGTGTGAGAATAAAGAGCAGTCTCCGGGGAGAGATGGAAAAACTCGATCCAGCTCCCAGCAGCCCTGAGGGGGTTGTGTTTTACCATTTCTTTATGACTTACCAGCTGGAACACGAGCAGGCTGAGCCGACGCGAGTGGCAGGACCATTTTCTGCTTCCAGCTCCCACCGGGAGCCTGTGACAGAACATCAGGGACGGAGCGGGAAGCGGAGAAGCTGAGGAACAGATTGAGGGAGGGCGGAGGGAGGGAGGGAGGGAAGTTGGTGGTGCTCCATCGTGCCAAATCCAAAACACTTCTGGCACGTGCCTGCACGCACCCAGCCCTGTCCCACCGTGCGGGGGCTGCTCTGTGCCCCCAGCTTGGGCTGGGACGGGCTCTGCAGGAAAAGGGGCACTCATGGAAAAGGTCCCTCTGCTCGGGGTGCCCTGCAGCCACGTTTGGGTGGGATCACCTCCCCAGGGTACTGGCTCTTGAGCTGGTGTTGGACCAGCCCGGTAAGGGGTGGCAAACTGCTCCTAGCACCCAGCTGGGGTGGCTGTGCTCATGTAATGCATGCAAATCTATAGGCAAATGTGTCCTGCCTCTGGACTCAGAGAAGCACCAGGACTCATCAGAATAAATATGGTTTGCCTCAACCACATTTTTCACCCACCCAAGGAGTGAATTGCTATTTTGCGGCAGTTTTGGCTCGTGACATATCTAGCCCTTTCAGTAAAAGGACTCCACTGTTTGGAGATGGTGAGCTGCAGCACAGCATGGCTGGCACCCCTGTCCCTAATGAACCCAGCTGCAGGCATCCCCAGACCTTCTCCATGCCACCAAACCTCCTTTGCTTTATTTCCATCATGTTGCCTGCTTTAACACACAGCTGGTACACAGCTCTCAGAACTCCTGTGTGTGTGAGGACCTGGCCACTCTCCCCCAGGATGGTGCCACCTGGTTCTGGGACACACTGGAGACATTTCCAGGGCTGAGCCAGGCATCGGGGTTATATTCCTGCCTCTGGGCTCAGCTCTGGGAGGCTCTGCAGAAGTGCCTGGGCAGTTGTCCCCCGAGGAAATGTCCTTTTGGGGCCCTTTCTTACAAGAAGCTGGGGTGGATTGCAGTGGTCAGGAGCAGCAGACATTTGCCTGAAGTGGGGCTTAAAGCCACTCGTGGAGTCTGAAACACTTGGAGGGGAAGCAGCGTGTGGTGGCCTGGGAAAGCAGCTGATATCAGTCAAATAATCCCTCTCGTTAGTCTGCTGTAAAGCAGGAGATAAGGCAGTGAGAGGGACAGCTGCTCCCGTGCTGGGCAGTGGGCAGGGGTTCCTGCAGCAGATCTGATAGTGCCCACGCTCCATCGCCCTGGGGGTGCTGCCCGGGGAGCCCCCGAGTGCCCAGAGCCCGGGGCTGTGCCCACCACTGGCCCCTGTGCCCACCACTGCCCCCGTGCCCTGGGAGCCCAGCCCTGCCAGGTGTCAGGCCTGGGGAACGCCTTAAGCTGGTTCTACAAAAAAAACCAGACTTGTATAAATAATGAGCTCCCAGGTTGATAAGAGCTTCTAAATTATTTGCTTCTTTTCAACCTCACAAAATCCATTTGCAGTTATTTGCAGCAATTCCGAGCAAAACACACACTCCGAACACTCTGGAAAAAGGAAGTAACCCTGGCACATGGTAATTGTTCATGCAAAATAAACCTTCACTGCCAATGATTGGCAACAGGATGCATCTTTGTCAACCTCATTTTATCAGTGTTCCATTTTCTGTATGAATTACTGTATTTGCAGTTATGAGAGAGCAAATACTACCCATCACCCATACGAACTCCAGCTTCCCACTCCCCCACATCACAAGCTTTCTGTACTACATGAAAGCTAGTCTCAAAATTTCATGTTCATAGTTACAGATTAAATAATATTAAACAGCATTACACTGGAAAGATTTGTTTCCAAGTAGCAAACAGATTCCCCATATTATTCTTTACTGTAAGTAGTTGTTGTTATATCTTATTCATCTGGAAAATAATTTCAAACAGCCATGAAAATAGCGGATTTCTCTCTGTTAAAATGATAGTCAGAGCCTGGGCTGCTGACATATAGTAACATGATTCACTTGGACAGTTACTGACTGCACATCCAATTCATTTCTTCTGTAGAGCACCAAGTTATTATCTGAAATGCACAAGGTGTCTGGGGGTAACATATGATCAGCCAGGGACGCTTTTGACGGCTTGAAGAGCAATCAATAAAAATTGTCTCCAGCAGTTTTGTGGAGTATGGAAGTTGGTGGTGAAATGAAGTGATGGAGATTAACTGGTGGAAGTCAATGCCCCGGTGCTGTGAACCCTGTTTTTTAATTAAAGATCCAAAGCTGCTGTTCACGGGAACGGGGTGCTTTCCCCGCATGCCGGATCCTGTGCTGAAGGATGATGTCCCTTCCCCGGGGGGACAATGGCATCACTGCTGGCACCTTGCTGCTGCACTGGGCAGTCACAGCTGCCCACTCTTTGGAAATACATTTTAAGGACAGTCTTGATCGACACATTGACCAAATTAATATTGTCCATAACACAGCTACACTCTGCATTGGCAGCTGTTACTTCATCCCCAACAAAAGGGTCCTGTGAGCTGCCAGTCCCACACGACACTCATTTAATCAGGGTATTGTTTTTGGGGCTGCCTGAGCTCTCATGGAGACTGAGGTAAGTCTTTCAATTAACATTAATAGTGTGGAGCTGGGCTCTGCTTTTCTGCAAGAAATGACATTTGGGTTGTGAGGACGTTTGTGCAAAGGCTGCTGGTTCCTTGTTGCTCTGTATGCAGTGAAGGGGGTTTGTACCACCAGAATGGAGGTTGTGGCAATGTCCAGGGGGCACCTGACAGTTCCAGGGACAGCCCCAGCCTGTGCAACCTGGGAAATCCATTTGCATTTCCGTGTGGAGTGGGCTTCAAAACACTCTGTTAATTTTCTTCCATTAAACACAGTACAAAGCTGTATGGCTTTGATGGTGACATAGTAATAAACACTCAGAGACTTGTTTACAAAGAAATAGTTATTGTCTACTAAGTAGTTTTAATGGAAAGCTCCCTGCTGGGGTTAGGGGGGCTGTGGAAGCGGGGGGCAGGCCCTGAGCATTGCTCCTGCTCCTCACACACCCACTGCTTAAGTGCAGAGAAGGTTTTGTAGGAGCTCTAGAGCACGCTTTGGAGCAAATCTGTCCTCCTTCCCACCAGTGCTTTCCTACTCGTGCCATGTTTAATACTGGTGTTTCTGTGGATGGCATCCTTGGGGCACGCCAGGCGAGGCTGCCCTTCTCCTTCAGCTGTGTGCCAGCTGTCACTGCGATCCTAACAAACAACTCAGACTCCAAAGGCTGGTTTGCACAACTTCTCTCTTCACTTCGAATTCCCTCCTCTTATACACTGATCGATCCAGCTGGACCAGGTTGGTCAATTAATCAATACATTTCACCTGGTTGGCTAATCAGCACAACGCCCTTCTTCTAAACAAACTTTGGGAAAACAAGAAAACAGAAAGTAGGAAAACAACACCTGCAGGTTGTTTATAATAACAAGCTATCATTGTTTATATTAAAACTGCTTAGAGTCTCACAAGCCAATTCTGGGAAAACGAGTTTTCTCATCTCTGACCAGGCTGTGGCAACCACACCCAGCGGCTGCCGGCGCAGGACTGCAGAGGGATGAGCCTGTCTGCCCCGTCCCTGCACGGTGCTGGCACTCTGCCTGCTCCTGGTGCCAGCCCTGCTGCCCGCACAGTGCCACGGCACACTGCCCCAGGGCGCTGCTGGGCTTTGGACTGTTCCAGAATCCCTTCCTGGGGGTCGGTGTTCCGGTCCAGCAAAGGTGTTCACAGACACTGTAGGGTAAATGACAGAAGAGAAAAGGTGAATTATGGTTTGGTTGTAGCAGCTCACGGTCTACAAGCCACTGCCTATACCCCAATGGACAAAAAGGGGAAACCTGCAGGACAGCAGGAGCCCTTGGCTGCTGTGAGCACGCACTGCTGCAGCCAGAGCCGCTCACTGACGGTCCTGACGGAGAATTTCCAGCCCGTGGTGCCGGTGCTGCAGCCCAGCCCTGCC
>VWZV01009275.1:85864-90208 GCA_013397155.1 Irena cyanogastra | reverse complement strand
GCCAGCCCTTCCCAGCCCTGCCAGCCCAGCCCAGCCCAGCCCAGCCCTGCCCAGCCCTGCCAGCCCAGCCCTGCCCAGCCCAGCCCAGCCCTGCAGCATGCCCCTTCAGCTCACACCACTGTGATCCGGCATTGAGGGCTGGGCGGCTGCATGGGCTGAACTGCACCACTTGGCTTAATAAGAAATGTATAAAAATAATAAAAATGGAAACGCATGGATATTATTTGTCAAGCGTGTGCCTAGCAACTCCCTGTTATTTCACATATTGTTCTAGTGGGAACATAAGTAAAACACATTAGCAGTAATTTAAAGTTGCTGTGTGCATTGATTATTTATACCCTTACATAAAACCCCAGCCTCTGTGTGCAGCACACCAGCCTTGATAAACTGTGTATGTTAAATCACAATCTCCGAATATGTGGACAGAATCTCCAGGCGAATATTGTAGGTTTTTTTAATATATATAGAGAGGGATAGATCCACTCTTTGGTAGTGACTTGCTTGTTCAAGTGCATCTCTAAATCACACTATACATATAAATAATAAATAAGGGAGGCTCATATCCTTAATATTATTCTCATGTCTTATTAAACTAATATTTCAAAAAACTTTTATTTTTCTTTTAGTTGCAGGTCACTGTTAAAGTTTAAAAAAAATATTACAATCCAGCTCTGATGCTTCATGGGAAGAATGCGAGAGTCCCTGTAAAGCACAGGCATGAATGATTATTCTAATTGCCTGGAGATGCCTTCTGAGAGATAGAATAATTAAGCAGTGGGATGATTGAGACCTTCAGCACCTTTGTCTGTGCTCCCCTTCTGGACCCCTTCCCCCCCCAGCGGCAAAGAAAAGGACCATTTTCTTAAACCATGTTTTATTTTTCACTTCATCACTATGAAGATTTTATTTGATTTCTTGCCCTGAAGATCTTCCACTGCAGCCAGGCGATTCCTTACGGCCTTAACACGCAGCTTTCCTGGCAGAGAGGGCAGGCTGAGGGCTGGGGCAAGCCAGGGAGTGGGGCAGGCAGCGAGGGGTCAGGGAGCTGGGCAGGGCAGCGTGTGTGCCAGGCAGTGAGGGGTCAGTGTGAATGGGCAGCAAGGGGTCAGTGTGTGTGCCAGGCAGGCAGTGAGGGGTCAGTGTGTGTGCCAGGCAGTGAGGGGTCAGTGTGTGTGCCAGGCAGTGAGGGGTCAGTGTGTGGGGCAGGCAGGCAGTGCGGGGTCAGTGTGTGTGCCAGGCAGGCAGTGAGGGGTCAGTGTGAATGGGCAGGGAGGGGTCAGTGTGCCAGGCAGTGAGGGGTCAGTGTGTGGGGCAGGCAGTGAGAGGTCAGTGTGCCAGCACGTCTGGGAGGCCAGGCCGGCCGCAGGGCTGTGCCCGACCGTGCCCACCCGTCTGTGCCTGCCCGTACCTGCCCATGCCCGCCCACCTGTGCCCGCCCACCTGTGCCTGCCCGTACCTGCCCATGCCCGCCCACCTGTGCCCGCCCACCTGTGCCTGCCCGTACCTGCCCATGCCCGCCCACCTGTGCCCGCCCGTGCATCGCGGCGCACCTGGGCTGCCCGCCGGCACTCACAGGGCCCTGCACCCACCGCGGCTGTTTGCCCGGCGTTTTCGGCACCCACCGGCGCTCCAGGGCCCCTGCGCGGTGGCCGCGCGGTCCCGCCGTGGGGCAGCAGGTGAGCCCCGGGGCTCAGGGCGCAGGTTATGGACCGCTGGCTGTTTGCACAGCGCTGGGACTCGGCGCTGACTGCGGCACCGCGGAGGAGCTGGCGGCATCGCCGGGAAACTCGAGCGGCTCGTCCTGGCTCGGGCGGCAGCAGGGAGGCACTGGCAGCGCTCAGCTGCGAGGACGCGGTGGGAGGCGATGCAGGATCGCCCGCAGGGATGGGCATGGCTCCCGTCAGACCGGGAGTAAACACCATGCATCAAAATTTACCGGGAATTAACATCCCAGACATCTGCTGGAGCAGGTTTGGCAGGTGACTGTCACAGGGAGCCTGTGGCAGAGGAGCCCAGCGTGGCCGTGGGTGAGTCGGGGCCCCCGCCGGTGTCGCTGGGGCCCTGCCAGGCACAGCCCTGGGGACGGGTCCTCAGACCCGGTACGGAACTTCCAAGCAAGTTACTTTAATTAATGCGGGCACTTCTGAGGGCAAAACAAACAGCACTTGGCAGCAAGAACTTTTAATGAGAATGTCATTAAGAAATTCAGATGGTGAACACAGAGTGATTCCCGCCTGACTTCTCTCTCTTCCCAGTTCTTCCTGTCCACTAAACATAAAAATGTCATTTGTTTTTATAACCCCAGAATCCAGGCTTTCTTTCTCCTTTTATTAACCAATTTATTAGCAGGACATGAGCAGCCAGCTGGAGTCGGAGGGTAGAGCCCTCTGATCCCTTTTCTTGTGATCGCCTAATTATTTATTGCTATCAGACATCAGAGTTTCTATAAATTAAACCTGCTCTTCCCAAAGTTGCCCCTGGGTTTAAATCAATACTGGGCATCTCACATAATATGTGATTATTAATAAGTGATGTTTGAGACCGTTCCACATAACATCCTGAGTCTGGGGGGGCTAAACTGGGGAGGCAAGATGGGGGCAGAGCACATCGATGGGGATGTGCCACTGCCTGGGGCCGGGCTGGCCTCAGGAACCATGTCAGCTGGAAAACCACGGTGCTGGGGCTGGGGCTGGGCTGGGGCTGGNATCAAAACTGCTGCCAGGGCCTGAAAATGAGGTAAGAAAATTGGCAGGGCTTGGGATTTCAGCTGAGCCAGCCTGAGCAGCCCCAACATCCAGTTTTCATCAGCAAATTCCAGCGTGGCAGAGGGGCTGCATCTGCCATGGCCGATTTCATTGAGGGCCAGCAAAAAGCAGCAGCTGGAGCTGAGCTGGGGTTGGAGCTGAGCTGAGCTGGGCTGGTGCTGGGGCTGGGCTGGGGCTGGGCTGGGGCTGGGCCGGGTCTGGGGCTCGGGCTCCGCTCCCCGCGGGTCCCGCGGTCCCAGCCCGGACCCGTCCCGGGGCTCCGGGGGGCGGCGGCGGCCCCCGACAGCGCCACCTGGTGGACAACGAGCGCCACGCGCGGCGCGGAGACACCGGGGGACATGGGGGGACACGGGGGGACACGGGGGGACAGAGAGGCACCATGGAGACAAGGGGCTCCAGGATCACTCAGGGCACGGTGAGCACCCAGAAGACAGGGCAGGGGAAATGCAGGGACGCAGTGGGAGCACGGGAGGCACTGGGGACATGGGGGGAACAGAGCCACACTCAGCTGGGGGGCAGCTGGGACAGGAGAGGCACTGAGACCTGCGGGGTAATTCGTGGCACATGTACATAGGCCTGCAGGGCACAGGGAGAGGCCACAGGAGGGACAGACGGCGGCCAAAGCCGGGACACAAGGCTCACGTGGTTGGCACTTCCCTTTCACCCTTCTTCTTACTGCTCCTGTTCCCCCTTCCGCCGTGCCTCCCGCAGCTCCCTGCCCTCTCTCCAGGGCCACCCTGAAGTCACTCTGCAGGCACTCCCAGTGCCCAGCCTGCTCCATCCCGAGCAACCCACGGCAGCCCAAGAGCTTTGGGACCTGGCAGAGTCTGTTCAAGGACAACCTCAGAGCTGCAAATATCAGCACAAACAAGACATGCAAATGGGGAAGGAGCCACCACAGCTCAGCACAGCGCGCTGCAGGATCACTGTTTGGGAACAGCCCCACATTCATAAAGCAGCCAAAACCCAACTTTTTCTTGTTGAAAATAATTATATCTTGTCAAGTTTGGTGGCATCTGCAAAATATCTGTTAATCTAAATTATATGATACCTAAAGAGCAGAACTGGGAGCTGTGCTGATGGTGGTTGTTTCCTCAGGCTTTTAGAAATAGAATTAATATGTTCACGCAGTTGGTGCTTCCCTACCAAGGAGCTGCTGGAGCTGGAGGAGCTGGAGGAGCCAACCTACCCTGGAGGATGGCACCTCCCCCTGTCCCTCGGTGACACCCTTCCAGCTCAAAGCACCCCCTTAAAAAGAGCCCTGTTCCTGCTGTGCATGTGGGGCTGGGGGTCCCTAGTGGTGGCCTTTGCAGAATGTTCCCCCAGCTGTCCCCCTGTCCCTCCTGCCCGTGCTATCTGCCCAGGGCTGTGCAGGAATCCTCGCAGGTATGGCAGCAGAACACCAGCCCAGGATCCCGAGGTGTCCCTCGCTGCGGGGCCCTGCCCAGGCTGGCAGGGCTCTGTCAGATCATCCTGGACTGACTCGGGAGGTTAAACACGGATCTTCTGGCCAAGAGGGCTTAGGCAATGGCTGAATGAACTCCTTCTCCTTTCTGCCATGAAGTAAATGCTGTTCCCT
>VWZV01009275.1:75864-80864 GCA_013397155.1 Irena cyanogastra | reverse complement strand
TTTCTGTTTAAGAGGAACAAGGGGTGCTGCCTGTGGCCCTGCTTTCAGGAGCTGGAAGACCAGAGCTGGGGTCCTGCACAGCTAAATGGAGAAGGGGCTGCACCCAAACAAAGTCTTACAGAGGCAGCTGAACTGTGACAGAACTTCCCAGTACTGCTGCCAAATGGTCACCTATTAACTGGCTGCCTGGCATTCCTTTGTGCAAGCACCCGGCACGGGAATGCTGTCTGCTCCAGCGTGTCCCTGGGACAGCAGCTCTGCAGCCCTGATAGCCACGGCCATGGGTTTCCCCTGCACATTTCCACAGGGAAGGCCACGGACAGGCAGTGGGGACAGCACCCACCCCAAGTGAGAAAGCAAAGCAAGCAGTAGCATTTCATCAGAGGAGGCCTGCAAAGAAAACATTATTTCCTCAAATGTGTTCATCATTCAAAATTGTTCAAGCAGAGGTTTCCATCGTGCTGTGGCCATTACTCATAATCTGAGGATCTGGATGCGTGGCTCTCCTTGGTAATTAGCTGCACAGTGTTCTCTCTGCCCTCCATTTGGTGGAACAGCAGTTGTGCTTTAGTCCTGGGGTGTCTCCACAGAACAAACAGGGCTGGTCCTGGCTGTGGGGCCTTGAAACAGGACTCATGAGGCCAGATTTCATCCCTGCACCACTAAACAGTGCCAGTGCCTGTGCACCCTGGGCCAGAGGCTCCCTGTGACCCTGGCAGGTCACGGGATGCTTTGGGCCCTGCTTCCCTCGTTGTGGAGGCAGCTGGTGACAGTCTCTCCTCCTGGACCATCCCTTCAGGTGAGGGATGCCCTGCACCTCTTTAGGGGCTGAACCTCTGTCCTGGCCAAAGCCACCATTGGGTACTACATAAATCAGTTATCTCTGGTAGGATTGCTGTCTATTGGTGTCCTGTACATCATAACTGAAATACAAATGTGACAACTTATCTAGTGCTTAGTAACAACTATGGGATAGGAAAGTTAATGGGAAATAGATCACGAAACTGCTTTCTCAAAATTCCTTCATCTGTTTCAGAGTGGGTGTCTGAGTTAAAGGAGATTAGGACCTCCTCACTTTTTTTAGAATAATCAAGGTATAAACTAGAAATATAGAAGGGAAGTTCTGGCTGCAAAGAGATATTTTGGTGCACCAAATTAGAGGCAGCAGGTTAAACCTATCTTCAAGAAACCTTAAAACCAGGCAGCAGGTGAGCCGTGACCTGCAGCAACTCCAGCATGAAATGAAACTCTGGGCTGATTTTCCTCCAAAGACAAGCATTGAAAACATGGAATGTGCAGCACTACTGCACTACTATGCTAAATGTGCCTATGGAGAGATTAATTCCTGCAGCACAAAGGATTTTAAAGACTTTAGCTTACAGGCAGGAAGAGGATGCAGGATCCTTTACAGCTTGTTTCCTCCTGCAAACTGGGATCCTTTTTGATGGTGAAGTCTGACCAGGGCTTGCTGAGAGCTCCTGCTGCCCTTGGGAGAAGCACATGCAGCAGCCTTGGGCCAGTGTCCTTGTGCTAGCCACAGGACTCTGTATATTGTCTGTTCTCAGCTGAAAGTGCAGAAACCTGTGCACTGCTGTTCTTTAGAGGTGGTGTCTGGCATAGATTTGCCCTTACAAAATGCTTGAAGTGTAGAGAGGGTGGTGGGGATCGACCACTGTCTCCTATCTTGGTCCAGCCTCTGACTGAAGAGCAGACCTGGCTGCTCAGCTGAGGTGCTCTGGGGCTGGAGATGCCAGGACAGGGGCCCTGCCCTCCTGCATGGCCACAGCCCCTTCCTTTGGCTTTCCCCATGGGCATTGCAGCTGCAGGGCGGGGGGCAGGAAATGAGCTCCCTCTGCAATGGCTGTGACTGGCTGCCCAGGCACCTTCTCCACCCCCACAAATGCTGCCAGCAAACCACTGTGAGGTGCAAAGCAGTGCCCTGAGGAGTGGCACCAGCAGCCGCCATCCCTCCAGCCACGCCGTGCTGTGGCACCACACGGAGCCGGGTGGCACCAACGGAGCACGTCCCACACAGCTGGCAGAGCCAGCTCGATGCACGATTCTCTGGAACAGTGTTCTGGAGATCTGAGTTCTGGCAGCCATCCACCCAGGGATAAGCAAGCCATGTTTGTTCAGCCACAGCAACAGTATTGGAGCCAAGACTGACCAAAATGCCCCCTATTAGGTGTCCTGAAAAGACCACACTGTTATGAACTGGACAGCATGTACAGGACTGCAGAACTCGTGAGAAAAGACATGTTCTAAAATAAAGAGGAGTAAATAAATGGATCTTGAAAAAGATGGATGTAAAATATTCATAGGAAAGCATTATACTTGCAAATATTTATGCTTTTGAGTAACTTTACACAGATAGATTAACCAGCTCCAGTGCAGCTATGATTCATGTACCCAACACCCAGTATTTGCTGATTCAGAGCCCGTGCAGTGCCCTGCGGAAGAGAACAATAGGGCTTTCCCAGGCACCAGACCTGCCGGGGTTTAAAGGTGCCTGCGGGCAGAGGTGCCAGCATTGCCCTGGGCTGTGCTGCTGGCCGGGTGCTGGGAAGTGACTCTCTTTGGAAAACATGTCATTGCAGATCATGCCACAGACACTTTGGGATATATGCTTGCAGTGAATCTTTGAATATTTTGTGGATACTAAGCAGCAATTAGAGTCTTCCTTTGGAATCAATTCATTTCCTACCACCGTGGTAGCAGGGAGGATCTTATTGAAACTCTCGGATTTTTAATATTATTACACTAAAGACTCTCTCAGTATCAGCATCTCCATGGGGGAGCATTAGCACACTGTAATGTGTTACAACTTCTCCAGTTCAGGAAATCTTCTTGTATTTGTAATAGGACATTTGGGGCATATATTATGTATGGGACATATATTTCTCATTTCCACCAGGCATCATCTTTTCTTCTCTCTAAATTACTCTCCAAATCAAAAAAATGCATTGTATTCCTTATCGCTCAAAATATATATATTATTTTTTTAATCTTTGGATGCAGAAGCCACTAACAACCATCGGGGCTGTACTCAGTAAGAGCCAGAGGGCCTTGGTCAAACAGGGAGGGAACGGAGTTGCCGTTCAAAACACGTATTACCATGGTTCAGCAAGCACCAGTCCAAAATGCTTTACTGGAGAGAAGCACCAGTCAGGACAGGAGGAAGGCTTGGTCCCAGCCCAGGATTGTGTCCAGGATGAAGCAGGACTCCAGTTTCTGTTGTTTGCTTACGGACAGGAACACAAAACCACTAATGTGTATGTTGCCTTTCAGACAAACCTCTCAAACACTGACTAATCACAGCTCACAGTGTTTTGCTTGGTACTAAGTCTGACCACACCAGGATGAAGAGCAAGGAGCTGAAATAGCCCTGAGGACCAAACCCAAGAGCTCCCCTGGTCCTCAGCCCTGCAGGCACATCAGCACCTGCAGCCCTGCCACGGCTGGGCCAGTGGGAAACGCCTGGTCAGCCGAGCTCCTGTCCACCTCAGAGAGGTGCAAAACCAGCCTGGAAACACCCACAAGAGGAAAGAGAAGGGCTGTTGGCTCAGCCACTCCTGCTCGGCTCGGACTGGCTAAAGCAATGGAGGGACAGTCCAAATAGGATGGAAGACACAAGCCATTGTCTAGGTAAGAAAACAACAGGCTGAACACAGCTCCTCAAAAGATGGCCAAATCAAGCAAAAAGACAAAGGAAGAGGGGAAAAAACCCCCGAGAATTAGTATTTTAGATAGAGGCAGAATATCAGACAAGGAAACACCCTGTGACCACGGAGTTGGACCCTCTGATAAATGCACCACCCTGCCACGTGGTACCCGATTTAGTCAATTGAGGACTAAATTACGGTGTGTGAGTGAGACCCTTCTCCTCTTCTAAGTCACAAAGGCCAGGTTCCCCACACAAAGAAAACCCTGGTGTCATGGAAAATAGAGTAAACCAGCTCTACAAGGGAGGGGGGAGACCATCTGCGCCGAGGGAATGACTGAATAATATCTGATAAGAGCTTTCGACTTGACCATTAACAAAAATTCTCAAAGCTGTTCTTAACTCTTTGGTATTGTAGTTTTCACCGTTATCTTCACAGAATCTCTTGGTGCATTTCACTCGAATCACTTCTCAGCCTCTCACCAAGGGGAACAGGTTTCTGCCCTTCTCTAATTCACATAAACATTAACCTATTTCCTTCCCTCCATTGTTTCATTCTTCGCCCCAGGATTTTTTTTCTTTTGCTTTAGATTAGCAGCTCCAACTCTCTGTCTTGCACCGAAGGCTGCTGCTGTCAGCCCCTGCACCCATCTTGCTGCTCTCCAGACGGTTGTTGTTGACCTTGCCTCAGGTAAGGTGCTCAAAAGCCAGTGCAGGACAGCTGCAGGATTGGTTCACATAATGATGGCTAGGGAGCGTGCTGCTGTCCCATGAAATGCTGCAATTCACATCATCTGCTAATTCAATGAGTGCGTTGTCAGTTTCAACACTGGCATGTGTTAAGGTTGAGCAGAAGCAGACCTTTGCAGACACTCTATTCAGGATGTTTTCTGTGCTGCGAGTGGGCCCAAAGGCTGCTGATTCCCCAGCCAGCCAGGGAAACCCTGACTATTTTGGAGCATATCTTTGTTTTTTCAGGCCATGGTGAGACAGAGCATCAAATATCTTAATGAATTGAAGGTAGCTCCTGAAACCGCTCATCCCTCCCAACGCCAGGGACTTCTTGAGAAGATAACGAGCTTGTTTGACACCATTTGCCCTTTCTCAGCCCACAGCAGCTGCTGCCCATCTTCTGGATGCAGCCCGTTTTAGAAGGAAGAAGGCGGTTGCATTGACCAAATCACAACCATTTCCACCTGGCAGCTCCCGTCCGCTCCGGGTCGGGGAGGCAGTTCGGAGCACGCTGGGGAGCTCGGCCGGGCACTGCCCTGTTCCCGAGGAAGGGGAGTTTGGCGAGGTGTGGCCCCGGGCCCCGCGGGGCCGTGAGGGGCCGAGCCCG
>VWZV01009275.1:0-75809 GCA_013397155.1 Irena cyanogastra | reverse complement strand
GGGGCGGGCGGGCTGAGCCCCGGGCCGGGGCCTGCCGGGGCCGGCTGTCGCGGGGACCTCGCGCCTGGGCCCGGGCTGGAGCGCCCCGGTGGCCTCCGTGAGACCTGGCGGTTCCTCCGAGGCTGGGGTAGCTGTAGGAACGGCCTTGGGTACCAGCCTTGGGGTACAGCCCCGGTGACCTTGACCTGCTCCGGCATTTACTGTAAATTCTTTTTGGTGACGGTTAGAGGAAATAACGAAATCCCCCTCTGTTTCATGGGGTCTTTTGCTGCGTTTGTAGCATGGGCCTACCTGAGTGCCCGTTTGTTACCTGTGCTCGGTGCATGGCTGGAGGTGTGGCACTGGCTGGCTTCTTACAGCCGCGCTGGAGCAGCGACACGGAGTTTCCCTGTGTCTTGAGTACTCATGCCTTGCATCACGGAGGCTTGCAAGCTTTCTCTGAGGTTTCTGGAGAGATTTTCAAAGGTCTGGCAGTCTTCAGTGTTGTCTGCACGTTCCCAGAGCTGGGGCCTTCTCAACTTGGTTGCAGTAACACTGAAACTAGACAGGCCGGGTGTCAGCAGGTGTGTGGCTGCTCGTGCTAAAGCTTGAGTTTCTCCATTTTGTATTTTATTTTAACTGAGAATGTGCTCATATCTTCTTTAAGAGAGCCTGTGTATTGTGCAGCAGGTTAGTAGCATCATCCCTCTAATTTTTAACTGAGATGGCCTTCCCTTCTAGGCATAACTTGACTTCTGGAGGTGTGAGATAAAACAGACAACATCTCACTCTTGTACCACGTGCATCTGTGGCAAAGGGAATCCCAGGCTTAAGGGTGCCAGTAGCCCCCAGGGACCTGTTCATACCTTTGCCAAGATAGAAATAACTAAACTGAATGTCATTTCAGTTTTGCTGCCCTGGTGCAAGGTCATCTGTGTATGGAAACCTATTTTGGTTTGAAACAGGACACTTCAGAAATGTGTGTCCATAGTTAGAAGTGCTGTGAAGCAATACACATCTCGATTTTGCTCATTCTGTCATGAAAGTTCCTGTTTCCATCCCATTCAGTCACAAAGAGTAGATTTTGCAGCTGGTGCAGGGCAACTGTCTCCTGAGGGAGCCTGTGTGCGGGCGTGATTCCAGGCATGCCTTCGATGGTGGTGAAATGTGAAACTGAAATTCTTCCTGTTTGTGGTGGTGGCCTCCAAGGCCCTGATGCTGATGGCTGCTGTGGGCTCCTGTTTTTCTGACTGAAGCGATGCCGTGTTCCACGAGCAGAAGCAGAAGGTTGGCTGGGCCGTGTCCGGTGCGGGAGAGCTGTGGCAGTGTGTGGGAGCAGCGCTGTGCCAGCAGCGCTGTGCCAGCAGTGCCTTCCTGCAGGAGGGAGTGACAGCCCGAGCAGGCGGACGAGGCTTTGGGCGGCGTGTCTGCTTGCTTTATGGGACTGTTTCCCACAGATGCAGTGAGGTAGTTGGTTTTTTTTCCAGTTTTGCCTTAGCTCATACTTTTCTGCCTGTGGGAAGAGCAAGCCAGTGTCAAAGTGCAGGGCTTGTAGTTGGAGGAAGAAACAATAACACCATTCTCCCTCTAAGTCCCTGGCTATTTAACTTCAGAGCTTGACCCGCTTTGCTGGCAGCATGATGTTTCTGTAGCAAACACATTGAAAGGCCTGATCTGGTCATGTACCCACCAGCTCTTGAACTTGGTGAACTTGCTGAAAAGGAGCACTGAGAGCAGAAAATGGTCTAGAAACTCACAATAATGCTTTCATTTCTGAAAGCAGGTTCTTCTGCTGTATATGTGTCCCAGCCAGAGTGCAGTAGTGTGTGTGGTCAGTCACCTCAGTGGAGCCAGCAGAAAAGTATGCCTAGAATAAACTAATAACGGCAGATGAGCTAACAAGGAAATGGGAAAGAACAAGCAAAAAGGCTATAAACAGACAAACTTGGGAGTGCTGGCAGAAGGGGAGGTATGTGTGACTGTGGGCATGGGTTGTGGGGAGAAGGCTGTGCCAGAAACCAGTGGAGTCTCAGAAGGCCTCTGCTGCAGCTGGGGATCAAGATCCCTGGGACACTACGCCTCCTGCCTTGGGGCATGTGTGGTTCAAGGGTAGGGAAGCATTTGGGGTAGAGCCAGCAGCATGGTGGCTGCTTGTCCAGGAGTGCATCCTGTCCATCTCGTCCTGCAGCCATCCCACCCTGCTCTGCTTCGTGCTGCTTGGGGCTGCTGCTGCCAGGATGCGCCAGGACTTTCTCCTTAGAGACACATTCTTTCCCCACTGGCTTTGTCTGGGCGGCCCCACAATGTTCTGAAGCTTTTTCCTGCCCCAGAGCTCACATCCGGCTTCCTTTGGCTGCTGGGGTGTGCTGGGGACTGGATGCGGCCCCACAGCTGAGAACAACTTCCAGGGAGCATGCTCCCAACTAATGGGAAAAATGTTCTTCTCATTGTTTTGGCCTGTTCCCCGAATAGCCCTGCAGTGAGTGGGTCGGCACGGGCAGCTTACTGCAGGATGCTGGCAGGCCATATCCTGGGCTGAGTGCGTGGCCACTGTGATGGCAGGTGGGCATGCAGGTCAAACTCACGTTGCTAAAGAGAATTAAAATAACAAGCTGCCTAACAGAGTATTTGTAGAATCCTGCTCCTTAATTTAATCTCCTCTTCGACTGTTTGTTTTTTCATTTTTAAGTTAAAAGGCGCAATAGAAGAGAAACCAAACTTTGTTGACATTCTTGGGGAGAAGTGCAATGTAACTAATCGTCTGTGTGATTGCCCAGCCAGAGACTCTCCTCTGACCTGGGAAGAAAACAAAAAAAAAAAAAACCCCACATTTACTCCGGTGTGCAACTGACTTCTGCTCCTCTGCATCTGTTCCAGATGCATCCTCAGTGCCACCTGCACAGCGGGCAGCTGCCCAGAGTGACTGCCTGGTGTGGCAGAGCCTGGCCATGCTGCAGCAGCCGCAGCAGGTTTGCTTGCTGGGCGGGTGCTGTGCCCACCATCCCTGTCAGCTGCGGGCACGGCGCGGTGGGAGGTGCTGGGCTGCCTGGGCAGGGAGCTTGGTGGCCCTTGCTGCAGCAGGTGCTGCTCGGGCCCCACGGCTGTGCTACGCCGCGTTACCCCCTCGTGTCCACCGTGCCAGGCGGACAGCCGCACGCGCGGCGCTGCCGCCATAGAGGGGCTTTGTGTGAGCCGGCACAAAGTGAGAATTGATGCCGTTTCCCCTCCCCCTGCCGTGCCGAGCAGGGCTGCAAATGGCTCCCACAAAGGTGCCCTTCTTCCTGTGCTGAGGACAGAGTGCCAGCGGGCCGAAGGGAGGAACCGCACTGCAGGTTGGAGCACCCACCCCTCCTTCTGTGCTGGTGCCGGGGACCCCCTCATCCCCAGCCTTGCCCAGGCTGAGCTGGCAGCTGCTCAGGTTCCTGCCGGGGCAGCTGGGCCTCTCTGCAGCAGGCCCCAGCATGGTGAAACGGGGACTGGGCAGTGCTCAGCAGCAGGCACTTCATCAGGGCGCGTTTGGTGGAGGCACCGTGTGAGCAGATCTGCTTCCCTGCCGTGCCGCTGCAGCTGTGTGGGAACCTGCTGTGTGGTGTTCTTAACACGCTGGGGAATATCATGACTTACCTGGATTTCAGTTCAAAATGGCCTAAGAGAAGCTTACGTCAGCATTCATTATCTCCCAGCTCCTCCCAATATGTAGTCACCATGCTGAGTGACTTGAAGAAGTTTCAGAAAATGTTCATGAAGAACAGATTGTAAGCTCTTTGTTAAATTCATGTTATGTTTCTTCCATGCTGTATGTTTGGGGTTCTGCGTTATTTGTGAGGCCTCTGGATGAGCTGTGAGGTGGCACAGGCAGTGGTGCAGGGTCTGTCATGGCTGTGCCAATGCCTCCAGCATTCCTGCAGCAGGGTCCTGTGCTCCTTGCCCACACTGAGGACAAGGAGCCTGCTGGGAGACAAGGGTGAGCCCCTGGGGCTCAGGCTGCTCTTAGCATCGTGCTCAAAGGTTTGAGCTGCTTTGGGAGAGAAGAGGGTTCGTTTTGCTCTGTGTTTTGGATGCGTGTCCTGGTGCTAAAGCAGATCTCTCTCCTGTTTGGTTCATAGCACAAGTGTTTGCACCATTACAGGTCATTAGCACCTGTTTTGGACTTCTCAAGTAGTCTGGCTGTTCATGTAACATTATTATTATTTACATAGGGCCCAGACTTGCTCTTTTTTATTGCCTGCAGCGCGATGTTTGTTCAGACTGGGCATTGTGAAGTGTAAACCCAGGTCCCACTGGCACCAGTACTCACCTCTGCCTTTTCTAGAAGCAGTAAGTAACCAGCCATCTAAATGGCCTAGAAATGCTGGGGTTTGATTGCTCTGAGGAGGGAATTGAATTAGGCAGCTCTGGTTCACGGCTTGTCTGGCTGTGCAGCAGTGATGCTTGTTTACACAAAGCACTGCCCTTTTTACTTGGGGTGCGTGGGGGGTGGTTTCCTGCCTGAAAGCCAGAGAAGACTTGCTTTAACTGGCAGGAGACCACATACTGAGGCACTGGCACCTTTCCCCATCCTTCACCTCGGTTGTTTCAGCCCCTTTCTTGTCCTCTCCTCCTGCTTCCTGCAGCAGCATCCCTTCGAAAGTAGTTGGTCTTACCTGCTTCTGTCCTTTTTGCATATCTCCCTCCCTTGACGTTCTCAGTGATGTGTCTCTTCTGGAAGATGCTCAGGCCTCCTCAAGGCCTCTCTGCTTTGCACCAGCCCACCCTGTGCTTCCTCTGTGTTCCCTGGTGTTGAGGCTCCCACAGCCAGTGCGGTTCTGCATCCAGCGCCAGAGACATCTGTGCTGCTCCATGAAATCAGTCTGGCTGAGGGGGGTGTAATGGGACTGACGACTCATGGGGGAGCCCCCAGCATGTCTTAACACCCATAGTGGATGGGGAACGTCCCCCTAAAGCCATTAGGAGCAGATTTCTTGCTGTTTAAAATGACGGCGTTGCTTCAACCAGCCTGACTTGGGGATGAAATTTGTTCTCTTTTTGGGAGAGAAGGGATTGAGCTTTGATTTTCCTGTCATTGCTAGATGGAGACCAGCCCATGGAAGCAACAAAATGAGTCTCAGAGGCTACCAGCCCAAATTTCAAACCTATTTGGCATTGCACAAGTATACCCTCTTATCAAAAGCTAATGAAAGTGCAGAAGGTGTGTCTGGCCTAATCCTGTGTTTACCTTGGCCGTCTGTGGTGTGTCAGCACAGGCACTGTGGCATGCATGTGTGCCCTTGGTTCTCTGGCTTCTGCTGGGGTGTGGTGCCCAGCAGCCCTTTAATTCTGCTCCTTTCTTCCAGGATCAGTCCATGATGCCTGAGGTGCGAGACCTCACCGATGCCTTGCCCGAGCTGCCGATGGATCCCATCACGGGCGTTGGTGTGGTCGCATCCCGCAGCCGAGCACCCACTGGATATGATGTTGTAAGTAGAGCTGTTTGAGCTGCTGCAGTTAGTGCTTTGCTCTGCACTAATGAGGCTTTTCTTTGGGAGCAGCTTCTCTTCCCGAGAGAGCGTGCCGGTGCACTGTGCTGTGAGGAGTCATTTGGTAGCCAGCTGCCCACCTTTCAGCCCACAGAGCTTAGTGCTTTCCTTCAGCAGAGGGTTGTGGGTGCAAATGTGCCACTTCATCTTTGCCACTCCAGAGGAGCTTAATTTCCTGAAGGAGGGTTTTACATAAATAGCTGGCCACTGTGGCAAGCAAATTTAATAATCTAGTAACATTCATCCTGAAGGAGTCCTAAGTATTGTACAAATTATATCTCTAAATAAACGGATCCCGCATCAGCTGTTTAATCCCACATATCAGCACTGCACAATGATGATGAGAAGCTCCAGAAAGGGAATCAAAGAGTTTTGCATCCAGCTGAAATTTCAAGGCTGATTCTGACAGGCAGAATGCAAACCTCTAAACTAAGGTTTGGCAGGAGACTGGCAGCAGGAAAAGGCAGCTGGATACAGCATAGATGACTGTGTGAGCAGATAAAGGGAGGTCACTGTTCAACAGCTGCTTGTTCCTTGGATTAGTTGCTGTGTAACCAACAGCAGGATGTTTCTACTCATACATCAGTGTCCCAAACTGTGAAATAGAAAATACTGACCTTGCAGAGGTCTGTAGAGAAAGATTTGGTCTGTAGTTCATCTGCTTGCCTTTCTATGTGTCCTGCTCCAACTGTGCTACATCACACCTTGGGTTTCCAGAGCCACACAGCTTGCGTGGTGGGAGTGGAAGCCAGCTGACTTGAGGCTTTGCTCACGCCTCTTCAGCTCTGGATCATTACATACCTTGTTCAGTCTGAAGAAACAAAAATGGATCAGGCTGAAGTAAGGACACAAGGGGGGCATTGTGAAAAGGCTCCTTAAAGACCTGGGAGGTTTTTACATTTACTGTGTTTTTCCAAGTGTTCATTACCTGTGCGAGCCAGGCTGTGTGATTAGCTGCTTGCCCTGATAAAGAAGCATGGGACAGTGTGAGACTTCTGATAACAGAATTGCATTTTGCCTAAATGGCTGGGCAGAGAGCGCACTCACCCCAGATAGCCTGCCTGTGGCTTAATGGGGAGTTGCAGCGCTAACGCAGTTTAAACTAAACAAGATAAAAGAGTGTTCCTGTGGCGTAATCCAATTATGGTGGTGGTGTAATGCTGGTGAATGTGGGTCGCTGTCTCCTCAGGGCACAGTGAGGAGCTGCCTTTGCTCTGGCTCTGCAGCTCAGTGTCTGGTCGCAAGGAGCACTGTCTGCCCTTGGAGCGGGCGTGGGGCAATGCCTGCTGTGTGCTCTCCTTCCCCCAGCAGGGCTGCCATGTCAGCTTATCACATCAGCTTACCGTGTCAGCAGTGCCTGGCTGCTGCCAGCCACCCTTAGTGTCCTGTCCCCTGTGCAGCACCTGCTGTCAAGGGGCTGTGCTGGGTGCCGCGCTGATGTGACAGGGGACAGTGGCATGCAGGAGTGTGGTGCTCTTGCCTGGGTGTTTGTGAAGGTGGCTGGTCTGTGAGTCAGTGTGCTGGAGCAGTGTGTGGTGTGCCAGGTTGCCACTTCTCCATGACTTCTCTGGAACCTGCTCTGGCCCCCTGAAAGCGTGAAGTGCTCAGGGCAGCAGAGATGTCGTGTTCTGGGATATGGGCAATGTGCAGGCCTGCGTGGTCTCGGGATCTGTGTTTCTGCAGGTATGCAGTTTCCTTAATGAGCCACCGACAGCTGATTGCTGTAAACCCTTGAGGAAGGTAGCTGTGGCAGCTGCATCCCAGAAGTGTGCTCTGTAGAGCCCTCATAGTAAGAGGTGCACACTGCACCCTGGAAAGGAGAACCACACTCATCTTTTGGGAAGCATTAACAGCTGTGTTTCTTGGGGTGTTGTAATCCCCTTAGGGATCCAATGGCTTTGTGTGTCACTACTACATCCTGCAGCATTCAGTCAGAGTTGCATGGGAAGGTATTTCCTCACGCAGTTTCACTGATAGTTTCAAGTTTTGCAAAGAAGTAACCAGCTCTTTGAGACACCTATGTTACTTATAGGCTTTACCAGTTTCCCTTTCATTTTTATCCTTCTCCAATTAACAGAGAACATTTTGCTTTTTGTTCTCTTTAAAATAAATCTCCAGGAGCATGGATGCTTCGTCCCAGGTATAAATTAAATGCCTAGAGATGTCCAAGTCCATTTCCCAGGTTCGCATGGAGCCCCAGGGCTCGGCCTACTGCCCATCTGGAGATGGCGGGTGGCACTACCTGGGGGGATGTCTTGGCAAATGGGCCAGAGGCCTTTTTTCCTCTGCAGTACTTTAGCTACTCCATAATCTCTATTGCCTTTGTGTCTGCTTAGAAAACAAATGCACTACTGGCACTTGTGATAACTGACCAGGCCTTTTCACAGCTAAAGCACCAAAGACTTGATTTTGCAAAGATATACAGAGTGTGTCTGAACTTAGATTCCTGAAAATCCAACCAAACTGGCAAGACTGAGTGTCTGGGTGGGGAGGAGAGGTGGGAGGCAGGAGCCTGGGACAGGAAGGAGGTGTGGTTCCTGTGCAGCCGTGTTCTTTGCTGCAGGCTGAACACCAGCTCCGTGGTGGGGTTTGCTCTGGGGCAGTGCCTGAGCGAGCTGCTCACCCAGCAGGAACAGCCCTGACTCTGCCAGGGGGCAGATCACCCTGTGGAGCAGGAGGTTTAAAAGACCTGCTTGCCAAAGACTGGCTGTGGTAGCAGTAACCCCATTCTGAGTGCTGTGCAGCAGGTAGATCACCCTGTACGTGCTGGGGTGTCACTCTGTCAAGTCCATCTGTTTGTAGCACACGGGTGAGGAGTGTCTCCCCCCAGCCTCATGAGGAGAAGGACCATTTCTTGTGCCCAGGGCACCATGTGCTCAGTGCCAGGTGCCAGATCCGCTGTCTCGCACGTTCCTTGTCTCTCAGCCAAGGAGAGACTGGGCAAGCTGGGGCTCTGGAGTGCCTGTCCTGCTGGCCAGGTCTGCTGTGGCCTTTCCCACTTGGCTCCTGTCCTGAGAGCGTGCTGATCAGGCACAGCTCTGCTTTGAGAGCTACCGGGGCTTCTCCTTGCTTGCAGGAGCCCTTGCAGATGCAAGAAGTTTCCTGTTTATATGGCTCTGTTTTCTTTCCCCATGAGTTTTCTGACAAGTTTATTCATGCTTACATTCTCCTGGCTTGGAGTTCAGGCTGACCATCCCTATATGCCAGCAGTTTTCCCAAGCAGACTGTTTCCGGAATGTCTTTTCACCAGGACTGACTTACCCATTGTGGAGGAAGATGCATGTGGATTTTACATATTCCTAAACTAGCAGTTCAGGAAATATTTGAATTCAAGGAATTAAAATAAGCAAAAAATTTCACTGAAATCCTATTCTGAAATGTGGCTTTTTAAAAATCAGGCATGTTTCTTTGCAGAGCCTGAACACAAAAGCCGCACCTGTTGTACAATGGCTTGACCTGAGCTGGGGCTTGTGAGCAGCAGTTGCTGAAATTCAGGGAGCAGTCAGTGCACTTTGCTGCTTTGATCAGACTGTCTCTTGTCTCTCTGCTGCACTCAGGGTAGTTGGAGGCCTTGTCAGCACACAGCTCTTGCTTCCTGTGCCCAGCACAGTCTCTGCTCAACTAAACATGGGTGTAAAAGTGACAAGAGTCAGCTCTTTGTTATCAGGCTGCTCTGGGGCCAAGGGCTCCCTGGGTAGGATCACAAGAGCCACGGTGGAGCAGTTTGCCCTGTCTGAGAGGCATTAGGCAGAAGTTCAGCTTGTGTGGAGCTTCAGACCGCGCTGGAGTCTCCTGTTGGAGATGCCAGTTGGGTATTAGTCTGATGGGGTAGTCTTATTTCTTCTACCCTTCTTGTGTTTGCCATCTTGCCCCTTCTCTTACTTGAAAACAAACATTTTGGGGCCAGGGCTCTTACCAGCTTGCTCTGTGTGTGGTGAGTGCTCACCTGCTGAGAGCAGAGCCCTTTCCCAGTGCATGGTGCTGCCTCCTGCCCACTCCTTGAATCAGCTGGAAGTGAGATTTTTCTCCTATTTCTCCTGTGCAGGGTCCAGGGTCTGTTTCCTTACCCAGCACCATCATGGGCCATCAGTTTGGCTGGATGCACGGTTGCATTGGAGAGGGACATTTGTGGGGTGTGTCCTCGCATGCTGCACTGCTGCTAAAATCCACCAGTGACCAGGGATTCCCCAACCTGCTGGAAGCAGCTTTTTGACCTGGGAGCCAGAATTCCTTGATGGCTTTCCATGAAAACAGTCCCAATATGGGTCAATTTCTGTGCTCTGTCTTCCCAGACCCTCCCAGCATGCCCGATGTGCCCTTGTGTGTAGGGTGGTAATGAATGCCTCAATGTGCTGACTTTTCCAAACTATTGTTTGGAGACTGTAACTGAAGTTGCAGTTTCCTCATTAGAGTAGCCTTTGTCAGAGCATCTTTAATCAAGGGTCTCCTGAGAGACAGCATTTTTAGAACTTCTTTTTATACCTCCTCTTGAAAGTTCTTTGCACTGCACCTTGCAAAGAAACTAATGAGATGCTGTGAAAGTTTGGGCTGCTGTTAATTAGGAGAGGTCTGAGGAAAAAGTACTGCACATGTATTAACTTTATCTTGGCTCACGTCTCCTCTTTCCCTCTGTCTCTTCTTTGCAGGTTGCACAAACAGCAGATGGCTTGGATGCTGACCTGTGGAAAGATGGCTTGTTTAAATCCAAGGTCACACGGTACCTGTGCTTCACCAGATCATTTTCGAAAGAAAATGTAAGTCCGTTTGTTGAGTGCCTGCATGATTTGCATCTGTGCCTGGTATGTGCTTACCCATAAGATGATTCATTTTATGGAGCCAATTATAATTCAAGCAGGCGTTTCACTGAGTTCGGGTGAGTAAGGAGGCAAAGTGCAATGGCAGAATATTTGCATTTTGTCTGTGTTTCTCATGGAAAGAAATTGCTGACAAAATCTTCTGCAATAAAAGAAGCACAAAAGGGAATATTTGCATTTTAGCTGCCTCTCGCCCTCTTTTCCTGCTGCAGCAATGAGTGCTGCACATTCATGGTCCTGATGTCTATCCCAAATTCCTCAAGAAACAAACAATGTAGGTAGTGTTGGTGAAGGAAGTGTTGGTTTCTGAATCCGTGGGCATCACATATATTTTATTGCAGGATTAGCTTGCTTTCTTTGTTGGTTTTGGTGGCGATTCTTGAAAATATGCCCACGTTGTGCATATGCTACCATATGCATATTCTTGTAATCTGGTCTGACAATTAAGTATGAGTTACTTTGTGATTAGTGGCAGTTGTCTGCCCACACTTTCTGTGGAGGAGAGGAGACTGTGTGCAACAAGAGCTTCATGCATTCTGCTGTAGTTTTGGTTAAGGCTACTGTGAAAACTTTTTTCTTCTGGAGGAACTGTTGACTTCTGCAATGAATGCACTCCATCTAGTGGGTAATCCTGCTTTTGGTCGCGCTTTGGGTATTCACGGCCACTCAATTGGCAGGGTCTGGAAGTACCATTTTGTACTTGTGCTTTCACTGTGACGGGAACAGAAAAGTGATGGCAGCTTCAGGGGCTGCTCACAGGTCCTCACACTAGAGCTGGGGTTGCCAGTTCCCAGCATTTGACCTTTATTGCATCCGTTTCCCTGCCTGCCTCTAGATTAAAGTAAAGCTCCAGAGCTGGGGGAAATATCACTTCCTGGGGTGGATGGACAATAATTGTGCTTTTCATCCTGAAGTATGTGCAGTTGCAGGAATAGCAGCCCTGGAATAGACAGGGAGACTATTAAATAAGTTTGTGCTGATTTGAGTATTAGGTTTATCTGTGGCTACCTGAAATGTGAAGTTGTCAGAAATAATTACAGGACAGGAGCAGCTGCTGGCTGCAGAGATGGTGTCAATACCCTCAGGTGGTGCCTCTTGGACTTTCGGCAGGAACCCTGAGATCACCATGGTTTGGGAGTACCTTCTTCGTATTAATGAGGCCTAAATTAAAGCAAAAGTTTCCCCTTCCCTCAGTCCTCTTGGTCACATGGGATATATGACATGCTTCCCTGTTGGGGGCATCTGGTGGCTAAGGGGCCTCAGTTCCCTCATCTGGGAGGAAGGGAGGTGAGAGGCTCCTCTCTCTCCCCTGGACACTGATGTGTTGCTGCACCTTGGGTTGGAAGTTTTACCGTTCAGGGGTTCCTTTTGTGTTCAGTGAAACACTGGGGACTCTTTTCTCCTGAAGAACATGTTGTAGTTAGTAGAGTTAATGCACTTCAGATATCTGGGTTAGAGCAGAGTCAGTCTGCAGTGCCTGTTTCACAGAATCATCATTCTCAACAGTTTACAGCATCTGAAAATTGTAAGGACATTGCTGTATCTGAGTGTGGGGAGGCCCTGGATGGTGAGTCTCACAGGCTGGGGGGCTCTGTCCCCTTTTCTCCTGTGCACCTGGCAGAGCTGACTCCCAGGGTTCCAGCAGCAAATGAGCTCATTGGGGCACCTCTCCTGCCTGTCTGCTGCTGATGGAGGAGTGATTGGTGGCTCAGCAGAAAGTTCCACTGATGTAACACACAGACAGCTTAAATAAATAAAACATGGAAGATGAATCAGCAGCAACTACTTCATCTGCTGTTTGCTGTGCCAGGACCACGTTAACTGACACATTCAGGCTTGGCAGCATCCAGCATTGCTTGCTCCAAGATGCCCTGGACATGGGCAGAGGCATGTGGGGGCTGCCTGGCTTTGACCTCTTCACATGAGCAGAGGATGTTGCCACACTTGTGTCTGGTGGGACAGAGCTGCAGGTCTGCTGACCCTTCTGGTGAGGACCTGCCCATAAAATGCAGGACCTCCCGAAAACAAACTCAGACTTGACCTCCCCTTATTTCAGAGTCTGAAAATTTAAATATTTTTAAGTAGTTCAGTGAAATAGTTCAGGTTTGTCTGAAAAACTCTTGCCAGATAAAAATTAAAAGAGGTACTTTGCAACCAGTAACAGCAAATGGTGGTTTGATGACATGGTTTGATGTCTTGGGATTAAATTCTAATTGTTCTGTGTTGTGTTTCTGTTTATAAAGGCTCTGCAGTACCTAAAATGTGTTCTTTCACATGTGACCCCAGATTATTGGCAGCAGTGCCAATAGTGAAAACTGCAAAGAAAATCTGGTCTCTAAACCGTTGTGGAGGCTGTCACTCTGAATTGGGCTCTGAGCTCTTCAAGCCTTGATTAATAGGACAAGGCATGAGTTCAGAATTCATCTGGACTCTAAATGAAGTTTGTTGTTCCAAATGGCCTGTGCTTCTGGAGTGCACTGCATTTGGAGCTAGAACCCTGTCTATTCAGTACTAATTACCTAATGCGTGTAATAACTTTGGCTCTGTGTGCATAAGCCATCATCCTGTAATGCTTTCTGCTGTTACTGTCATGGAAATGTCATGTTGCTCTTGTAAATGTAGAGTGTGTAAGAACTGAGGCAGCCTGCTCAGTGGATGGGTTGGTGAAAGTAGTACTTTGAACTGCTGTGTCTACAAAAGGAAGAATTTGGCTGTGCTTCCAGGGATCTGGAAGTATGGCAGTGGATGAGGTGTTAGAATTTTGAATGCTGAAAGTTGTCTGGTATCTCTTAGTCAGTCATTGTTTGATTCCTGCTGAGAGAACACTTGCAAGGGCTGCCTTGGTACATTCTTACCATTTCTGAAATTGTGGTCAGATAGGATGACAAGGCATTTCAGTCTTCAGCAGGTGGGAAGATCTAGGGTTTAATTTGGTGACATTGTCATAATCAACTGTTTCTTTTTTCTCTCCAAAGAGTCATTTAGGCAATGTCTTGGTTGATATGAAGCTCATTGATATCAAGGACACTTTACCTGTAGGCTTCATGCCCATCCAGGAGACCATTGATACACGTAAGTTGGCATCTATTCCTCAGTCCTACTCTGCCAGTGCTTGAGTGGTCGGACCGTGTCCCTGGCCATGGAGGGCCGTGTCCCAGCCAGAGGGTTGCTCTCTGCACTTCTGCTCTCTGGGGTGCCACGTGCACATTTAGGAGCAGCTCTTGGCTGCAGTAAAGCAGCCTTTGGTTTTCTTGTCCTCCTCAGGCTGTTTAGTGGGGCTGCCTGTCTGTCTCCACTCACCTGCTAGAGTCCCATGTCTCTGGGGCAGGAAGGGAGAGTTTCTTTTTTCAATTTGAAGAGTGGACTGGGCTAGCAGGAGCAGAGCTGCTGTGCCAAGAGGTGTTCAGAAATGCACTGGAAATGAAGGGGGTATGGATTTGTGCCTGCCCACTGTACATTTCCCACTGTGGGCAAACAAGGGCTCCTGTCCTGCCAGGAAGTGCTGAGGGGGGTCAAGTATATTTGTGCTTGCTGACACAAGGCACCAGTGCAGTGTCCAGGGGGAATATCATCCTCATTTCTGCAAGGTAGAGTTGCTTCACTACAGCGTATAAGTGAGCAGTTCCCAAGCAGTGTGTTCAGCTCCCCTGGGACTTGTGCCAGCAGCAGCTGGAGCCACGTCTGGCAGGCCTGTGTTGTGCAGCAGGCACCACGGGCGTTGGGCTGGCAGGGGACAAGCCCCCTGGGAGTGGAGTGTGAGAGGATGGCAGGACTGGTGCTGATGCCCGGTGTGCAGCTGCTCATCACAGAAGGGCTGGTCCCAGTGCATGTTGCTGATGAAATCCAGCCTAGGAATGAACAGAAAGGGATTACATGAACCTGCTTTGCAGGGAATCATTCATCTGGGGCTGCAGCACATGGAGATGGTTTTTCAGTCACTATGATCTGGTTCTAATTGGAACCTGTGGCCTGGAAGTGAAAGACTCTGAAGACCATTCCCCCAGGTCACCCTCTGCTTCTGGAAAATTCTTGGGCACGTGTGGTACGAGGTAGAATTGTCAGCTTATCCTGCTGACCCTTGGGAGTGCTGGACTTCACTGTGTGCTGCTTCAATTTCAGTGAAGGTCCTGGTGGAAAGGTAGAAGGGGGCTTTGTCATTAATTTGAAATGCATTGGGCTGTGGCAGTCTTTAAAGCAGAGGCACTGCCTGTACTAAGGAAGTGGTGTGAAAGAACAGACAAAAGCAAGTAGTCAGCTTTGTACTTGCAGAGAAAGTCAAATAAGAGGCACTGATTTTGTTCAGAGTTAGATTTGTAGTTACAGGTGTCTCTGTGCTCCTCTCAAAATGGCAGCTGACTCACAGTTAATACATTTAATACAGTACTCCTTAGTAGGTCTTGAGAACATTTTCAGGAAGCCTTAAATCCTAGACTCCTAAAATCAGTTTTAGGCACTTCAAACAGAAGCCCTACTTTTTCAAAGCAGTACTAGACTTCAGGGATGCAGGTATATTTACCATCTCTAAAAACACCACTGTAACTGCAAGCTGCATGCACAGATGCTCTATTGGCACACCTCACACTGTGTGGTTATTGGTGCTAATGCAGCAGCGCATTCCAGAGGCTGGAATGGATTGCTGTTTCCCAAGGTATGGATTACGAAACAGGAGGAGCCTATGGAGACAGGGCTGCTTGCCATCTGTTGAAGTGACAGCATATTTTAAGTTGGGAGATATTAGTTCATATTAAGATGAAGGGTTTTTATTTTGCAGGCACTTGTTTGTAGTTGCTGGTTGTTTTCAGATTTTCATTCGGCGTCTGCTCCTTAGGTTTTCAGTAAATCAGTAGACTTCTGTGCTGCTTTCCAAGTGCCTGCATCCAAGCAGGAACCTCACCTTGCTCACCCTGAGACTCCTTAAGGTGAGAGGGAGCTTGTTTTCCAAGCGCCACAAATCGTGTCTGTGTGCCAGTGCCAGCCGTGGTCACAGACGGCGCCAGCGCTGGCTGTGGATTGTGTCTGCGTGCTGGTAAACAGCCTGAAGATCTGTGAATTCATTACACAGATAAGCCTTAGCTCCAATGGGCTTGAGATTTTCGTGATAGAGAACATGGAAACAAGTGGAATTGCTCTGTGACACGTAGCAGAAAGGGCTGTGCAGTGCATTCATCCACCCTCAGAGCACAGGGCAGAGCAGCGCAGCTGCCTCGTGGGAGGCTCTGGCAGCTACTGCTGTGTGAATCTGGTTTGTCCTTGCAAAGAACCAGGGCAAACATGGTGGGAGTATCATTTCTGTGCCTGCTGACTTGATCAGGAGATGTCACTAACGCTTGGGATGGGTGAGATTTGGACAGACAGCTCTTACACTCAACCTCTCTGCATGGCAGGCTCTGCCTGCTCCTCCTCACAGTGGGTTGGAAGTGTCTGGTTGGAAGCACGTGGCAGGATGAGCTGACTGGTTGTATCAGAAGCTTCCAGGTACATTCCTAGAGGCAGTGGTTGTGGGAGGCATGTTTAGATATGGCTGTCCAGGCCAGTGAGGCAAACATTACCTAGGAAAGAGCAAGGGAGTGCGAGAGGCATGCGGAACTGGCAGAGTCACCTGCTGTTCTGTGCTGTGGGGCACACGTAGGAGCTGTTCTCTGCAGCAGGCAGGAGGAGATCTGGTTATTCCAGTGCCAATAACACATCTGATAGAACATTACCCTCTGAATGGCACTGCACTGACTGGTTTGTTGACATATGTCTGTTCTTTGGCACCGGTTCTGCCATAATTACCTGCCTAATATCTGGAGAGACTATAAATAACATTTATACTCTAATCTTGCATAAAACCCACCCTGTATTCTGGGTTGTTTTTGCAGAAGAAGTAGCTTTCAGAAAGAAGAGGCTGTGCATTAAATTCATCCCTCGAGATTCTACAGAGGCAGCGATCTGCGATATCCGAATCCTGGGGAGATCTAAGCAAGCCCCTCCTCAGTACACGTTCATCGGGTAAGTACTCCTCACTCCAAAGCTGTTGTCAGGAATGCAGTTATACCAAAGCAAGGGCCCTGTGCTCCTGTGATTACCAGGTAGTAGCTGGTAAGAGGTGAAGCTTATCATTAGAAAAGTCCAAGTACGTACAAGTATTACTGAGTTTGATGTAGGAATTAACTCACCCCTCCTTTTTTTTTAATTACACTTGTTCTCACTGACCAAGGCGTTGGTGAAACGCGTGAGTGCCCGGTGCTGGTGCACGTGTGCAGTGTCACAGTGGTGCTGTGTGTTGGTTTCCCAGGGAGCTGAACAGCATGGGGATCTGGTACCGGATGGGCAAAGTGCCGCGCAATCACGACGCCGCACAGCCGGCGGCTCCTCCCGCCCAAGCGCCAGCCTCAACGCCCGCTCCCAACCTGCCAAGGTAGGTTTTCTGCATTCCAGCTCCTTCCGCTTGATGCTGCATGTCTTGTGGTTACTAACCTTGCCTGGGAAACCAAGACCAGGGTGCTGCATTGGTATGGAATGATTGTGACACAATCTGATAAGGGAATGTACTGTTTGTTGAAGTACTGGCCTGCTGGAAGTTCCTTTGCCTGTTATTGTGTAAAGAAAAAATGGGTAAAGAAGCCAGAAGAAAGGAAATGCCTGCAGAGGAAGGGAAACAGCAAACTTTCCTTTGCTTCAAACCACGCAGGACATTGTGGCTTCCAACACATATGTGTGGGTAGGCTCAGAAGGGTGATCCAGAGCTGCAGCCAGGCTGGTAGTTCTCCTTAACCAGAGGGAGGGAGAAGTGTCTCTCCAGACTTCAGAAGGGAAATGGGTTTTGCTCATCTCCAGGATCAGTCCGTTCGTGGTTTGGAGTACTGGTTCTTGGTTTTTTATTTTCTTGAACCCAATTGTTGAGCTCCAGTTATGCAGCTGATATGAGTTTGCACAGCAACCTGCTCATCTTGTGGAGACTGACGGGAGCAGCACTGCTGGGCAGTGGTGTCTGTCCAGGCTGTTCTTCCTGTGTTACAGGCAGTATTTCAGAGTGTATATCAACAGATGTGCTGGTGTGTAGACTTTCATATACCAGTAGTGCTGTACTGACAGCTTACTTGCTGGATTTCTGTGGACAAAACCAGGTGTTGTTAAGCAACAAACCAGCCCAGACTGATTCAGCTGAGAACTTTGCACTCCTGACATTCACTCTGAAAGCACAGCACCCAGTGTGAATTGTGCTCCTGCTGCTGAGGCTCATAGACTGGGCCAGGCCGTTGCCAGGGGACAGCACATTCTCCTCAGGTCCCTTTGTGCTTTTGCCTGTTAAGTGTACGTGTATTTTTGCACTAGGCATTTTCTACGCTGCAGATACCTTTACAGTATTACAGTAATTAGTGAGAGCTAGAATTTCAAAGGAGACAGCAGGGAGGAATTCCAAGGTCCACTTTGTGTACAAAGGTCATTATATCACATGGGTGGAAATTCCTTATGTCCTTTAGAGTCTTGATTTACAGGTCGTTTCAGAGTTAGGCTTTTAAACTGCTGCAACAGGTTCCTCAGAGAGCTATCAGGTACCTCCTTAAGGCAGGTGTGTACATTTGAGCCTTCACCCATGACCCAGACTGAAATCCAGTGTCCTGTGGTGGCTCTTTGAGCTCTGCAAAGCATTTGGGTGTTTCTTTAGCTGAGAGTTTTGCTTGGTAAGGTGCCATGCCCTGGCACAGTGCTTGCTGTCCTGTACTGTCAGGTGTGCTGCAGGCAGACATGCTGTCATGCTTCTCAGAGATGGAGGCAGAAGAGATGAAAAGCCAGGAGTTTTCTGCAGATTCCAGCCTGTAGGACCTGAGATGTTACTCTGAAGCTCTGCTGGACATAAGCTAGATGCCAGCCCAGACCATGTGAGATCAGAGAGAAAGATGTCTTGATTTTAGAGCACAGATCTTCATTTTCTTTCTGCAAGAAATTCTGTCTGGGCAGATTTCTACAATAAAGAAAAAAAAATTATCATAGCAAGAGAATGTCAATGGCAGTGCTTAATCACTGTATGTGGAAGGGTCACTTTGTAGCTGACCAGGGAAGGCTGCAGAGCAGTGTCAGAGCTGTTGGGAACAGGGCCAAAATTAGTGCTCAAAGCATCAGTGACAGTCTGAAAAGAAGTGTTTACAAGGCTTATATATTTTATAACCTCTTGTTGTGCAGTTTATGGTTTACAATGGCTGCAAGGAAATTGGATCAGTTTTGTTTTACTTGCCAAATAAAGCAAATGTCAAAATAGTCAATATAAAATGTATTCTAATTTGGCTGAGTTAAACCAGCCAGTATGCAGTGGAATAATTGAATGTTACATTAATGCCTTGTAGTAAAACCCACCTGTCTGTAGCCAGCTCCACTCTCACACCCCATGTGTGATTTACAGGTAACTTTTACACCACCAGCCTGATCATTCAAAGCATCTTTCATGTCTGTTTTCTTACTCTGGTTATTTATTATCCAATATATTTTTTAAGAAATAGAAATGTATATAAAGGTGCATCCTGCAAATATTTAATTATTACAGGGAACACAGAACTCGAAGGCCTCTTTTAACACTGTCAGCAATGTGGTGAGTTTCTCAACGCAGTGTTTGTGAAAGACTGTAGTCACAAGTAATCTCTTATTTTCACGTCACCATAGAGAGAGGAGATTACACTGGCAGCCAGTTGGCTGTTTTATTCCGTGTGGATATATCCTGACAGCAATAGCAGTGGGTTGTTCTGAAGCTGCCTCAGTAGTGAGGGAGCATTGGTGAGCGGTGCTGCTTGGAGCACTGTGCAGTTGGGCTGGTCAGCTATCTCAGCTGCTCTCTTCAGTTGCTGTCTGCATTATGGAATAATTCTGAATCAAGAGGGGCTTCAGAACAATTGCTAACACCAGATATAAACTAAACCCCTGTGTATGATTAAACCTAAAATGGAACGACTTTTTACTGTGGGATACTTTTTTCTGCACTAGCCCCTCTGCTCTGTGGTGTAAGGTGCTGATGGCAGTGGATGGTGGTCCATCACAGAGTTGTCATGTATCAGAGGTGTGACCTCCACAGGTTGGTGCACATCAGCAGTGCTGCTTCTGCCACTCATGTCACAGGCTTATGGCTCAGTCAGGGCTGCACAAGGGGAGGCTTTGTTTGATAGCTGTTCTGGATTGCATACGGTATTTTTCAGCCATTTGTTCTCCTTCATGTTTTCTTCTGCAGGCATCTGGCTTACTGGCCTCCAAAAACAGCCCTGGCACATCCCAGTGAGGGTGGCATGCTGTGCTCTGGAGCATGGCCCTGCCATTGTGCTGCTTTACTGTCTTTTCTCTCCAACTCTTGCGGCAGCTTCTTGGCACTAATGGCAGTCTGAAGAAATGCTCTTGCAGGTTCCCATCCTGCTGCTGAAGGATGGCTTTTGTGGGCTTGAATTACATGAGGGAGTTTGATGTAACTTCCCTCGGTACCTCTGCTCTGTTCACCAGGCTTGTGCTGCATAGCAGCGTAATTTTGGGGAGCAGGGAGGGAGTCCTCCCCCAAAGGAGGTGGTGGTTACAGGTAACTCAGCTGACCTTTGGCACACTCTTGCTTTGCCCAGCCTGTGCATCCACAATTGCCGCCTCATTGGCTGGGGACTTGGAGAACAGCACGTGTCACGAGTGTTTGAGCAGTGTCTCTGGGCTCAGCTCTGCCATGCCTCAGACTCTGTTGGGTTTGTGGGTGACGTTCTCCTCTTGGAGTCTGGTTCCAGCGTTTTGGGACCGAGTCCCTGACTGCTGTGAGCCATTCTGCCTTGCAGCTGCCTGTGTGGTGGCTCCATCCCCGCTGTGCTGCTCTGTGAGCCCAGCTGGCTTCTATGGCTTGGGAGCACGTTCAGCATCCCTTCCCGAGGTGCAGCAGAGCCTGTGCCACTGTCACTCAAACAGCCCGCTCAGACTTTGTCAGCTGCAAGCAAGATGTCAGTCAGTGCTGTCGAGGTGTGTTTTACAGTGACAGACATAATTGCACTTAACTTTTTGTGTGGATGTTATCAATCTGTGACGGATACTTTGGGGAAAGGAGCACTCTGATTGCAGATGATGTGTCACAGGCATTTCATCTTCCTCTTGGAGAGACCGGGATTCAGTCACAACTTTCACTTGTTGGTGTGAGGTTTTGGAAACATAGATTCACGCTGACCCTGGGAATAGTTCAGTGATTTAGTTTGCGAGGCTGTTGTCTGAAAGGTTAATGATTTGCCTGGAGAGAGAAGATCTGGCTGCAGTCCACTTGCATTCCTGTGCTGTGTTAGTGCAGCAGTCGGTGTGCAGGTTCAGAAGGGCAGAGCTCCTCCAGCTGCCTTCCCGGGATATCTGGCAGCAGGAGCTCTGTACCACCCTGGCTGCTCCCTCGGCAGCTCCTGCGTGGCCACAGGCCCCCGTGCTGGGCGGTCCCAGGAGAGGTGCTGGTCCCTCTGTGCCCCAGCCCGGGCACCATGGCCGGCACAGAGCGGCGTGTGCTCCTGTCCCTGTGCTGCCCTGTCCTGGGGCTGGCCCTGCAGAGGGGCTGCACCACCCCAGACCCAGGGCCAGCCTGTGGCTGCCGTGCTGGGGCTCTGGCCTGACCTGTGCAGCTGAAAACCACCAGAAACAGCTCGTTTTTGCTGCAGCTCAGCCCTGGCAGCTGTGGGTCCCTCCCTCCCTCCTGCTTGGGGCAAGTCAGTGTGTGCTACCAAGTGCTCAGGGCTCCAAACCTTTCTCTGGCAGAGCACTACACCAGGGAAGGCTTTGATGCACAGATAGCAATTGCTCTACTTAAACACCTGGAATAAGAGCAGGATGTGTGGATTTTCCTTCTGAGCTCCCAGTTACCTTTTCACTAGTTAAGCTGGCCCCTCCTTAGGAAAAGGAAACAATTTGTTCCTGTTCTCCACTCCCAGTGGAGTTTCATGTTGAGGAATGTAGGAATTTCTTTGCTAGGCAGAGAAGTCTGATTTTTCAAATTGATTTATTAACAGTGTTTGAAATTGGTGGTTTAAGCTTGGGAAGGGATCAGTCTGTGGCTTTCTGCTGCAGGCTGATGATGTGCAATCGAGGCAGGTCATAAAGCAACACCAACAAGCCAGTGTGGAGACCCAAGCTGGGGCTGGGATGCACCAGCCTGACTCTCTGCAGTGTGGTAATGGAAGGGAAGCCTTCTGCCTTTCCTGTTTTGTAAGTAGCTACCCTATCATTTAGAAATAGCTATAATAATTATTTCTTTAAGTCATTTAAAATAGCTTTTTATGAAGCATCTGTAAGGGAAAAGGTTCTGGGGCTTCAGTGCTCTGCTCTGGTGTAGAGAGAAACCAAATCCTGAGAAAACAGCCGCTGCCCAGGGGCAGCCACTGCTAGTGGTATGAGGGCCAGAATGCCTCCACAGAGCAGTGGGCGTCTGCCTTAAATCCCTCATCTGAACCAAATGCTGCCAGATAAGGAGTACTTAGGGATGGATGTTTCTGGTGTGACTGGAAACTGTTCTGAGAAATGTTGCCAGTGGTATCCTTTATGCAAAGTGCTGCTTTCATGATGGAGTTGCATTTTTTAATCTGTTTCATCAGGAGAGCTTGAAAGTAAAACCACCTTCTGACTTGCAACTAATTGTAGAATCATTTGTATTGAAAAATACCTATAAGATCAAGTAAAAAAAGTAGTTACTAATTATTATATTTTGAAAATATCATGTGGCTTGAATGCTCAAATCACTTGCATCATGAAACACAACACAATATTCCTAGTTTTTAAATTGCATACTTACCAGAAGCCAAGGGTGTCATAAGGGCTGAGGTCACATCTCAGCAGCGATGGATTAAAAACCTGTGAGACTGAAACAGTAAGCTGGAGCCTGGAGGGAGTGTTTCCATGGAACCTCTCTGGTGGGGGTGGTAAGAAGCAAAGTGTAAGGATGGAAGAGGATGGAATGCCCATGATGTGTATAGGCTGTGCAGATCTGATCGTGGTGGTTTGGGTGGTAAGGGCGGCTGGCACATGTTTCTCCAGAGTCTGGTTCCCATAAAGGATTTGTTATGAAACAGCGCTGACCGTGTGGCTCGCGTCCAGCTCAGCTGGATGAAGACGTGCAAGAATTGGTCACAGTCCAGTCTGTTTTAGTGGTAGAAAATGATGATTAGGAAAAAATGTTTAAACGGTACGGTTGGTTTCCAGGCACAAGAGTCTCCTGCAGCAGCTGAGAAGGAAAGCCGTGAACTGTAATTAGAAGGAGCCTGATGGATTTGGCTGATTTTGAGAATGCATTGAAAAATTTGTGGAGTGCTCTGAGTGAAGAGGCTTCAATCTTAGAGTCATTTTTCTTTATAGAGAGCCCTCTTCCTGCTCTAGCAGTATTTCTGGAGGCATGTTTTCTTTGGGGCATAGCATAGGGTTGTTAAGTCCAAACCGGAGGTATCCATTTGGAGAAGCTATGCTCTGGGTTGTTAAATAAGCCCTGAAGGGAAACTGAGCTTTTTTTCCCTAAAACTTGTGTGTTGTCTGCTATTTAATATGATCTCTGCCACTGCTGATTTGTAATCTGTGCTTTCACCCTGAAGTGCATGTGGTTCTGTTCAGATATTTCCTTTAAATCAATCACTTTCACCATTTTCCAAAACACTTCTTGAGTTTATTGCTTTTAGTAAAGTGTTTGGACTGTCATTATTTATTACTGGCAAAGTGCTGACAATGTGCTCTTCCCCAATGAGTCTTTATGTGGAATATTTGTTTAGCAGGTTTTGCAGGGGAGGCGTGGATGTCCCTGCGGGCCAGGCTGTGCCTGCAGCACCCCAGGGCAGCGGGGTCTGCCTGGGCAGCAGGGAGCTCCTCTCTGAGAGGGGCTTTGCATCTGGCCTGGGAGCCTGGGCTGCGTTCTGCTGATTAATTGGACCGAATTTAAAATCCTAACCCAGGAAGCTTACACCACATGTAATTTATCTTTCTGGAGTATTTCTGCTGTTTGGCAATTTCTCCCTACTGCTTCATTATCTGAAAACTCCTGACTCTGGAGAGCAGCTCGTGAAGGATGTGGAAGCCGCATGCCTGCCCGCAGCCTCCCGAGACTCAGCACTGCTCAGCTGAGACAGCCACTTCATAAGCACTTCATGCTTGCACCGCGAGGTCTCAGCTCTTTGATGCAGCCTCTGCCTGTAAGGATTTAATGGGCTCCAGCTCAGACTTCCAAGCGGCGTAAATTAAACTTGTTGGGGTTTTTTCTATTGTTTGGCAGCTGCTCTGTCCTACTTACTCAAGTCCTCTGATCTGAATTAATCCCCATGCAGAGGAAGCTGCAGGAGCTTCATTCTGCATTAGGCCGTTCATTTTGGGCTGCTGGTCTGCAGCAGATCACGTGCCCTTGTGAGCATCACGGGGGCTCAGCCAGTGGCTGCTCTTGTTGGAGATAGGGGTGCAGCACCACGTCCCATCGTGGGGCAGGCACCTGGGAGGGGGCTGCCAGAGGCACCCAGTGCCTGGGCTGTGCGCTGCCCTCCTCCCTTCCTACAGCTGGGAAGGCTGAGTGGGGAAATCTCAATGTGGAAAGAATCGCTCACTCTCTTTTTCATTCTCTCCTGCCATTGGGCTTTTATAAAATCTGAATCTGGCACCCCCAGTTCTCACTGACTCTTAGGAAACAGGATATTTTAGTAGCTTGGAATGAGATGAAATGCTTGCAAAGCCCATATGTTGCTTGTTTTAGGGAAAGGGTCAGGAAGGTTTTAAAAAGTATTTAAATATTTGGTTTACACGATTAGAATAGATTGTCTGGAATGAAGTCCATTACCCGAGGTGATTCTTGCCTCACAGTTTAGGTTTTCATTGCAGTTCTTTGGAGTATGAGGTAGGTGTTCTGGCATCTCAGTGCCCCAACACAGTCAAAGTTAAGGGCTGTGAATAAATGCTGTAGCTGGGATCTAGCCACTGCTGGAAGGAACCACAGATACCTGCTGTGGCAGTGGCTGAGAGATGCCTCCTGGTGGAGGGGGTGGTTGCCAAGTCCTCTGCTGCCAGTTTATAGAACCCCAGCAGCTTCTTTTCTTAGAAATGTGCCTTTTCCAGTCTCCACAAGCAAAGCTTTCATGTTGGATTACATTTCTTGAGAGCTGCAGCCTGGTATTAACTCATTTTAGATGTGTTTTCAGCTTTCTACAGCTTGAAATTTAATTGTTCTGTTCTCAATTTTTCATGAGGAATGATCTTTGCATGATCATTGTTTATGGAAAGTAAGGTTGGTTTTTGTTTTGTTTTTTTTTTTCTTTTTTTTTTTTGTTGTTGTTGTTGTTGTGTTTTGTTTTGTTTTTTTTTTTTAAAACCTGCAGGTTTTGCAGCACTGTTCTGAAGGTTGTTGTGAAAAAATCAAACTTTGCTGCCTGACGGTTCAGGTGCTCTTCTGGGTGTCACACTTGTACCACCCAGTCTGTCACTGTTGTGTCCAAAGCCCAGTTTACCATTGGGCTTTTCTGTACACTGTTGATACTTTTATATCAATTATGAAGCATCCTTTGATATCTGGCACTTCCCCTTGTGATCCTCTGTTCCTTTTTATGAGTACTTGCTCCCTCACTTCAAAAGCAGTTCATCACCTTCCTGCAGACAGTTCTTAATAACAGGTTTGGAACTGTCAGGCATTCCTGGGCCTGTTTTATGTGAGTTTCTCTCCAAAAATGTTCAGAAAGTGGCCATAATGTGCACAGACCTCAAATCCCCTTTGCCCGCACGTGGAGGATCTCCTCCTCCCATGCTGACTTGTTCTGTGGATTTGCCGAATAAAAGAGCAGCTGAAGTGAAGAGGGTGATTAAACTTGCTCTGAATTGTCTTGAAATTATCATATGCTGGGGCAAAATATGTTTGGTATTGGAGCAGTGCTGGAGCAGTAGGGTTTGACTCCAGCTGTGGAGGAAAAGGCTGGAGCCCTGGGCCTGGCCTTGCCAGGACCGTCCGTCCTCCCGCTGCGCCAAGCTGCCTCGCTGCCTGTCTTTGGGGAGCAGGAAAGCTGCCTCTGGTGGCAGTTCAAAGGGGAGATAATTGGCATGGGGACAGTCTTTGTGAGTCGCCATCTCTTAACATCAGAGATTCACTAAAGTACTAATAATTACTGTTAATATCTTCCAGTGGAAACTTTCTGAGTAAACGAGTGCTGGTTGAGGCAGCATTTAACGGCCGCTGCTGGCATGATCAGAATGCAAATAAGTGTTATTAGCCTAATGATTTTGCTGTCACCATGGTGTGCAGCAGTAGTGCTGTGAATATGTCATGCAGTACCCGTGAATTTGGAAAGTGTGTCAAAACACAACTTCAATTAGTTTGCTCTAATTATGACTCTAGAGAGTTCATAAGTATATCACTCCTCATTAAAAGAGATTTTCTTACATGGATTAATACAGCACATAAAGGGGTATTTGAGTGATTGGAGGCAGGGCTGTGCAGAGGGAGGATGCCCATGGGCTGCTGGAGGTACAGCAGGTCTGGAGCAGTGCTGGGGTTCAGCCCCATCCCAGGAGCTCCTGGTGCAGGGCCAGGGTTGGAAACCTCCCAGGCAGGAGCAAGTGGCTGTGCCAGGTCAGCTGTGGGCAGCAAGAGCCAACCTGGTAGATGGTTCTGGACAGGCTCTTCAGTTAAAAATAACCAAACCAATAGCAAGCCCCAAACCAAAAAAGCCCTGGAAGGAGCCACACTTGATGCCAAAATAGAGATGTAGCCCAAAAGCTTTGCTCTAGTAAAGGTCAAGGAGCACAAGCAGTCAGAAGCGCAGCCTGTGCCAGCCTGACCTCTCCAGAGAGGCCCTTTGGCATGCAGGGTGCCTGTTCCCCTCTCCCAGGATATTTGTAGTGCATTTTACATACTGTCTTGTCACATTGCCTGGTCATGTTCCAGCTTTGCAGAACACGAAGAGATTGTTGTGCTCACAGGTGAGCAGTTGGGTAAGGGTTAAAGTAGTAATTGTTTAAATCTTTTAGGCTTTCCTCCCAGTTCTGTGATAATTTGATGAAGAACTTCACCCTAATTAAATATTCAAATTAGGAATAAGTGTCAATATGGCTTCCTGGTGCCTGGAATGATGATTAATTGTATTCAAAACTCCAGTGGCCGCTGTAATCTAAACCAAACCGTTGTTCTTGATTATTTGTGCAACACATTTACCATGTTTTTGTTTTAAAATTTAAACTAGTAATTGATTTGCCATATGCCACAGAACTGCACATACTTTCACGATATGTGTTTAGGAACTTGGGGACTTTGTAATTGGGATTTTCTTGCTTTCCAATGGCAGCCTCTTTTTTTTTTTGTCTTGTACAATGCAAAATGATTTGGCTCTCACAACACATAAGGAAAATGCATTATGCAATCAAGATTGTAGGTATAAGCTATATTGATCCTGGCCAAAGTTTACATTAATTTAAAATAAATTAGGCTTTGTTTCCCATTCCTTCCTACAATGCCATCTTTTATAAAAAGAAAGTGAGAAGGGGAGAGCTGATTTCCATCCAGCAGTCACTGCTCTGTCTTGTGCAGCTAATGTTCTTCTTGGCGACATCTCTCTGTCTGTCTGTAGCAGCTGGAGTGATGGAATGCCCAGTTGTCCTACCTCAGGGACAGCGAGTGGCCCCGGAGCAGGCAGGCAGGCCATCGTTTCCAGACATCCTCCTTACAGCCACAGGCAAGACCACAGTGTGGAGCAGGGCTGGTGCTCCTCACCAGCCCCACGAGCACAAGTTGGTACAAACTTCCAAAAAATACTCTCCTTAGAAATGGGCTTTTTAAGTAGACATGGTTTATTTACCTCCAGAGCAATTTGTGCTGAGAAGAAAGCAGTTCCCCATAGAGGGCAGAGGAATTCAGTCTTTCTACTGGCTGCCTTTGGTGCCTTGGAAAATATTTCTGAATACTTCTATTAAAAATCAAATGAGAAGTGTGTCATGCCCACAGGCAGTGGTCTCCTGTTTTAAAGTGTGTTCATAACAAACATTCCTCTGCTCCAGAGATTCTCATGTGGATTGTGTTTTAAACAGCAAACTGATAGCCATATTCAAATATATTTTCACACCATCTTTTTTTGCTTAAAAATAGCTTTGGAAAGCACAAGCAAACTCAGACTGATGTTTGCTTTTTCTTATTTTATCTGTGCTGTTCACCATCATCTGCATCAAGGGCTAAAAATACATTGTTCTTCCCAAAACATGTCCTGTTTTTGAAGGCAGATAACTTCCAGATGATTTGTGTGGTAGATAAAATCTGCTGGCTGAGGACATGGGTTTGATGCACTGCTGGAGAATACACGGGCCCTGTCTCACACAGGGCATCCCCGAGGACACAGAGGCTGCCTGGTTCTCCTGGCAGGAGGGCGATGCTCGGTGTCTGCCCAGGTTCAGGACTCTCACCAGTGAGGTGGGAGCTGCTCCCTCTGCCTCGTACTGCACTGAGCCCCTCTGTGAAGGAGAAGGATCTTTTTTTATGTGTGGCAGTGCAGTCCCGAAGATTAATGATAACATTTCATTAGAATTCACACAGAGCGGGGATGTGCATTAGAAGAATACAGATTTGAATTAAAGGGGCAGAGCCGTGCTGGCTGTTCATGCGTGCTGACTGGTGTGGAGCTGCTGTGCCTGGCTGGGGCTGCATGCCCTGCTGGGGAAGGATGGCCACTGTTGCAGTCCTTGGTGGCTGGCTGAGCCCAGGGCTCCAAGGGGTGCAAGGGGCTGACTGAGTGTAGACAGTTTTGGAAGCAATATTAAAACCAGTGTTTGCTGCTTAACCTGACCGGAGTCGTCAGGCTGAAGGGGGCTGACAGGAGCAGCATCTCCTGCTCTGCAGTGACGTTTCCCATTTCCTCCCTTTGCCTCAGGCACATCTCGCTGACGCTGCCAGCCAGCTTTCGGGGGAAGAGCCACAGCAGCCGCCTGGACTTGGAGCACCAGCACTCCAACCTGTACGCCATCTCAGGTGAGCTGCACGCTGCCCTGCTCTGCTGGCTCTGCTGGGCCACAGCCGCTCCTCTTGGAGCCTTTTTCGTGTAGTACTATTACACCTGAACAGATATTGTCATAGGCATGGTACAATCACACCTAGCACAAGTTTTGCTCTGTTATGTTGTTTTTGCAAGAGGAAAAAGATACTGGATTTAAACCTGGCTCTGTCAAAGTTTAATGGAAGTCTAGTCCTGTCACCTGGCTGAAGGGGATTTTAGGACAGTTTGGAAATTCAGCAGTGGGTTCAGTGGGCTGTGTAGTTGAAACTGGTTGTGCATAATCAGGGAAGAGAAGATGGCAAAAATGTACCATTCACAGGATCCTCCTATTAACAGTGAGTGACACTTGTAACACGGGAACATGGCATTAATTCACGTACCATAATCAAAGGGTTATTTAAAAGATAATCTCTGCCTGAAACTGCAGCTTCAGGTTCCTGAAGAGATAGAATGTAACAATTGCATAATCCTTGTCAGTCCTCGTTTTTCTTGTTATTCTCCTGCCCTAATGCATTTGGAAATGTAAGGGAAGGTGTATTCCTGTGTTTGCATGAGACAGTTCTGCACGGGGATGGGAAGCTGTGCTTTGTCTCCTGGGAAAGCACCAAATGCACTGACTGCAGCAGCTCTGTGTGGGTGTTAGTGGGACGGCCCTTGCTACAGGATGTGCTGGCCTCTGCTCGTGGTGCAGCCTGAGGAGGTGCCTGCTTTACAAAGAGCCTGAACACTTTACCAGATCCTTACAGGCAAAGCACAAAACAAGGCCTTGTAGAACTGGACAGGGCATTACTTCTTCATGTTTGCTTGAGCACATTTTCAAGTATATAACTCTTTATTTTTCCTCCAACTGCACATTCTCGTCCAGAAGCACCATTATGAGTTGTGCATGTGTTGTAATGGCTATTGCAGCTGTGAGTTCTTTCCAAAGAAAGGGTCTTGTCATATGACACATCCTGTGCATTGACAGGATTTTCGTGCACAGCTCCTGCCCACGGCTGCCTTGTCAGCAGCTGCAGTGAGGTGCCGCGACAGTTCTCTTTGTGTGCTTAAACCTTGCCGAGGTGGATTAGCCCCCAGACGCGCTCTGGAAGCCGTTCCCAAGTTTCCTGTTCGTCGGTGTCGTGTGCAGCCGGTCTGGGCTGTCTGCAGTGCTGCTGCAGTGCCATGGCAACAGGAGATTTAGGAGCAGGCTGCCACGCCTGGGCTGCTGCCAGGGCTCCCTGTGCCGAGCTGTGGGTGCTCGGAGGATGCGCGGCGGCCAGGGGAGCTGGGCCTCCAGCACACACAGGGTCCCTCTCCTGTGGACAGGCCTGCGGGCTTCCTCCCTTGGCTCCCAGGTCAGAACAGGGCTCTTGGGGCTGCTGAGGGAAACAAAAGCCATTATGAGCAGTCTCTTCCAGTTTTGGTATGGCCTCAGTCTGCTGTGGGCACAGGAGAGCTGCTTGGGAAGGGAGGGCTATAGTGGGGGTAGGATGAAGAGCTGCAGTGTGGTCTCTCTTTGCTCTCTGTAGACACCCAAGATTTTCTCAATATTTGATGGAAACAACATTTCCAGCTATGGTTCAGTATGTTTGTGGAAGATAAAATGAATTTTGGCTGTTGATCCTACTTTGTATTGTAAATGTATTTTGGCAGAATTACTGTATCCTCACTGGAACTGCCCGTTACCCCTTGGGCTGTGTAATGCAGTTGTTGTTTGCACAAAACTGGAGTCAATGAAAAAATGATCTTGAAAGCAGCAATTACAATTTTTAACCAGTCTTTTGTCACTGCCGGTCCTGGCCATGACACACTGGGTGACCAGAAGGTTGAGGAGGCTTCTCTTGGCACATGGTAGTGAGTCAGTCCCTGGCAGGGTGCAGGTAGGGAAGCGCTGCCCAGAGCCTGTCACGAGCCACGGCAGCGCGGCACTGGCACTGCTGGCATTATCCTCCTTCCCAGCAGCCTCCCTCGTCCCAGCCCACGCCATGCACCCAGACCAAAAGGCAGAACTAGTTCCAAGCTGATGTGCAGAACGTCTGTGGGTGCTGCTGGGAGCAGGATGCTGAGGAGTTGACAGGTTTAATGTGCGTGCTGGGGCAGGCAGCTGCTGGAAGAAGAATGGCTCGCTCCAGACAGGCCTGTTGACAGACATGGCTCAGTATTTCACAGCACAGTCTTTCCTCATGGCCTTCAGTTTAATTAAGATGTTGTTGTGACTACATACTGCCTTCATTTCAGACTTGAGCATCCTCTGCCAGCATATTGCTTTGGCTTATCAGAGGCACAAGCATAGTGAGGGAGAGGCAGCCCTCGCCGGCAGGCACAGATAATAACATACAGGGAAAATTCCTCAATGAAGTGAAAAATTATTTATAATAATGGTACTCAAATAGAAGGGAAATAAGTCACTCTAAGGGTATATAAATTTTTATGATAGTGTATAAACAGCCATAGCCTGCCTTGTCTCCCATCTATTCCTGCAGAGAATGAGGGCAACATCTAGCATAAAGAAAAATACAATAAGAAAATGAAGAAATGAATGGGAAGAGCTGGAGGATTGATCACCCAGTGTATTTGTATATCCTGATGTAAAAGGTGCTGCTGACAGGTGGCCAGGTTTCTTCTGTATAAAACCATGTGTGTGCTGTCAGGGCAGTGTGAGCAGCCTTGTTTCGATTGATGAATTGCCTGCTTTCTTGATTAAACCTTCCATCACTTACGAAACAAAAAGCCTGTGTTTCAATGGCAGAGTGGGACATGTCAAAAAAATCTGTCTGCTTTACCTTTGTGCAGATGTTGGGCACAGACTGTAACATGTATTATTAAAACGAATGTGGCATTTACTGTGCATTATTTCTTTCCTGGGAGAAAGGACCTGTAAATTATATGCTAATAATAAGCTTTAACCCTTTCAGAAACCAAAAGATGTAGGAGTGTTAATATTCTGCAGGCCTCACTTAATTGGATGGGCTCTAACACCATTGCAGCATTCTAAAGTTACTAAGGAGTGTGTTCCAGCCCTTGCTGCCAATGGCCTGTGTGTTCTGCTGAACAGGGTTGTCTTTTTTTTTTTTTTCCCCCCTGAAATTTCCCTGTAGCCATCTTCAGCGTTGTATTACAGCTAGATGTGTTTTGGGGCAGCAGCAAAGTTTGTGTAATTTGACTCCAGGACAATCTCATCCTCTCTCTTGGCCTATTCTCCGATTAGGATAGAAACTGTGTTGTATGGAATCTGTCAGTCTGTACAACCCCATCAGAATGTGTGCATAATGCAATTAAAGCCTCTTTACACCAGTTTTGTGCAGGAAACAATTGTATGAACTTCCAGATCCTGCTGCAGCTGGCTGTATAGCCAGAAACCCAACTTCAGTCATATGAGCCTTTCCAAGGATATTTATTCTGGCAGAAATTTGGAGATAACAAGATGATCAGTTACCCTTGGGTACGACCGAGGCTCATCTTTTGAACACTTAAATATGGAAAATGTGCTGCGAAAGCAGTAGAACAACAGCAGAACATACTTTGATATATGTTTGTTGGTAGTATTTTCAAATAATGCTTGCCAGCTGTCAGCCTCAAACAGTCAAAACATTTGTGCAAGAAAGAAATTATGTTAGCTGGACATACTAACATGTCATCCATAAGTTTGGGCATCCATCCTCAGGTCATGTTAATCTTTAGAAATAAAACAGGATCCAGAAGCACAGCATTTCTCACCACTCGGAGCATTCTCAGTTCAGGTCAAGACCTTGCTGAGCTGCAGGTGAGGGTTTTCATTCTCTTTAAAAGGAGAAAAGCCATGTCCTGTGGGCTGGAGCTTAGATGTCAGATTCCAAAAAACAAAACACACTTTATCTTCCAATAAAGTGACGCCTGTGCTGTGACCGAGACTGCAGCACTTGCTGTTTGTTTTGCTGAGGAGCGATGGGTTTTCCAGCAGTCATTTGATGCTGAAATTCCTTTGCATGTATTTCTTACCATAAAGGTACTGTTTTGTGGTCTTAAAACCCTCTAATTGATACATATCAAGTTACTTGTGTGAAGTATTTTTCTGTGAGTCTTTTTCTGGGCTGAGCAGCAGGGAAGGGAAGCGTGGCCAGCTGCCAGCGCAGTGCTGGCTGCAGTGTGTGTGCCAGTGTGCCACGAACGAGGTTTCCATGTGCAGCTCTTACAGGTGCCAGTTTCTCCACAGCTCTGGCATGTTTATTTTGGAGTCACACACCAATATTTATTACCTTAGGGAGGTAAATATTTACTTAAATGGGTATTTATTATATTTATATAGAAATAGTTTTTTATGATATTTAAATATTTATTACCCTCTTTAAGACACTTTCTGTGAAAGGTCAGAGCAAAGTGTGGTCTGAGGGTTTGGAGAGGGAAACATTTGTGAGCAGAGGCTGCAGTCCAAGTTCACCTGCTGAGTCACACAGGGGAGTGTTCCCAGCAGGAAGGCCAGGGCAGAGCCCTGCTGGGGAGGGGGCAGAGGGTCCCAGCCAGGGCGAGGTGAGCCAGGGTCTGGCCATGGCACGAGGTGGAGCTGAGCTGGGGTTCACCTGCAGGAGGGTGGGCTGCTCTGCAGGCACTGCAGCGACGTTTGGCGTTCACTCCACGCAGGTTTCTAATGCAGCTCTCTGGAGGCAGCAGAGAGAGTGGAAACTGATGTTAATGGTCTGGAAAAACATCAAAGCCAGTGGATTCCTGACAAGGAAAGCGAGTTGCTTTTCCGTACGGCAGGCTGGGGCTCTCGGCGGGGGGCAGGTGTCATCTCCCCGGGCAGTGGTGTGGGAAGCATTTGCTTCACACTCTGCTCCTGACAGCAGCTTGCTTCCTGATTCCTCCTGTTCAGGAGGAGCTAGCTTGAAAATGCCTTGAGGTATCTACTCCCCCTTCCACCTCATTTTTTTTTCTTTTTTTACTTCAGTAGTGACAAAAGAAGTCTCTTTCAGAGGTCTTTCTAAATTTAGATTTTGTTGTATTTCTTTGCCCATATGTCAACTTTTTCTTATTGCAAAATTCCAGGTTATCTGGCCACATGTGCCACTTCCTTAGTTGTCTGTTTCCTTTTAAAACACACAGTAGCTCTCTTCTGTGTGTTGGAGGACAGGTGTTTTAATCAGAGGTTAATAATTTGTGTCTACAAACTATTGTTTTGCTTCATTATTTTTGTAGGTAATTAAATGATGCACTTGTCACAGTGTGTTTACTTCACTAAGACAGGTAATTTTTTTAAAAAAGAGAGATTCTATTTTTTGGATCAGTGCACAAGGATTGCTTTTATCTTCATCTTCTAGCACAGTTCCTGATGGTTCTGCAATTGCCTTTAATGTTCAAGGGTTTTGAGACCCCCAGTCTTGGAAGGGGAGGCCCTGTGCTCCGTCTTTCTGTCGGTCCCCATCCCTTCACTTATGCTCTTGGTGCTTCTTGAGAGTAGAAGCGGAACTAAATATATAGTTTGTGACACTGAATTTTAATCAGTATGGTCCAAAAGTCAGACAAGTTGTGACACAAGCTTTATTCTGCATTGAAACCTCTTTCCTGAAGCTGAGATTAAAGCCAGCCTGTTCTTTACCCTACTGCAATTTCCAGTCTTTGGACTAAGAGACCTGGATAATCTTCCAGCTATGAAAGGCTCTATTAATATCCAGCAGTTCAGGGAGGCTGGATTCTCATGTAAAATGCTGCAGCTGCGTATTTCAGAAAAGGAAGCGCGTTACTTAATACTGGATTTAATGAGATTCAGAAAGTATGTTTCATGTTAAATTATCCCATCCGTGGTGTACAGACCCTTCTGGTGTGCTGTGTCAGCGTGCCCCACGTGTTACCCAGGCTGTGCTGGGGCAGCAACCCCACGTGGGGATGATGCAGCCATGAGTTCTCTCACAGGTGACATTTTTAAGACTCACAGTTTTTTGATGAACCTGCTGTCGTCCAACGTGCCATGTGTTGTTTTCCCCTGCTCCTGTCACGTGCTGGTGGGGGAGTGGAGGCCTGGCTGAGTACTGCCCTGCCCTCGCGGTGGTCCCGGCTCCCTTCGGCATGGGAGTCGTGTCCCCTCCTGTTCGGGCATGTGGGCTTCTCTGTGTCCTCAGCTCACACATCACCTTCCAAGGAGGCTGCTCGGTCTCTGCTGAGAGGAGTATTGGGCTGTAAATTATGTATGAGCAGGTGTACCAGGCACAGCCGAGTGGCACATCCGCTGCACAGTGGGGGTGATGGAGGGAAGGGTGATCCCTTTGAGGTGACCTGGGTCCCAGGACAGGGGTGTCCTCACCCCACAGCAGCAGTGGGTGAAGGCCAGTGGCTGAAGGAGGAGGATGAGCTTGCAGGACTGGCGCTGTTCCCATGGAGCACAACCTTGGGGTGGCCTGCACTGTGTTTGTTTTGCTTTGCTGAGTGCCAGAGTTTAATTTTTTTTAAATAGGGAGCCGCTCAGAGGTTTGGATATTTAAACAGTTATTAACCGAATGACAATTAACAGATTGCAGAGACAGATTTTCTTTTCAAAACCTCCAAAATTGAGTACAGTTTGCAAAACTATCACAGCATAGTAATGACAATGAATTTTGATTTCCCGGAACTGATATTAGACTCCTTATTAAACTATGTGCATCTGCTTTTAATTTACTCCAAATAATTGGAAAATGCAATGAAGCTTTCCAATTAAAGCTTGGCTTTATGCTGTTTAATAATACCCCCCATAATATTATAGCTTATGAAGTGACAGGTGAGTTGGTGTATGAATAAAACATAAAGGCAGCAATAAGGGACAGAAAACCAGAGACAGTTGTTGGGGATTTTAAATGCTGGATGTAATTTGCATATATTAATCTCTTCTTTTCAGCCTTATCAGGCGTTCTTCAGTATTTGAAGTTAAAATAGCATTGACAGGCAGGAGTACGCTTAGTTTTTTCAAGGATTTATTACTTGTATAATTTCTGATCTTTAATAAGCAGATATGACTGATCCTCATAGTTCTATAGAAATCAGTTAATTGTTCCAGATGGCGTGTACTGATTATGCAAAATTACTTTTCACACCATTTTTTTTTTTTGATGGAGTTTGGAGTAAAATTAAATTTTTTATAGCCTTCTTATCATGCTGTTTTACAGTGGGTTTTGCACAGAAGTTGAATTTAATCTACTATATTACATTGACCACCAGAGTTATTCTAATGTAGCATTCTGTGATTTGACAAAGAATAATAGAACACGTTACTCATTGTGCATTTCTGTGCTGCTAATAAAAAGGAGTTGCAGTGCAGCAAACCAGGCTGTTATTTATGAAGAATGCTTAATTCGCACAGTTAAAAATGCAAAATTGTTACAATGAGATGTTCGCTCTTTTGGATAGAAGGCTTGGGCAGAATAAATGTAAATAGTCTTGTTGCTACGGATTCCATCAAATAAAGCAGGAGTTTGTAAATGCCTGGGGTGGCTGGGTGGGGTGGGACTGGGAGGAGCAGCAGCCAGGCAGCACGTTCCAGCTCCGAGCAGGAGATGTCACTGGTGTTTTCCCTGATTATCACCATCCAGATATCTCAATGGCATCATTTCATAATTGAAAACATTTGTAAAGGTTGTTGGGCTTCATTTATCTAATGAAAAGCTGTTTGTACAAAATAAGCCACACATAAAACCCTCTTGCTAATAAGTGTGTTGCAGTGACTCGGTTGTTTGTGAGAGGTGTCCCATGGCCTGGCTGTCCTGGCAGGGCCCAGGGCAGTGCCTGTCTGTGGGCAGAGCAGGCAGGACAGTGCCACGGGGACAGTCCTGTCAGGCCCTGGGTGATTTTGGTAGGTCCCAGCCCTGGCCAGGCCCCGGCAGCGCGGAGCAGGGGTCCCACTCAGGCTGGGCACTGCCACCACACCTCAGCCTCTGCAGAGGGCACAGAGGCCAGGCCCAAGGCATCTTACTGAGCCTTGAAAAGCAGAACAGCAAATGTTTAAAACATGACCTTATGGTTAATGGGTAAGTGGGGCACCATAAATGGACTGTTTTGAAGAGTGCATTTTTTTAACTCAATAGAAAAACAGACGAGTAATTAACTCAGCTGTTAGAAAGCTCAGAATTTCTCCCATCTCCTCTTGAATTAGGAAATTGTTTTGTGTATACTTTTATATGTACATATAGGTACAAATATATAATATATATGGAGACAACTAATGGCATAAATCAGAAATTATTAGAAAATATTTGTTCTAATGAAGTAATAATTTGGTGGTAATGTATTTCATCAGTGTAGCTTAAGGCTAAATTAAGTGGACAGATTTTATATGGATTCTCTAATTTTAATCTTCAAAATGCTATCTAATGTCTCATTAAGACTTTCATATAATGTATCTTAAGTACAGTCATTAAATATGGTTTAGGGAGATGTATGTTCAGATATTGCTTAAAGATGTTTTAATAGGCCCATTTACTCTGATGATATTAATGAGCTCTTAACACATATTAAGCTTCTAAAACTAGTGGTGTCTCCTTGCAGAGAGCAAATCAACATAGGAATTGTGGAGGAATTGGATGTTCCAACAAAGCCAGTTTTCCAGGGGCTCTCCAGGGCCCGGCTTCATCCCTTTAGCTGTGTCAGCACAGGGTGCTGTCCCACCCCTGGGGTGCTGTCCCCACCCCTGGCGTGTGCCTCGGGCACACAGGGGCTTTGCGTGGGTGGCTTTGCATGGGTGGCTTCTGCCTTGTTACATCCACGCTGCATGTTGGGAACTGGCCAGGCCCCTCTCGGGGTCTGTGGCATGTTATGCGCATTTGGTTGCATATCTGTTAAAATAAACAAATCAGATGGGTTAAGGGAAGAGCCAAATACAGGCTTGTGTTTAGATAAATTCAGCTTTTTGATAATCTAAAGTGAAAATGCAAGAGTTGTAATTAAGATAATAAAAGCTGCTCATTCTCTGTTGTCACGTCAATTCCAACTCAGAAAGTTATTGCAAAGAAAATTCTCTGATTTCATCACTCAGCTCTTCTTAACAAATCCTTCTGAGTTCAGAGACTTTTATAATTACTAAATTGGTTTGTTAGAGGGAGATAATAGCAAATTTTTTCTTTTCATAATTGGACATTTCTTCCCTGTAGGCTAATGTAGGCACAGCACTCACATACACAATGAGCTGTGCTTTTGAAAAACCATAACTGGCTAATAAGTGCCGTGGTGTCATCGGAGAGTAATGGTGTGCTGATTAGCATAATTAATGACAAATGGTGGTGCAGAGTGGGTGGATTGGTTTAGCAGATGATGAATGCGCTGCGCCAAGGCCGAGCCCTGCCGTGGTGGCGTGGCAGGCTGGCACTGCCGCCACTCACCCCTGCTGCCACTGCCCCGTGCCAGGGCGCGGTGGCACCAGCCACGGCTCGGTGGCACCAGCCACGTGCTGGCGCGGCTGCGCCGCTCCTCGAGCTGGCCGGGAGGCACAGCGTGTCCCTGAGCGGGGCTGGTGGCGTCCCCACCGTGCTGGGCAGGGAGCTCTGCGGTGCCAGCGCCAGCAGAGAGCAGCCGGGGGCTTCCGTGGGCCATGAGCACTGCTCATCCTCAGAGGGCTGGAGGGCCACGCCAGGCACTGGCCGTGGTACAAGATGGGCACGTTAATCTGTGATTTGATTAATCAGGGCTAATTTACATTCACAAATGAGACTGATAAAAATGGAGTTACCTTTTCACCTTTAGGGGGGAGGAGGGATTATTTCTAGGTTGTCTCTTTTTTAAGTGATAAGCAACTCTTTACCAATAAGGATGAAAATACTTAATTTACATTAGCAAAAGAAGCTAATTATTATATAGCTAATTAGCATCTGGAAATGAGGATTATCTTAATTACAAAGCACAGTTTCCTTAATAGCTACAAAACTGTAAGTTTGATGTGTGTGCAGATTGGTGACTATTATTATGTAATTACTGATCATATTAATGGTGCAGTGTATTTAGATATCATTTGCATATGCAAATGAAATTTACCTGATAGAAATACGTGTCTCTAGTAATGATTTTGAGCACTTAAAAATTAAATGCCATTAGAAGACCGGGATCCCGCGTGGCACAGCGTATCTCCTCCTGCAGAAGGGCGTTTGGCTCGGCGGGGCTGTGGCTCTGTGCCTGGCTGTTGGCAGGAGGAGGGCACCTCCCCTGGCTTCAGTCTTCAGCCACGTGCCAGGGCCCTTCCCCTGCAGCCTTCAGTGCTGCGTGCCTGTGCCCTGTGCCATCCTCGGCAGCACTGAAGGCCTTAGCTTTGGCTCTTCTGGCTGGGCGAACGCTCCACGGGATGGTGGGAGCACGTTCTGTTCATCAGGGAGCTCCAGGGCAGGAGCTGGGTATCCCCACATCCTTCCTAGCCATGCTCATGATGAGTTTCTTTCCACTAACTTGCAGGTGTGCTTACAGAATGGAGAGCACGGTGTTGTCAGGGCAGTGATCTTGCTTCTTTCTCCTTTTGCTTTTATTGGAAACACGCAGCTGCTGTGTGTTGAAAATAATTTGAGTCCCTTAGACCAAAACCATGTGAAGAGAGGAGCGTTCACCATTGTCTCCCCTGGGAGTCCTGTGGGACACATGTTGGTCACTCAGTGCACTTCTGGAGAGTGTGAGGTGCTGCTGGGCAGGATCACAGCATCATTGCAAGTGTCAGCATCTGCCCCTGGCTGCTGTCCAGAGAGGCCAGGAGCTAGGACTGTCACAGTGGCGACAAATCCCACCTCACGCCATAGGTGGCTCAGCTAAGGAAAAAGCTTCCGGAGCCAGACACTGTAACAATATGCAGCCTGTGGATTTAATACCCCCTGCCCCTACCCTGCAGCGCTGGAAGCCGTGTGGATGTTTCTCTCATCAAGCAGCAGGAATTTACAGCTGCCGGCCAGGGAACACTGTGGCCATTGTGGGGCTGCCCGAGATGCTTTTTGCAACTGCTGCTGCAGCCTGTGCTGCCCAGCCGCTGTGGCAGACAGACATTACATGTTTAATGACTTCCAAGGAGTCTGTCATTGCAGCCAGAGCTGAAGGGAATGGAAAAGCATCTGGGTTTCTCTTCAGCGCACAGCCCTGAGCGGACACTGGAGGAGTACCTGCCTGTGCCTGTTCCTGTGCCTGTGCCTCTGCCTCTCCTCTGTCTGTGCCTGTGCCTGTTCCTGTGCCGGTTCCTGTACCTCTGCCTCTCCTGTGCCTGTTCCTGTGACTGTTCCTGTGCCTCTGCCTGTTCCTGTGCCTCTGCCTCTCCTCTGTCAGTGCCTGTTCCTGTGCCTCTGCCTCTGCCTCTCCTGTGCCTGTTCCTGTGCCTCTGCCTCTCCTCTGTCTGTGCCTGTGCCAGTTCCTGTGCCTGTGCCCGTGCCTGTGCCTCTCCTCTGTCTGTGCCTGTGCCAGTTCCTGTGACTGTTCCTGTGCCTCTGCCTGTTCCTGTGCCTCTGCCTCTCCTCTGTCAGTGCCTGTTCCTGTGCCTCTGCCTCTCCTGTGCCTGTTCCTGTGCCTCTGCCTCTCCTCTGTCAGTGCCTGTTCCTGTGCCTCTGCCTCTGCCTCTCCTGTGCCTGTTCCTGTGCCTCTGCCTCTCCTCTGTCTGTGCCTGTGCCAGTTCCTGTGCCTGTGCCCGTGCCTGTGCCTCTCCTCTGTCTGTGCCTGTGCCAGTTCCTGTGACTGTTCCTGTGCCTCTGCCTGTTCCTGTGCCTCTGCCTCTCCTCTGTCAGTGCCTGTTCCTGTGCCTCTGCCTCTCCTGTGCCTGTTCCTGTGCCTCTGCCTCTCCTCTGTCAGTGCCTGTTCCTGTGCCTCTGCCTCTGCCTCTCCTGTGCCTGTTCCTGTGCCTCTGCCTCTCCTCTGTCTGTGCCTGTTCCTGTGCCTCTCCTGTGCCAGTTCCTGTGCCTGTTCCTGTGCCTGTGCCTCCCCATCACTAAGCAGGCCCTGTCCCAGCTATGCCTCAGCCCCATGTGAGTGCCCTGGTTTGTATCTGCTCTGCTCTAATTAATTAAGGGTTGTGGCTTGGAAACAGCACATGCTAAGGTGTGATCTTTGATGTTTAGTGTGGTGCAGAGACTTCAAAGGGGACATTTTATTAAAAAATAATAAAATCAAGAGCTCCTAAACACTTGCAATTTGAAGAGCTTGTTTGAAGTCTCTCCATGCTCTCTGGTGCTGATGGAGTCACAGTGCTGAGGTGCTCCTTAGGCGTCACCATGCAGTACTTAACCTTCACTTTATTTAAAAAAGAAAATAATCAAATCCAGGGGTACTTTTTCAAGTGTTTTCGTGGCTTGATCTTAGCAGTAAAGAACTAATTGTGCCATGTCATGAGCTATGCAGGAAACGAAGAAAATCAAGGCTGACAATCAAATTAGCAAAAATTAAAATTTAGTCCAGGTCTGTTTTTTTAATCAAAGTCATTTCAAGAGGAACAGGAAAGCTGTAAACTTTTCCAAGGCAGAGGTTCCTTCCCCAGCCCAGGAGGCCCTGCTCTCCCACTCACTGCACCAGGCATTGGGTGGTTTGGTGCTGCTGCCATCCTGCTGCCAGCCCGGGGTGTTCCCAGCTGGCTGTGCCCCTGCTGCCTCACGGCCCCACGACAGCCCTGGGGACAGCTCCTGCTGCCCAGGAGCCCCCAGAGACACATGAAGTGCTTTCATGAGCTTGGGCTCGTGCCTTGGGCAAGCAGAGCTGAGCCCTGCACCCCTGCCTGTGCCCCTGCCTGCACCTCTGTACTTGTTTGTATGACACAGAGAAGTTGTATGTATGTTGGGGTTGGTGTCTGCAGCTGGAGATCACAGCTGGGACAGCTGCAGGTTCCCTCTGCAGCCAGCTTGGCAGGAGCTGTCAGGAAAGGCTGCTTTTGGTTTTGGCCCTGAGGTTTAAGCATCAGTGATTTGGTGTGGTTCCATATGGGCCTTGGTGCACTGTAGCACAAAGAACACACACATTTACTGTTCAGGTTGCAGTTTAAATCTCTGTGTATAGAAATACAGGAGTAGGAAGGAGGCTTAGCATCATGGAGAGCTGGTTTGGTTTGAAAAGCTCACACCCTTCTCTGGATGCATTGCAAGCTATTTTAAAACGTTTCTTTATACTTGGATGGTTTCCCCTGTACTGAGGGCCCAGCCTGCCTGCTTTGTACAGGCGTCCTGTGCTCAGTGACTCTTCTGGTGGGCACCTTTGTTGCCCACACCAGACAGGGCTCATGTGTCCCTCCAGCCTGACCATGGCTCCCCTGCAAGTGCTGCTGTGCTGGAGCTCTGTGCCAGACCCTGATTCTCAATCTGCTTTCAGTTTCCTCTGGTGCCATTTAGCTGAAAATCAAGTTTTCTCTGAGCAGGGGAGCTCTGCTGGTTTTATGGTGTTGCTGTAGGCTGGTTTATGAGATACTCTTCTTGGTAAAGGATGAACACTCTGTTAGCATTCAGGTCTCAGGAAAATGGGAACAGTTCTGCAGCATTAGAGAAAGCCCTTTCTAAAATCCAAGGTCATTTAAATTTTAAAGGTGGTAGTAGTGCACTCAGTGTTGGGTTTTTTGTTGGTTTGGATTAGCAGTTCTTCATTTTCATTCATGCAGGAAAACGTTTTGCAAGGGATTTATTTATTTATTTAAATATTTTTAATATCAGAAATTGAAAATTCAAGTGTAAAAGGCTATGCAAAAACAGCAGTAAAGAAATCCAAAGCTATAAAAGCTTATGGTGAGAATTTAATGCAGAAGCAGCTGTTATTTCCCTGGGAGTTAAGGTATATAAACCCTTTGGTGGCTGTGTATCCCCACAATCGTGGTGTGAGGAATTAGCGCTCACTGCAGTGTGCAAACGGAGCCTGCCAGGCTCTGAGGCAGCGATTCATCTGTACCCAGGAGTTAAATATGACAATGTTAGCATTTTTCATTTCCCTGACGTTACCATTAATAAAGCAATGATCCAAAAGAAGCTTTGCTGAGTCTGTTCTTTATGCTTCCATCACTCACAACCAGATAATTTCACACAGGATCGTTTTTAAATTAAATGACGATAAAAGCGCTCTGCTGTCCTGTGCTCACTAGTTCATAGAAGTCTATCAAGTCATTAATGTGTCATGACAAACTGTGAGTTGGATACAAGAGTAATTAATTATTTGCATAAATAACAGGTTGAACTTCCTGCTTTCAGCCACAATGACACATGCGTCACATCGTGGACACCCTGGAACCTCTGGCAGAGGTCACGGGAGGGTGAAGGCTGAGCTGGCACACGGAGATCCCACTCTCACACAGCAGCTTGGAAGCTTTTGTGCTTCCAAGTTCTTCACTGATGGTTGCTTCAAGAGAGCATCTGATCTTTGGAGCGTTAGCGAACAATTATACAGATTTTCATAATCACCATTAATCACCACATATTTTTCAAGATAATTACAGCAACTATTATTTAGATTTCTCTTTTATGTGAACATTGTAGAAAAGAACAAGTGCTTATTACGCTGGATAGTGTAGAGAACTACAGTCTGAAGTTCTTTGTCATCCAGAAACTCATTATGTTAGCTGATGCTCCCTGTGAAAGTTCGTCAGCATGTTTAAATTAGGGTAGCATTGGCAGGTCTGATTATTTAAATCTGGTAGCTTGGCTAAAAATATAGTTATTCAAGGAAGATGAATTACTAATTTGACAACTGAGATTTAGTTGGAGTCTGCAGCACAGAAGGCAGCATCTCTTGAGTGCTTAGAGAAGGGTGACAATACTTTTACAGATTAAAGAGAGGATTTCTAAGCGAGCTAGCAAGTTGAATTATAGAGCATGCTTTGGTGTCCTCCCCACCAGAGCCTGAGAGCATGTTTTGGTAAATGACAGTGAAGAAGCAGCCGCCAGGTAGAAGGCGTTGTGTGGTCCTGCACTGAGGAAGGGACATGTCCACTACCCCTCAGCGAGGCATCCATCCATCCTGCCTGCTCTCAGGGGTGCGTGGGAGCACTGTGCTTCGGGGCTGGGCTTTGCGAGCTTGGTTTTGGCTGCTGGCTCCTTTTAACTAATTGCAGTGCCTGAGTTAATTAGCTGCGACCCTCATGAAGGAGCTGATCCTGGGAGGCAGCAAACAGCCATTGCAAACAGTTTTCCTTCTGAAACGGGATTTTATTTTGTTCCATTTTGAGGGAGAAGAGCACAGGCGCCTCCCTGAGCTGCTGCAGGTGCTGTGGGTATGGTGGCACAGAGAGAACCTCAGCCTGCTGTGCTGAGCCCCTGGGCACAGGGCCCTGGCTGGCAGCTGTCCTCCTGGCTGTGAGGCTTTGAGGGGCAAGAGCAGCTTTGCCTTCCTGTGCAAGGAGGCTTTAATCTGCAAGGTGCAAACACTTAATAGGTCTTTAGAAATATTTTAAATATTTTAAAGTCTCAACCTTTAAAGAAGTTGAAGCCTGTGTGGGTCAATGCATGAGCTGCTCCTATGATAGCATCAGTAATGCTATAAAATTGAGACCTTGCCCACCATTTTCATTTGAATCAGCATGCATACCTTTGAAAAGAACTCTGCTTTGTCATTCACCAGAACCAGTTCCTTTATCCCCTGGTGTTACTGTCTGCTGGTCTCAAACATGGCACAGATTGACATGGAGGAACCTGGTGTAGATTTTGGCCACACTAGAACAGGAGCTGCAGCTCAGGGCCAGGGCCTGCTCTGTGAGTGTGGCACTGCCCATGGAGGTGGTGACTCAGGGCAGGATCTCAGCACAGCAGTCACTCTTCAGAGCCTGCCAGGAATGCTTTAAAGGCAAGAGGGAAAAAAAAAAAAAAAAGGAAAAATGGAGAAATCAGACTGCTGCTGATGTTTATTTACAGAACATCAAAACAAGGGACATGGAATTAAAATGCCCTCCTAGACTTCTGGTTTCATTTAACTTTATTATTAAATTAGCTGCTACTGTAAACAGCAGTTGTGTGCAGCCTCACACTATGTGCTGGGAGCAATGGTCCCCATGCCCAGTCCCTTGTGCTGGACACCCCAGTGCTGGACATCCAGGGAGCTCTTTCCTGCTGTTGCTGGAGTTGCCTGGCCCTGGAGATCATTGCAGGTCTCCATGAGCTTCTGTGGGAGTAGGGGGCCTCACCCTTGAAGTTCTCATGAATGTGAAAAAGCCTGTCTTGGGCAGCAGCAGCTGCAGGTGTCTCATGCTGTGAGCAGGGCACACACAGGTGAGGTGGGGGGCACTGAAGGGTCCTGCCCCAAAGCATCTGCTTCGTTCAGAGCATTTGCTCAGCCCGGGAGCAGACGCAAGGGAGGAGTGCTGCTCCCCATGCATCTTGTCTTGGGGGTCCCCGCTGCCTGCCCGCAGCCCCTTGGGTGGCCAGAGGGCTCCTGGAGCCTGGCCAAGCCACGGGGTGAAGGGGTGAGGGCTGCTGCCCTCCTGGTGCTGAGACAGGCAGTGGCAGTGATCGCCCAGGGCTTCGTTCCTGTAAAGTTTCCAGAATTGGTGGTATTTAAACCCTGGTGACACCGGTGCCTGGCTGAGAAAGGAGATGCTAAATGAGCACCTTGTTTTCTGCTTTCTGCCTTTAATGCGTTTTAGCAGCAGGCTGGTGACGGGCCTGACACGGCAGCTCCCGCTCTTGGGGAGTGCAGCATTAATAACACACTTCCATGCATCATGCCATTTTTAAGCATGATCGTTATGATAAAGGGCATATACTTAATTACAGGCCTGCTTAATTACAGCTCTGTTGAAGCTCGTTTGTTTAGGAGAGTGCTAATTGCGCCGCGGAGCCTTTGGCTCACCCTGCTTTTATCTGCTGCTTTGCTCTGTAGCTCTGAGCTCCGGGTGGGCTGGAGCGCGTGGCCAGGGCCGGGGGGGCTCTGGGGCTCTGGGGACCTGCACGCTCCCTAGCCCAGGCTGTAGATTGCTTTACAAAAGCTGGCGTGTGGCTGATCAAAGAGGGTTTCTGTCAGATAACAAGTACAGATGGTCTTTCAGGTTTAAAACTTCCTGGATTTGGTGATGCTGCTTTTCATCTGTTTCTTTTCGTTTTCCTTTGTGCTGTGGCTGCCACACAGCACCTTCGATAACAAAATTACTCCTGTGGAGGGGGTTTTAAATTGAAAATATACAAAGCAAATGTAAAAGGCTGAGTATTCTTAAATGACCCTTGTTTAATCACTAACATAGTGACTCAGTGGTGCTGCAGAAGTTAAAAAGAGCAGACAGAGGAGCACTAGGTTTGTGGACGCAGATGCTTTCTGAAAGAAAACCTTATCTGATCCTCCTATTTGAGGAGGATCACTGGAGGACCTCTCAGGGCTTGAATTTGCTCTAATTTGAAGTTTTATTTCTTTCAGAGTTGAAATTTAAAGACTTCAGATGTTAAAGGTGTAAGCGCAATAAAGGGGTTGTATCTGGGGTGCACACTGCCTTAGAAACTTGCCCTTTTCAGTCTTCTGTGCAAATTGCTCAGTTACATGTTTTAAAAATAAGTGTCTCCCTTGTACTGCCATATTCTGTGGAAGGCTTCCTGTGACATAGTGATAGCAAGACACAAACACTGAACATCATTGCACTAGGATGAATGTACAAGGTGGTATAAAGGCAAACAGTGCTCTGAATACCATTAAGGTTATGCTACAGAAAAAGCTGGGCTGTGTGACATGAGGCTGTGCTGTGTGGTGTCATGTCCTCGTGTCTATCTTCATATTCCACTGGTTTACATCCTCCAGATGTGGTTTGCAAGTGTTTGAGCCACTGCTCACTGTTGAATTTACACTAGCAGCAGCTAGGCCAGGGAGGGTGCTTGGTCCCAGGTGTTTGTCATCATCCTGCCCAGGTGGTGGCAACCTACTGCCTGGCACACAGATGGTGGTGTTGACTGCTTTGGGGGCTACAAGTCCCCTGAACCAGCTGTTCCTTGTTCTCTTGCTCAGACACCCGAGTGTGCTGAACTGGTTTGGTGAGGAGGTGGTAAATACAAGTGTGTCCTCCTTCCACTTTCTAGTACTGTCCTGCTTTGCCAGCTGCACGAAATTGGAAAACGCAAAATTGAGGCCATGAAATTGTATATGGATAGAGCAAGGAGAATTCATTGGAGTCCTGGTTTGGTAGGGGCTGACCCAGCTATGTCTTACATGGAAAGAAAGCACTGGCAGTTTAGAGGGAGGAAAAGGCTGGCAGTAACGTTTGGGAGCAATCAGTCATGTGTCAGTGCTGTGAATACTTGATCTGTCACTGGGAGTGTGTGAAGCTGCATGTCAGAAGGCAGCTGGAAACGTCACATGTGATGTCTTGTCCCTTTCAGCAATGGATGGAGTGCCTTTTATGATTTCGGAGAAGTTTGCCTGTGCTCCTGAAGGGGTGAGTTGCCTTCCTTGTTCTCCCAGTGTCTGAAATTCATCGTTTTGTGAAGAACAATCACAAAACATCAAGACAAATTACCTGCTTCTGGGAGCTCTTCTGTTATGGGGCCAAATACATACCGAGTGCTTGAGATGGGCCGAGGTTGCATGTCACAATAGCTGCCCATTAGGTGGGAAAGGCTTTTGCCAGATTGCTTCTAAAACTGAATTGTCCTGGGATTTCAAGGTTTATTACCGTCAAAAATCGGAGCGGCAATGGGACTCCCTGGTGCTGGAAGCATTTCTAATTTCTTAGCATAGACTGTAAAGAAAGCTGCAGATGCGGAGTTCTGCATTTACCTGCTGTGAGGATGGCATAGTGCCAACAGTTTTACTACTTCCTGTTGTCACTCCAGAAGTTCAGGGCAGTGGTGATGGCACAGTGCATACCAGTGCCATCAGCTGCCACCAGGGTCCTGCCTGGCTGCGGGCGAGCTGCAGGGGGCACTGGGGAGTGCCTGCTGCACAGGGGCAGTGCAGGGCCACGCCAGCAGAGCATGCTGCCCCGGCACGGGCAGGGCACGGCTGCTCCACCCAAACAGAAACACTGCTGCTGGTCCAGAATGACCTCTGGGTGTCACTGGGCCAGTGCTTGCTAAGGTTGGTGACTCAGAGCTCAAAGATTCAGCATCCCACTACCAGTTCCAAAATCCATCTGATCCTAAAGCAGCATCTTTTTAAAAATCAATTTACAGGAAGCTGTTAAGGCAAACACTGGGCCATCAGCTGTGTCTGGTTTTTCAGTAGTGCTCCAGCTTTGTGCTTTCTTCTTCCTGCTGACAGGGATTTTTCACATCCCTTGCTTTCTGAGAGGGTTGTTTATGGGCCATTATTCCCAGAAATCTGAAGTCCCTGCTGCTAGGACAAATGCAGAGAGATTAGGTGGTGCTAATCCTCCCCGCGGATCCTTTAGACACCATTGCCACCATATGGTCAGTTTGGTCAGGGCTTCCTGCAGCTGGTGCTGCTCCCCTCTGCAGCAGCCACAGGATTCCATGCGGTGTTACAGGCTGGTGTGCAGTGGGGAGGTGGCAGGTCTCCCTGAGCAGAGCAGCACCGGGGTGAGTGTCAGCTGTCGTGCTGAGGGAGAGCAGTGTTGGAGCTGGTAGCCCCAGCCCACCGTCTGCTGCTTCACTCTCCTACTGGAATGAGCAACAGGATCGTGCCTGTGTTTACAGATGGTGCCTCTAAATCCCTCGTGATGGAGTGTTTGCTGGCTTTGAACAGAACAAAACAACAAACAAACACACCCCCCTCCTTGACCCTGAATTTGACTCTTTTGTTTCTTTCCCGCCAGATGCAGCCGGTTGATCTCTTGGGTATCACAATCAAAACCCTCGCCGAAATAGAAAAGGAGGTAAGTAGTCAGCCAGGCACTGAGCAAATCACGAGGGGCTATGTTCACTTCTTTTTAAGTACCCTTCCCTTATGGAAAATACTTTCTTGTCTCTCCCAAGTCACAGAGGATGGATAAAGTCAAGCAGTAAGCCCAGGGTCAGGGATGCCCTCTATGATCTGTGATGAGTGAAGACACTTCAGGTGGTGAATTTAATGGCAAAGTGTGGGGCCTTCTGTTTATTTCCAGATGTCTGTCTTGGTTAGCCTTTCTTTCTCATGTATTAACAATACATGGCAGTGGCAGGACACTCTTAGATGCCTCTTGCACGTCAGGGAGGCAAATGGACTTGGCTCAGCAATGTCAGGTAAACACCTTCATGAGTTTTTAGTTTGCTGATGCTGGGAGGTTGTTGCTGGGGGAACTGGGCTGCACTTCAGTGGGAGTGAATGTTAGAGGAGTGCAGGGAGGAGGCAGCCACCAAAGGGAGGGTGGCTCTGAGGGAGCGTTGGGGCACATGCATGACGTGTATGGCACAGTGCCACGGAGCTGACTGCTCAGCAAAGGTCACTTCACTTCTGAAGTCTCAGACTAGGAAGAAACTTGTCTCAGCAGCACATGCTTCTTCAGGCACCGTTGGTCACAAAGGCCTCCTCCTTTGCCATCTAGCTGGGTTTGAGGGAGAGAGTGAGAAGATGACATCGCAAAGCTGCCACATGCCTCAAGGCTTCTCACTTTTTTTTATTCCACTTGAGTCCAGTTGCCTAAATCCACGCTCTCCTGCGTGAAAGTTTTGTCTCAGTACAAAGAGATGGTCAGGCCCAGGGCTGTTGAGGCACCCCGTGGGACTGCAGTGGCCACAGTAGTGGGTCTGAAGATGCTGCTGACAGATGCACCCACTGCCTCAGGCACCGCAGTCTGCCACGTGGCACACATGCCATGTCTCTGTTTGGGACTGCCTGTGTCTGTCAGGAGGGACCCTGGGATCATGGGGTGCTCAGGGCTGGCAGCCCTTCCACGTACCTGGCTCTTTCCCACTCTTGCCCTGAGCTGGCCAGGGAGCACATGGTCCCCTTGGCCAAAGGGGAATCCGTGTGGTGCTCAGTCTGTGTGTTGCCTGGTGTGGGAGAGCTCTGGCAGCTTGGGGGCTGCCTGAAGGGGGTGTGCTGCACAGCCCGGCCTGTGGAGTGTGGGGACACCAGCACTGGGTCATTGTGTGGGCCAGGGAGGAGAGGCCAGTACCTGCCTGCTCTCCCACAGCTCTTGCTCTGTAGCAGACTGTGTGTTCCAGCGTAATGAAAAGTATGATTATGCAGCCTATATTCCTTGATGAAGCATCTTGTCTGCACATAGAGAGCTACACATATAAATATTGTGAATTTCGGCGTGGCTTTATTTCCCTTGCAAGCAATAGCACCATTACAGCAAATCTTCTGGATATCCAAAGCAGCCAGAACATTCTCCCTGGAGCAAGATGCCTTGCAAAAAATATTCCCAAAGAATTCCAAGAATTACTGTTCTCTGTCACCACATTTGCAGATGTATGCACCCATCCTCCAAGCTGCAGGCAGCTGAATTTCAGGACTCTGCCCTGTCAGGAAAATGATGGAAATAGGTGCAAATCCTGGACTGCACCTGAACTGCTCTCATTGCCCTGGGATGGCACAGCTGTGCCTGGGGGAGTGCACCCAGAGCTGGGCTGTGAGGAGGTGGTGAAGTGCAGGTGTAAGTGGCACATGCCATCCCTCTGTGGCTGGTTTGGTGGATGTAGGACAGAGAGTGTAGAATGCACAGTGCTGCTGCCAAGTCTCCCAGCAGGGCTCTGGGGCTTTGTCCTTGCCACCCTGCCTACCCTGGGTAGGGCAGAGTCACTGAGCAGGCACCTGGGCAGGTGCAGGTGATAGCAAAGGCGGTGGCAGTGCCACTGTTGGCAGATGCTGTGGCAGCAAGGGCAGTGGTCTGGCTGCTAACAGCGTGTGCCCTGTCTTCGTTTGCAATGGTGTGGTATAAAAATTCTAGAGTCTAATTAGTAAAGGGAGCATCTAATATTCATCATTCCTTTTAAACTGGTAAGGAAAGCAGTTCATTTAACCACTGAATTGCTGCAAGTTTTCATGGGCTGCTCTTTGCAAATATATTTAATGAAGAAGTTGTAAATCTAGAAGAGCTTAAAATTTTAATTTTACACAGAAATATTTTTCCTTGTTTGCATGTTTGTAGTCAATTCTCCTGAGTGCAGTCACATGAAATGTTCTTTAAATGAACATATTTGCTAACTGGCATGATTTCAGATTTTAAAACATTGGTTCCAGCAATTAGGAGTTTCCTCAGTTCCCCAATGACTGGAGAGATTCGTCTTGATTATAATTGCTCTTAGCCACGCATATCTAATTTGTGTCTTTTTAAGTGTTAATTAGTAAACAGTTTGAGCTGACATCTTTATGCGTTTGGGTGTTGAAAAATGAGGCCTATTGCATGCCAGCGGCTGCAGCATCGCGACAGGGAGGTGCGGCCCCGGGGAGTAAAGGCCCGGCACAGCCCCGGTGCAGGCTCTGGCACAGGCTCTGGTACAGCCCTGGCACAGCCCCAGTTATCAGCCCAGGTACAGCCTGAGTAGAGCCCCAGTACAGCCCCGGTACAGCCCGGGTACAGCGCCGGCACAGCGCTGGCACATCCCCAGTACAGCCCGGGCACAGCCCCGGTACATCCCCGGTACAGCCCGGGCACATCCCCGGCACATCCCCGGCACAGCCCCGGCACAGCCCGGGTACATCCCCGGCACATCCCCGGTACAGCCCCGGTACAGCCCCGGTACAGCCCGGGCACAGCCCCGGCACAGCCCCAGTACAGCCCGGGCACAGCCCCGGTACATCCCCGGTACAGCCTGGGCACAGCCCGGGCACAGCTCCGGCACAGCCCCAGTACAGCCCGGGCACAGCCCCGGTACATCCCCGGTACAGCCTGGGCACAGCCCGGGCACAGCTCCGGCACAGCCCCAGTACAGCCCGGGCACAGCCCCGGTACATCCCCGGTACAGCCTGGGCACAGCCCGGGCACAGCTCCGGCACAGCCCCAGTACAGCCCGGGCACAGCCCCGGTACATCCCCGGTACAGCCTGGGCACAGCCCGGGCACAGCTCCGGCACAGCCCCAGTACAGCCCGGGCACAGCCCCGGTACATCCCCGGTACAGCCTGGGCACAGCCCGGGCACAGCTCCGGCACAGCCCCAGTACAGCCCGGGCACAGCCCCGGTACATCCCCGGTACAGCCTGGGCACAGCCCGGGCACAGCTCCGGCACAGCCCCAGTACAGCCCGGGCACAGCCCCGGTACATCCCCGGTACAGCCTGGGCACAGCCCGGGCACAGCTCCGGCACAGCCCCAGTACAGCCCGGGCACAGCCCCGGTACATCCCCGGTACAGCCTGGGCACAGCCCGGGCACAGCTCCGGCACAGCCCCGGCACAGCCCGGGTACATCCCCGGCACAGCCCCGGTACAGCCCGGGCACAGCCCCGGCACAGCCCCGGCACAGCCCCGGTACATCCCCGGTACATCCCCGGCACATCCCCCGCACATCCCCGGTACATCCCCGGTGCTGCCCGGGGTGCCCCATTCCCGCCCGGTCCGCCACGAAGCCGCGGCGCCCCCTGCCGGCCCCTCGCGGGCTCGCCGGGGCCGGGCTCGCCGGGGCCGGCCCTATGTGTTCGGCAGGAGCGGGACTCGCTTAGCTCAGCGTCGCGCCGCTGTCCTCCCCAGCCGGCACCAAAAAGAGGTCGGCGTTGGGTGGAAGTGGCACAGCCCCGGTACAGCTGGCATGGCCCCTGCACGGCTGGCACAGCCCTGGACCAGGTACCGGCGTGTTGATGGTTGCCCAGACGGCCTCGCTGGCAGCCCGTCCCGTGGCCCAGTCCGGCTGTGAGGTGCGCACAGGGGGATGTGTTTGTGACATTCCAAGAGCCACAAATGCAGCGCTGGGAGATGCATGGGAGGAGAGTCCGCGTACGGGGCCGTTGCAATGGGTGTGCCAGGGTCGTGGGCAGCTCCTACCACGGCAGCCCCAACATACGGTGTTGCTTTTGCCACCCGCCTGCCGCGGGGAAGCCGCCGCCAGCCCGGCCTCTCGGGGATGCCCTGGTGCCGGCGGGGTGCGGCTCGCAGCGTGCCACGAGATGGCACTGCTACAGTGCACGCCGGGCTGCGAGGGATGTCCCTTGTCTGCAGACACATCGTGGGGGCACAGGAATGCGTATATAGAGATTTTCACCCTCTTGCCAACCAAAAATGTTAATTCTGATGGTAGGGGCTTGTGTAAACTTAGCAGGAGAAATGTTTCTGACTAGCTGATTTATGGGCAGGATGAGTGTGGTCATGTTTGTGTTAATGCTGGGTTTTGGGGAGAGGGTGAACCCTGCCTGGGGAGGTCACTGATGTGGGATCAGGTGGTACCAGCAGGTTCACCTGGCATGGCCCTGCCCGGGCCAGCTTTGTCAGGCCCAGTTTTTCTCTCATTCTTCTGCTTCTTATGTTGTCCCAGCCCGGCGCGGGCAGTGTTGTGTGCGGGTCAGTGCTCCAGGTTGCCTCTCTCTGCTTTGCCCCACAGTACGACTACAGCTTCCGCACGGAGCAGAGCGCGGCGGCGCGCCTGCCGCCCAGCCCCACCCGCTGCCCGCCGCTCCCGCCGTCCTGAGGGGCCGCGGCCGGAGCGTGTGTGCGTGCATACTACTGAGCAGGACACGGGCACAGCGATGGAACCATCCCGGCAGGCCTCCCGTGTCCGGCCAGCGCCGCCACCCTGCGCTGCACCGCCCCCTGCACACACCGCTCCTCTGTCGGCACCGCCACCCTCGGGCAGCTGCCCCCGCCCCCGCTGCTGCAGACCCCTCTCCACGTGAGTACAGGACTGGGAGCCTGGCGCAGCCCCTTGCTCATCCCCACTTTGTAACCCTGCTGCAGGACAGTCACAGGATCCAGAGCTGTAGCAAACCTCTGCGAACGCAGCCCAGAGCCTGAGGAGCATCGAGAAATCTTACCCCTGAAAGGAACAATGAAAGGCACGGCTGGGTACTGCCGAATGAGCTGCCGTGGAGCTGCTTGGCTTCGACACCTTGCAGCAGGAGGCTCCTGTGGCACTCACTCCAGTGCAGAACTCAGCTGCAGTGAATGCCAATCCTTCTGCCAAGGTCTGGGCATGGAAGTTCCACTGTGGCTGGGATCAGTCTCAGATCCACTGTGGTCACTGGATTTGCTGTAGGCTGGGGGAGCCAGGGCCCCTGGCTCTTCCTGGGCACTGGCAGGGCAGGCAGGGTGCCCAAGGTGCACTGCAGGTCCTGAGATGAAGCACCTTCGCTTTGCACAGGGTGTCCGTCTGTCCATACGGATCTAGGGCAACAAGCATCCTGTGTTTCCTTCTTTCATGCTGGCAGCAACACCCTGGCAGACCTGGCAGTGCCCCATTGACCCCAGCCAAGCTGCCTATGGACCTGCTGACAACTGGGATGCCGTCACTTGCCTGTCATTGGGACAGTTCTCTAACATGTTCCCTGCTAGCTGCTAAAACAAAAGAGATGTGCCTGTTTCCTGGGCATTCGTGGGGAAGCACTGAACATTGACATGGCACAGGATGAGTGGGATGCATTAAACCCTGACCTCTGCCTCCCTGTGATCGCTGACTGGGCTTGCTCCCAAGCCAGACGCATGTCTTGGAGAAGTCCATTGCTGTAATAAGTTATTTACAAGTGCCCATCTGACTCGGTGCTGCTCTTTGAAGTCTCTGCTGTAGAACAAAGATACATCATGGCAGCAAAATGGCAATGTTGGAGTAAGAGTTAAAATGTACAATTTTTTGTATTGTAAAATGCTGATTCCCTGACCCTACTGAAATGCAATTGCCATGGTAACAGTAACAGTGCTGTTGCTCTCAGCCTGGGTCCTACATGTGCCCCGACCTACTTTGCACTCCCTTGGATTGTTCTGGCATTTGCTAGTTGCACAGAGTGGTAACTAACAGCAGTTTTTGTACTGTCAGCTAATATTTTTTATTTGTACATAAGTAAAATAATTCTTGTCCAAAGATTCATTTCTGGTTTTAAGGCGCCACACTGTACTGCTGGGATAAAGAGCACAAAATACATTTGGGACAAACTGAGTCCAGGTCTTCGCTTCAGCTTCTTCCAATCAGGTAAATAATTTTCTGGAGCTGCCTCTGTAGAGTGGCCATGTGGTTGGGGAGCAGAGGCCAATTTGGTTGCGTATATGTTGTTTTTGGGCAAAAGAGTTAAAGCTGTTCACCAGCTCTGGAGCCCTTGGGTGACCCCCTGGAAGTGCTCGTTTACTTGGAGCTTGCACCACCATTTTTAGTTGTTATTTATCCTGCAGTAAAGAAAAGCCAGACCTCACTGCCAGGCTTCACAAAGGCCAGATTGATGATGCCGACATCGACAAATGAACATACCATGGCAGCTTGGTCATTCGGCTCAGGTTCACTTCAAGTTCAAATCCACTCTATGCCGTAGTGCTGTGCCCGTCTCATCCATCTTTTGTCTTTCTATTTTTCTGCTTGTAATTTGTTCTGTAGTTTTCTGTGACATCCGTTTATAGCTTCTCCTGTGGCTCAGTGGTCACGGCAGGTAGGCAGGGCCATCTGCAGCAGTGCGTTCCTCATAGCTTTGGGATAGAGCTGACCTTCGCTGTTGATGGTGGAGGAACCAGGGCTGCGGACTAGCACTGGGCACAGCACAGCCAGCACAGTCTGCAGAGCTCCAGGGGCAGTGCCTTCCCCTGGGAGACTGAGAGACAGCTGCCAGGAGCCCCTCCTCGAGCCACCTCTTCCCGTGAGGGCAGGGCTGCCTGCACAGCGGCCGGGGGGCTCAGCAAGGAGCAGGTTCTGAGAGCCCCCACGCTCAGTGCCACACTCCCTGGGTATGTCTGGGAAAATGGGTGCAGAGCTTCGAGTCCCTTACGTAAGAGAAAATCAGTGCTTTAGTATTTATACCAACTGCTAGGTTTGCTCAGCCTTCTTGGAAATAACGAGCTCAGCTTTCTCTGCAGTGACCTACAGGAAACACTGGATATTTGAAACACTGGCAGGATCAGTGGCTGGGACAGGCATCTACATCTTCAGGATATATTTGTATACTTACTTCTCCCTCTCTAACATTGGCCCAGCAAAGCTGCTTCAGGACTCACCTGCAAAGAAGGAACCTTGGGAGATGAGTTTGCTCTCTGTGGTGTGGTCCTGCACCACGGCACTGCGGGGACAGCCTGTTTCAAATGCACAGACAGGCCAGATGCAGTTCTTGTGGGGCAAACACAGTGAAGGTGTTTTGAACAAAAAGCTGCACCTGCTGAGAGCCAGCTGAGCTCTCAGCCCTGCTAACCACAGGCTGGAAAACTAGGTGGTTCCAAAAAGGAGAGGGCTCAGAGCCAGTGCTTGGCAGCACAGCAAGACACAGTGCAGGGTGGTTGACTGTGTCAACTTCTCAGTCCATTGATCAGAGGAAGCTTTTTTAATTGCACTGCTGAATTCCTGAGACCAGGGGTGTCAGGTCAGCATTTCCTCGGGAAGGTTTTATTGGCTGTTCATAACTTTTGTACCCACGGCAGCTCATTGCAAGGCTGGTCCTTGCATCCTTACAGTGAGTCCTCCTTGCTGGCATGTGCCATGGCCAGTACCAGCATCTCTGCATCTCCCTCCCTGTCTGAGAGGTGACTGTGGAAGAATTGGCCCAGGCAGTAAATGTTCAGGGAGTCTGATGTGGATATCGTCTGGCTGTGGAGAAGCCTTCTGGAGCATAAGGGGAGGGGAGGAGTCAGTGGAAAGCAACAGAAGTGAATTTGCAGAGCTTTACCAGATGTTCTTGGCTACCTTGCCTGAATTTGTAGAACAAAACTGGTCTCTAGGTAGTTTAATCTTGTGGCTGATGGAGAAGTTAGTTTGCCAGATTATTATACATCTGCAACAAAGACAAAAAAGCAGCAGTGAGGGGTTTGCTTACTGTAAAATACGCCTTCTGATGTGAATTCATAGTGACACGCTGCCTCCCGGATTCCTCACGGCAAGAAGCTGGTCGTGTGCCAAGGTGACTGGTGGCCACCCAGGCCAGGCTGTGCTGTTTGCTGTGTTGATCATGGAAAGGCAAGAAGTTAGTCCAGAAAGTGATGTAGAGTGTGAACTTCGTGATAAAATTCAAGTGTGAATAGTTGTGGCAGGTGTCCTCCCCTATGGGAGCACCTCGTATCTGTAATTCCATAGGAGTAAACTGTGTCAGACTTTTCCTGTGACTGTCCCTGCGTGTCCCCACGGTGTTTGTTGGAGGTTTCCTGGGAACCTCCTGTGCCGTGGGAGGTTGTTGGTAGTCTGTAGCATTGGGCTTGTTTGGTTTCACATTCACCACTGCTCCCTCAGTGTCCTGGACTCTCCAGACTCCAACCCCAGCACAGACTGAACCCACATGCTGCCGAGCCTGGAGAATTCCTGTCATGGGCCCTGCACATGCCAGGTAGGTGCTAGTGGCAAGGGCATGCCTCCACAGGCCTTGGCACCTCCTCTTCTGTGGGGCCCTGAAATCTCCTGGGAGGAGGGGAACCGGGATGGAGCTGGCTGGTGCCGTGTTGGCCTTCACCTCCGCGCTGCTCCCCAGGGACACTGGGTCTGTCTCCCCAGATGTGCCCGTGGCAGCCCCAGGAGCCCGGAGAGCTGTTCTGCTCCTCCCAAAGGGCAGGCACACCTGGCTACATCCAAACGATTACCTCAGCCTCGGAGCCTTGCGGAGCAGCCGGGAGTGCTCCCAGCACAGAGCTGCCCCGCAGCGGGCGGTGGCAGCGCCCCCAGCCCAGAGCCCGGGCTGTGCTGCTCCTCTGCTCCAGACAAGCTCAGTGAGGTGCTGCTCGGCTCATTCGCCACAGGGAAACCAAACACTTCGGGTATTCTGGTTGTTCGTCGTGAAATTGTTTCCTAACAGCAACAGATGTAAATGTCATCATACAAATGGCAGAGAGAAACCTTTTATGCAGTTGCAAAGTGGTTTTCTAAGATGGTTGGGTTACTGAAAGTAATTTTACTGTGTATTAATCTTATGAATGTTACTATGTTTTATATTTATTTTAGATGACCCTCCTGTATTTTACAAAGGGAAGTTTCATTGTGTGATAACTCTGTCTGTATTCTTAATATAATTTGTTAAATGAAACTTGTTTTAATCAGATAATTCTGTGTGCTTTCGTGTTTTAATTTTGTGACTGAAACAACTACCTGGATCAGAAGAGTGAACTGCAGCAATGGTAACACGATCCCCTATAGGGAACATGCTCTTGTTTGTGGGCTTTCTTCCTTGGAAATTGGATATAAAAAGCCTTGGAAAATGTGTCCAAAATGTCTTGCTCTACAGGACTTTGCTGCAAAGTCAAAACAAACTCAAATGACGTGTTTGATGGGACAGGATTGGGTGAAGCCTGGCAAGAGCAATCCTCAGCCCAGCGATGGAGCTGGCAGCAGTGAGGGCAGCACTTGCCACCTGGGCTCAGCCCGTGGCCACAGGCTCAGGCTGCAGTGGCCACACCAGCAGCAGGGCAGGCAGGTACCTGTGTGGCTGGGGGCAGCAAGCCCTGAGGGGAATGGGCTGCTCAGCCAGGGGGAGGCTAGTACTGCACTGCACTGAAAATTGTTTTTCTTTGTGCTACATTATTATTCTTCTGAACTTGACCCAAGCTAGTGGTGCACAATCTGACCTCTGGCATCTTCTCACCCCAGACAGTATTTCTGTCTCGCTTATTTTGAGTGCTCTTTGAATTAAGGGAGATTAATACCCGAGTTCCTGGCATTCTCTTCAGGCATATGTTTTTATAACCTTTTGAAAGCAGTACCACTTGTTCCACAAAAAGCTCAGAAGCAGCATCTTGTGGCTGCTGTGGGAGCTGTCACCGGCACCTGATTGAATGTCCTGGCCAGGGAGGAGGTGGCGTGGGGAGGACATAAACCAGAGTGGGCCCAGCCCATGCCAGCCGTGGCTTCCCAGGCAGCAGGCAGAGCCAGGGCTGTGCTGCTGGGGCTGCCAGCATCCCTTCACCTGCAGCACTGCTGTGGGCTCAGTCCTGTGGCACGGCACACCCAGTGCCTGGGGATGCAGCTGAGCTCCAGCCTGGCCAGGAGAGCCCTCATCCCCTGGGACTGGAGCCGGCTTACGTCCAGCATGCATGGAACTTGGTTTCTAAGGAAAATTTCTAATTTCTTCTGCTCTGCTTAGTGCTTTGAGACGTGGGAGCAGCCGTTTCTCTCTGGAGAGGTGTCTTGTGGCCGTTGTGCCCCAAGGAAATCCTCCCAGTGCCTGAGGGGAGCAGCAGGGGCTGGAGGCGGCTGGCACAGTCCCTGTGTCATCAGAGGGCTCTTTTGGGCTTTGTGTGCCGGTGGCTTTGGTGGTGTTTTGTTTTCTTTGCTCCTCTCCCTCCTACAGCTTTAAAAATTAACTTGCCTGGGGAGTTTCTCAAAATCCTTTCCTTTCTCTGGAATGATGGATAAGCCATGTAACTGATTGTCATGGCCCTAGGGAGGATAAACATCTTCTGCAGTTTAAAATAAAACCTCCTCGCTCCTTGGTTAATAAGTGTTGAAAGAAGCACAAACAGAGCTAACACGGGATTTCCATGACTAACAAGATGACCACATCAGTGAATGTTGTTTGGGGTTAAAAATGACTCAGCTTTTGCTTCCCCTGGGTAAGATGTTTTATCCCAGTGCAGGAAAAGCTGCCAACAGCACTTTGAAGCTCTGGCAAACACGATGGAGCCAGGATTGTGAACTGGGAAGTGTTTGAATGCCGGGTTAAAAAAACCCTCATAAACTCTGCTCCATGTGTGCGGATTTCTGGAAGATAAAGGAGCCCACAGCTTCATCCAGCTTGTGCTGACTCTTTTCTTTTCAAAAGCCTTTTCAGATGTTTTCACTTTTCTGCTTGCTTTGTTGAAAGATGTAAAAATTTAAGACAACCACAAAGTAAACATTTCAAAACTTTCTATTCTGAAAATTAGTGACATTTTCAAAATCCCTCAAATTCCATTTCAGCACTATCAGAAATGAAGATATTTGGGGTTTTTTTGATTGGCAAATTTTCCAGACAGGTTTTTGTTTATTGATAACTTTTATTTTTTCAAAGCAAATAGATTTATTATTCAGTAGAAACACTAGATAAGTAGATGTCTTGTCAAAATCAAGCAGGTTTTCTTTATTAGAGTGAAATAGTAATGAACTCATCTGCTTCCAATATTTATAAAGAGTAGAGAAGGCCATTAATTCTGCTGCTTGTGAATAAAACCATCTGTGATTTCTTTCCATTTGATGTGTTTTGGTTTTAATATACATTTTTCACAAATAAGTGTAGGGATTTTTTGTGAAAATGTCACATTCAGAATCTCATAAAGAAGGAACGCAGGGAGGGGGAAACGAAATGTTTTGTTAGTTCGGTAATTTCTCACCTTGCACAGAGAGTAAAATTCCTGCCAACTTTAACACATTAGGCGACAGAATTACATGTTCGGCTCTAATGCAATCCATGACATGGAACAAGGCAAACAGAGGATGTTTGGAAGTTTGTTTTCCTTTGGGAATCACACAGCACATTTAACTTAATCTGTCCTGACACTTGAATTATAACATGAGCTTCTTTAGGGAAGCAAAATGGTAGATGCCTCTTCTAAAGCAAAGCAGAAGTTAATAAAATGGGCAACACGTCGAGGAGAAGAAGCCCGAATGAACCATCATGGATTCTCAGAGCAAATGGCTCCACTCTGGGGTTTTTCCACCAGAAATGCTGGAAATCTTGAGACATCCTTCTACTGAGGGTGAAATTTGACCTCTAGAATTTTACTCGATTAAAGCAAAAGCTACAAGAATGCCCCAAGTGAGACCACTTTGTAGTTGGACTTGTGAGTGTTCAATCCTAAATTAAACTGGGTATTCATCCAGCTGCTCTGCCAGGATTTATTTCACAATCTTCCCAGCAGCTCATGAGTTGGAGACTGCTGTGCTGCAGCTTCCTGAGGTGTACCTGCAGGGGTGCAGCAGTGCTCCTCTGCTCCCAGCCAGCACAGCCCGAGCACCCGGGGCATCTCTGAGGGGCTGCAGTGGGAACGGGGCTGTCCCTGCGCTCTGCTCCGCTGGCTGCTGCCTGCAAAGGTCGGCTCCAGTTACAGATTTTAAGGCCCAAATTCAATGTCCATTGTCCAGCAGGATCAAAGCAGATCTTTGGAGGTTCCTCTGAGTGAAGAAACCTGAAATCAAGTGGCAGATGAAGCCAGGGCTCCAGGTGCTGCAGAGCAGGGCAGGTTCTCTCCTGGGGGGGGAAAGGCAGTGCCAGTTTTATCACTGAAAAAAGGAGTAAGCTGCTTGTTTCTCAGCTACCTGTTGGCAGAGATAGGAGAGGGCTGTGCTCTTCTCTCAGGGGAGTTTTCACACCTATGCCAAGCAAGTAAGTCTGCTCGCTGGTTTCCTTTTTTTTTATAGTTTTTATAATTTATAGTTTAATCTCATGTGGAACAACAAAGATACTAATTTGTCCCAAACAGTTTTTTCACCAAGTTGAACAACACTGTCAGCTGGACAAAGAAACAAAATCTGATTTTCAGCTTTAAAAAGCTAGACTAAGTAGTTTTCAGGCGTGGGGCTTGGGCCAGGTTTGGGTGGGTTTGCACAAGTCCCACGTTGCTGGTCGGGGGCCCAGGATTCCCTCCCCCAGCGATGGACCCATGGCCTCTGCGGGGCCCCCACTGAGACAGGAGCATCGAAACGGCAGTAAGGAAAATTCACCCTGCATATTAGCAAAGCTTCTGGAGGGGAAGCAGGTGAGGGCTGGGAGGTTGGTGAGTCTCCATCAGTCCTTGCCAAGTGTGTGTTGGGAGGGGAGCTGAGGCTGAACCTCGGCAGTGTCCCAGGGTGGACCCTCCTTGCCGTGGCTGTGCCCTCGCTCAGGGAGCGCAGCAGTGACTGCTCCCAGTCAGGCACAGAGCTGGGATTTGGGCTCTTTGGGTGTGCTGGGGGAGGGCGACTCCAGAGCTGCTGAAGTGTCAGGAAGACAGGGAGCCCAGGGAGCCAGAGTGCTGTAAGATCATTCCAGTCTAATTCCCTGGCAGGGGAATGCTCCCACCAGGAGTGTGTGACCATGGTCCTTATTCAAAAACAAGTCAAGAAGCCAGTGGTGGTTATTCCCTATTGGATGTCCCACAGGAGCATGACAGGGGTTGATTAGGATAGATCAGGCCAAAAACAGAGGGCATGGGGTGAGCAGCGTGAGGAGAGAGCAGGAGTGACCAGGATAGCTCTGTGCCAGAGATGGTGGTGGTGGTGACTGTTCTGTAGCCACAAACGAGTTCCCCACAGGTCAGGGGAAAGCTGTCATGTCCATGGGCTGGGCCAAGGGCTGGCAAAACCCGAGAGGTACAAACTTGGGGATATGTGAGGATCAGTTTCATGAGCTCTGGAGGCCACAGAGGTGGCTTCCTGTGACTGACTTCTCTGCATTACACAAAGACTTCCTGCTTTTCCCACCAGCACATAACCCTGTTCCCACAGTCCCCAGCAATGACCTGTCATGGGTGGCAGAAACCAGTCAATGGACTCAAAGCCCTTAATGCAGGAGTTTTCCCTGTTCTAACTCTAAATTCCTTTTTCTGTCCAAATTCCTACTCATATGAACCTTTTAGGAACTTAATTATCCTTGAGACTTCTACCTCTCTGTGAAATCTGGTTTAAATCAGTAAAGAAAAGAGTTCAAAGTTATTGGGCAGGACAGGCAGACAGACAAGCACACAGGGATCACAAGAACCTTGTTTTCATAGGAAACTAGATTAAAAAAATCCCACAGCAGTTACCAGCCCCTTTGGTGGCATGCTTGCTTTAGTCCCATGTAGGGTGATGGTCGGGGGGTGCTGGGGCACAGGCAGCTGGGTTTGTGCTCCTTGGGAAGGGCAGAGGCTGGTAGCAGATCCTGCCTCCTTCAGCCGGGGCTGGCTGGGCAGTGGCGCTGGCAGCAGCGATTCCACAGCCTGTCTGCTTCTCCCAGCTGGATGCAGATTCATGACATCCCTGCTCGCTTTGGCATGCAAACCTGTACCTAATTTCTTCTGAAACGGGCCCTGAGGAAGTCAGCAGATGTTATTATTAAAGCATTGAGCATCAGCAGCTCCGGAGATATTGTCAGTCTGTTAATGAGCTGATCAAACTGGGGAATGCAAGGGCTTTCCCTACTTCTTAATAAGGAAAATAAGACCTCCAAGGTTAAAAGACTTCATTTAAACTGCACCAAGTTTATAGGTTGCAAAATGTTCTTTAATCAGTTTATTCTTAGAAGGCCCTAACTGCCCGTGAACAGGAGTGGGCATTATCTTAAATGATCCCACAAGAACGCAGCAGCTCTGTCTTGGTGGGGTTTGCTGGCATTTTGCTCCCTTGGTCTCCTTAACTAGCCTTTTCCATGCACCTTCTGCAATTTTTTGTGAACATTCTGTGCATCATTACCTACAGCTCTGCCCCAAGACTCCTGATGATTTGTGAATTATTAGGTTTTGCTGTTTGAAAGTTAAACTGATTTTCCTATCAATATATTTGTATTTGCAGTTCTGCAAATCTTAAATCCCAGCAGTTCCCAAGGCTGCATGAGACACCAGTTGTACAAGTGAGCCAGAAATATCCTGAATTAGACATCTCCCTGCACCATTGTCCTCCCTCCCTCTGAGCCTGTCCCTGTACCTGCAGACCCTCTGGATTCTGTTCTCCTGGTGGCAGTGGCTAATGAGGAACCCACTTTGTTGGCTTTTCCCTTAATGCCATGCTATCTGGAAGTCTGCTTGGGGTTTTCCACCTGCAGGGATGTTTAGAATTTGGACACCAGTGATAACTGATATTAGAGTAAATTGGTAACAACTAAAAGTTTGAAAGAAAACATCTATTATTTCTACAGGAGCTGAGGAGCATGACATGCCTTAGTGGTGCCTTGCCACCACTATCACTCACCTGGGACAGGTCCAAGAACAAGCTGAAGAACCCTTGTCTTAGGGAGCTTCATTATATCCAAATTGCCAACAGGTAAACAGCTGCCAAGGGATGATCAGAGAAGGGGAATGCAGAGAAGGGCCCTCTAATCCTCTCCATCTGCTCCTCGGTGCGAGTGGGAAGGGGAGCACAAAGGGGAGGCCCCATGTCCCACGTCCTGCAGTGCCCCCTGGCCTTGTGTGGTTGTGGGAGCCCACTCCGTGCCCGAGGGGACTCCCAGGTGCTCAGCAACACTTGCTCCTCACCATGGATCACTGAGCTCACACCCATGCCGTGATTTATTCCAGCATGGATATATTTATACCATCTGATAAGCAGTGCCTGCTATAAATATGTCTGTGCTCTCCCTTTTGCTTTGCACCAGTGAGGAGGGGGCATGTTGTGATAAATTGACCCTGAAATATGGTGCATGTACATAGTTTTAAAGACAGGAAGGATCAGGTCAGTTTGGTGTCTCTCTGTTGTGGTTCAATTAGTTGTTTTTAAAGGTGTCTGCTGAACTGTGGCTTCCAGGGAATATTTCCAACATTGCTGATATTTTTAACCCTAACATGTGTCCCTTGGCAAAACTTTATGAACAAAAACAAAAGCTTCATAAACAAAAAGGCCCTGAACTACATCTCGACATCAAAGCAGGACTATTCTTCCCCTGCTGGGGCCAGTGAGGGCAGGGCTGTGCCCTGGGAGGGTCAGACGTGGGGTCAGCATCCCCTGATGCCCTGGCATCCACTGCTTCCCCTGAGGGAGAGCAGCATCCCAGGGCAGCCAGGCCCTTCTGCACACCCTGCTCAAGACCTCCAGGGAACCCACAGCCTTTCTGACCAGCACCACTCACAGGCTTGTGGTCTGCAAGCACCTTTTCACAATCCTGGGTCATTTCTGCTGACTCCAAATGATCATGTGGAACAGAAAAATAATAAACCTGAAAAAAGTCAGTGGGAAACAACTCCATCAGCAGGTCTGCCTTTGAGCTGCTGCCGCCTGCCTCTTCTCCCAAACTGTGAGTATCACTATATTTTTTCATCTTTCAGAGGAAGTTTATAATTAGGCTGGAATTCTTCAGGCAGAGGCAAAGGCCGTGCTGGTTTGGGTTAGATTGTTTTGTTAAATTTGGAGGAAAAACTGTTCTTCATTAAAGAATGTGTGCTGGTTTCCAGAGGAATGGCTGAGACCTTCCCCTCTCTAGTATTCAGAGTCTCGTGCAGTTCTAAACTTGAGTTTCTTTTCTGTTTAAATATTTAAAGCTTGTCTTTGCTTTTGTTTTCACAAAACCTGAACTGAGCTGGAGGGATGCTACAGGCTGTGGAAGCAGAAGCTGGGCCAGCCCAGTTTGAGCTGGCTGTGGCTGTGCAAGCACTGACCATGTGCGTGGCAGGGCCTGAGCAGCCCAGGAGGGGTTGTCAAAAGCGTTAGGAGGAGGAAGTTCATTTTCCAAGGAGTTTTGAGTGGTTGGTTGTCTCTGCACGGGGCAGAGCAAGAATCCCAGTGGGTGAACTGGGTGAGCTGAGCTCTGCTGCCTGTGTGTGAGGAGCTGGCTGCTCTTCCTCTGCTGCGCCATCCTCTGTCTGGGCTGGGCCTGAGTTGTGTTTGAGCAGTGACACTGGTGTCTGTGGCCAAAAAGTTACCCCTCCAGATGTGTATTTTAGTTTTATTTTGTAAAATGCCTTTGAAGCTCAGCAGTGCTCCCCTGGGTGACAGAGCAGAGCTCAGGGAGCCGTGTGTGTAGCTCGGCTGTCTGTGGGGTGAGCCATGGGTGGTGGATTTTCACCCAGCCCGTCACTGTTCCGTGAGATTGCTGCCATGAGAGCTGGAATGGGAGAAGTTCCAGAGGGGTTTGGACACAGAAAGCCCCTAGTCCCAGGAGCTCCTTGGCCCTGGAGGTCGGGGGCTCAGCCAGGCAGGCTCCACTCACTCCTGGCCTGTGCCAGGGCTGGGAGAGCAAGCAGCCCTTGCTTCCCTTCTGGGGCTTCTTTCCATGGGATTTCAGGTGGAAAGCTTTCCTGCAAACTGTGCATCGTTAGAGAGGCAAGAGCAGGAGAGAGGAGTAGGAAAGTTTTTGTTGCTGCAAGTACAGAAATGCCCTGGGGCTGGGGCCAGGCACCTCTGCTGGGAGCACCAGGGCAGGTTCTGCCATGCCAGCCCTGTTTGTGTGCCCCCCAAAACAGTGCAGTGGGGAAGGGTCCAGGCATGAACTCATTACAAGTGTTTTCACCAAAAAAAATCTGGAAGGGTTAAAGCAGCCATTGTGCACTCTTCTGGTAAAACCCAGCCTAACGTGGTGCAGGTGGGGTGCAAGTTTGTTTGTCGAATCACCAAAACTTTAGAAAACATGAAAGCACTTCAAGTAACCAGAAAGGATACTAGACACAGGCTTATTTCCCTGTTTACAGAACTATTTTGGAAGAAACTATGTTATTATTTAAAAAAAAAAAACAAGACAGAGTATTTTTTCATAACATAACACCAAAAGAAAAGTAGTGCAGCTTTGGACAAATTAGAAACAGGCTTGAGTATTACACTTTACATGGATGGTACTCAGGTATTAATCCATTAAAGTAATCAAAAGAGCTTAAATAAGAATCTGAAGGCTGCAATATATATGTCAATGAACAAGCTGTAAAACTTCCTGAAAAGGTGATTTCAAAGCCATATTGTCCAAGCTTGGCAAATTGCATATTTAATTATTTTGTCAGTCCCTCTTTCTACTCTAATCTTTTGGTGAAATACCTTTAGACATATGAAATCAGTTAAGATAATTAGGGTATGATGGAATTAGGTGTTACTTGATTTTTAAGAAAGATACCATCCTCTGCCTTGGTATAAAATGTGTGCAGACCCCAAAAGCTGGACTGTATTGTAATGTTTTCTTTTCTATAAAGATCAAAGGTCTCCAGCCCCTTTCAAGATGTTTGCAGAATTTGTTTCCTAATTATCCCACATTTACTTATTTGTGTGCTGGGACATCAGACTTAACTCTTTGATTGTAAAGATGAGATGGGACCTTCCTCCAGATGACTGCGGCCAGCAAAGCCTTGCATCTCAAAATTGTTTTTCAGATTACATGGCTGCCCCAGTTCTGAGGTTCTGGTGTGGTTTAGGATAGATGAGGTGTTGTGTTTGCTTGATTTTAATACCCCAGTCCTCTACAGCAAAGATTTGGCTTTCCGCAGTAAGAGTTTACACCTTCATTAATATCCTTTACAAGTTTACAAACTCTCGGTAAGCAACAGTAAACTATTTAGGCTTTGATTTGTCTGGGAGTTGGAACTGTTTTCACCAAACCTTTATGGTCTTTCCATGATGTGGTGCCTGAGTTTCCTCACAGAATTTTCTATAAAAGTTTTGAAATTAGAATTTCTTGGCTCACTTCGTTGACTTTATTTTTCCCCCATCTAGAGAGATATAAAAGACTGACAGGACACCCCAGAAATGTGAAAACAGGCTGTAAGTTTTGCAGTTTCAGTTGTGAAGTTACAAAAATAAAGTTGATTAGAATAGCATGAAATCTATAAAATGTAAAATGTTTATAGGGGAAGTCTAATATGAAACATTTTTAAACAATGTGTTTTATTTACTTTTTATACATTTCATTTCTCATATTCTTTTGAACTTTTTTGAATCTTCTCATATGTTTCCTAATTACATTTGCCTCTCTGACTCCTGTCTGTGTTTCCCTCAGCAGAGGGGCTGAGCGTTTGTCTCGGTTTGTGTTTGTTTCTTTCCTTTGAAAAGCCAGCCCGCCGCAGCGAGCTTTTCCGAGGGTGCGTTTGCGGTGGCGCTGGGGCTCCGCGCTCGCAGGGCGGTGCCGGCTGATGCGGGAGCAGGCGGAGGATGTGCTGCCCGCCCGGCTGTGCCTGTGTCCGCGGGCAGCACCTACAGATACCCCTGCGGCTGCTCGGGGAGAGAGGCTCGCACGGGGCTCCGGCGAGATGATGAGATGAGATGAGCTCTGTTCCGGCTGTGCAGTCCGCGATGAGCTCTGTTCCGAGCTGAGCTCTGATCCGAGCTGAGCTCTGTTCCGGCTGTACAGTCCGAGCTGAGCTCTGTTCCGAGCTGAGCTCTGTTCCGGCTGTACAGTCCGAGCTGAGCTCTGTTTCGAGCTGAGCTCTGGTCCCAGCTGAGCTCTGTTTCGAGCTGAGCTCTGGTCCCAGCTGAGCTCTGGTCGGCTGTGCGATGCTGCTGCCCGGCTGTGCTCAGCACACGGCTCAGGCCGAGCAGGGCCCCTCAAAGCCCGTGAGGAAGAGGAGGGCAGCGGGCTCTGCTGCTCACCCGGTGTGCCCCGGCGGGACGGGGGTCCCGGTCCGTGTCGGGGTCTCTGGTGTCCCCAGGGAGCACCTGCCGATCGTGACTGCCCTGGGGGCTTTTCTCCCCTGTCCCCGGCACAGCTGGGCCAACAGGGTCCCCCGGCGGTGCCACACACCCGCAGCACCCCCTGTCCCCGGCGGGGTCACAGCCCGGAGAGCTGCACGGACAGGACAGGACGGACGGGAGCTGTGCCGTGCCGGGCTGTGCGGGGACAGGACAGGACAGGACAGACGGGAGCTGTGCCGTGCCGGGCTGTGCGGGGACAGGACAGGACAGGACAGACGGGAGCTGTGCCGTGCCAGGCTGTGCAGGGACAGCCCCTGTGCCCTGTGCCGGAGCTGTGCCGTGCCGGGCTGTGCAGGGACAGCCCATGTGCCCCTCTCTCGGCCCCAGCCCAGGGAATGCCCCAGCGAGCCCGCGGGTGCCGGTGCCATCCATCAGCCCCGGCGGGGTCAGAGCCCACGGGCTGCGCTCGGGTCACTCACGTCCTGAAATGCTTTCCTGACTTCTGCGGGGCTATTTATTTCTTTGCCATCTTAGCTCAGGTGTGAGGTTACTTATTGTGGCTTTTTTTCCTCTGCTTTTAAAATTTGGGGAGATTTTCTTTAGAATTCACTTTTGCACTTAAATTGGTGTTTTGTTAATTTTTTTCTCCCTAGTATTTATTATTTATCCACATAGCATTCTAAATTTCTCCTTCACACACTTTGATAGGAATAGTTTTCTTCCTCAGTAATAAGTATATTACTCACCGCCTTAGCACCCCACAAGAAGTCAGTATTCATTTCAGTATTTAATTTGTTATAATTCTTTACTTCAATAACATCGCAGATGAGTTTTTATATTTTGTACCCAGCTCAGAAAAGTGTTGGGGAAAAAGTGGGGGGTTTTTAGCTAAACATGTACTAAAATACATCTCTGATTCCAACAGCCATTAATAAGAATTTCACGTGATGCTCTGGATTGAGTGCATATCCTTCAGTCTGGGCTGGGAAAAACATTTAAGTTCTTATTTTTGTATAAAGTTACAATTATTTTAAATGACCAAATTTGAAATGAAAAAGCATCTTGGGTGTTTTAGTGATAGGCTTGTTAAAGATCAAGAAGTCTTCTGTGCACTTGGGTAAAATTTTTAACTTGAGCTTTAAAGGGTCACAGGAGCTTTTGAGGCAGTTTACTCCGTGTTTCAGCCAGGGGCTCAGTGAGGGAATGTGGTGCTGCCCTTGGCAGCTGCTCCTGGTGCCTGCAGAGGGGACACTGAGGCGTTTCAGACCAGTTTGATCCAATCTCATCCCGGAGATTTCTAATCTGAGCTGCTTGAAGTATCCAGAAGTGTTTGTTTGCTTCTGGCTGCAGCTTTGCCCTGATACCCCTTTACTGGAAAACCACATTTAGAAAGGGGGGGAAGAGGGTGTGGGAGAGGAAGGAAATGCAAAGAGATTTTACTGAAGAACTTGTGTAAGTTCTGGATTTTGAAACAAAACTCAGAAATTCCTCAAAGACAAACTGTTATATCGCCATGGATAGCGACAGAACCTGAGCTCCCAGCTCCTGAGTGAGCACAGGGAACTGGCAAAAGCAACTGCTTGAGCAACAAACAGCTGCAGCACATGCAGCGGGGAGGTTTCACTCGTGTTAATTACTGTGATGAGGAGAATAGTCCTCTGCAATCGGCATCCTTGGGAAACCATAGATACAGCTCTGTTCAGATGGCTTCAAAAAATAATTTTCAAAGCTATCCTCATTGAAAAATCTAAGGTATGTTACTACTGCTAAGAATTAAATTAAACTTTGTTTTTACTTAATTCTAAACAGATTAATAACATATATTAATAACACATATTAGTTCCATGAAAGGCCTTACCCAGAAAACTCCCTACTGAGGAAAAGGAGATGCCATGCTCCATTCCCTGCCCTTTCCCCTGCTTTTCATTCATTGCAATTTACTCTGCAGTTTTAGCCAAAGCAGCAATAAATCTATTTGAATATAGATTTAAATTCACCTCACCTTTTGGGTGAAGCTGGTTGCACACCAGCAGGAACAGGAGCATTTACCTGGCCGTGCTCAGAGGCAGCAGTGCCCTAGGTGGAGCTCGGAGCGGTGCCGGTGCCGCCGCAGAAGCCCGCGAGGATTGGGGTGTGCTCAGCCTCTCCTCAGACAGGTGCACAAACACTTCCCCCTTTTAGGTGCTACCTGCTCTTTACTGGACGTTTATTACGAGTCGATGCAATTTCACAAAGCACCTGCATGCAATAAAACCCTATTACATGTGTGAGGCCTTAAGGAAATTAACGGTTCCTCCCTAGGGATGCATATTTTGTTAAGATGTTTATTACAGATGAAGTGGTCCTGGGGTAAAACATTAACAAGTTGTAGAGTGATAAAAGGAATTTTATCATTTCTCAGTGACATAAATAGGAAGAAACCTTTAACTAAATCTATAAAATTCCTGTTTCCTAATGAATTTGCTTTAACTATTTATTAACTGGATGAACTTATACAGGCTGCAATTTGGGTTTTTTCTTCCTCATGCCCTCCCAAAACCCAAGCAGAAGGTATTGTCTGTGAACTGATGTGAGCTCTGGTGCTCTAAAAAGAAACTTTAGGTCAATAACATTTTTCTTAAAAAGCAGTTATTTTCCTCTGTGGGTTTAAGGCAGGGCCCTAAAACCGAGATCATTCCTGTAATATTGATTTTAGAATTAAATGCAATATTAAAATTCTGTGTTGTAATGATGCTAATTCATATTACTGAAATTACATGTTATATTTTAGGGTTCAGTCCCAGGAATTTATTTTTGGTTGCCATTCTTTTTTTTAGCACCATATTAATGAAGTTTGCTCTTTACCATTATTAGAGATGAAAGCAGGAGCACTGCTTTGGACTGAGAATGCTCCATCTAATTGAATTATATGAATGTAGTTAAATGTCTACTTCAGAAAGGCCATATTCACTTTCAAGATTAGTTACTCCAAGAGTTAATGGCCTATTTAAGCAGCATAGTCCAAGAGCCAAACACAGGTGGGCTGTGTTAATAACTTTATTTAAACCGTTTTTTCCCCTTTTGAGAGGCACAAGCCATCCATTAATGCATTCATTAGAGTTTATGGCATAGTTCTGCTTTTCTCCTAATGACACTATCCAGACTCAAACTTGCTTGGCTAATTTAGCCCAGCTGCCCTTTGCCTCTCAGCAACAGGTCCCTTGTTCTTCAGTCATACAGGCTGAAGTGTCACGATGATTAGTTTTTGGTCATTGCTGCCCTTTGCAATATTGTTTTATGTTTTCTCTGCATCAGAATTTACTTTTTCTTCAGAGTTTTTGCTGAAGGTGTGTGTGCAGCAGCTGTTGGAAGGGGCAGGGCAGTGCAGAGGCATTGCTGCCTCGCTGCAGCCCTCGCATTCCAATGTGATTGAACATTGTGGTTTATGACTTGACTCTGACCAAACAAGCTAACAGATTTTAATATCCAGCTCTGCCAAAGGTATTTGTGGAAGTTCCTCACAACTGCAGCATCTGAGCTTGCCTGGACTTTCCAGTTTTAAGTCTGATCCAAGTATGTCTCTTATTGATGTCGTTACAGCTGTAAAATGTGTGACTGTGCACAGAAGTGCCTGTTTCCTCCAGTAGCTGCAGTGGAGGTGACCTGTGTGTGTTTAGTAATGAATTCCCCAGATACTAATGAACATCACAACAAATCAGAATGACCAATGCATCACTGGGAGAGGAAAATCCAGGGCTGGTCAGACTCTACACCGGCAGCTCCTGACACTTGCAGAATGTATTTTGGAATATTGAATCAGTTTGGGTATGCATGTCTGATGTTTCTGGGAGTCCTGTGATAGCTGTTGGCTTCCAATGTGAAATATCACTTCTGATAAACTTGTACAAACAGTGGGGGTGGCCTTGGCCATCCTGAGATACTGGACCAGCCAGTGCAGAGCAGCCCATGGTGATCCTGGCCAGCCCTCAGGATCACAGTGCCACTGAGCTCCAGCGAGCACAGGGATCAGTGTTCCTTGGTGCTTCCTAACAGATGGATTTGTAAGAAATAACGGCTCAGAACACTTCGGTAGCTGCACCTAGTGATAAGTAGCACAACTTCAGTAGGATGGCAGTGATGCTGCAGGTATAACATTGTCACTTTCGCACCAGCTGTAGGAATTCTCGCTGCAGACTCCACACTCGCAAACTGCCGCCTCAAGGTGTTTCCTTTTACTGATCTTTAAAGCGGCACCCGTGCATATCATCATCATCATCATCATCGTCATCACCACCATCTGTTGCTCGTCGATCGTCTCTTCATTATCTGCTTGCGAGTGATAACTGTGAGCCGTGTTCTGCCTGCTCTGGGCTGCAATGCGCCGGCCCTTCCCCGCGGGGAGTGGGGTGCCGTGTCCTGCGGTGCCATTGCCTTCCCTGCCGTGCCCTGGAGCGGTGCCGTGTCCTGCTGTGCCAGTCCTTCCCTGTCCCCTCCCTGTCCCCGCGCTGTCCCTGCCCTGCCGTGCCCTGGGGCGGTGCCGTGTCCTGCTGTGCCAGTCCTTCCCTGTCCCCTCCCTGTCCCCGCGCTGTCCCTGCCCTGCCGTGCCCTGGGGCGGTGCCGTGTCCTGCTGTGCCAGTCCTTCCCTGTCCCCTCCCTGTCCCCGCGCTGTCCCTGCCCTGCCGTGCCCTGGGGCGGTGCCGTGTCCTGCTGTGCCAGTCCTTCCCTGTCCCCTCCCTGTCCCCGCGCTGTCCCTGCCCTGCCGTGCCCTGGGGCGGTGCCGTGTCCTGCTGTGCCAGTCCTTCCCTGTCCCCTCCCTGTCCCCGCGCTGTCCCTGCCCTGCCGTGCCCTGGGGCGGTGCCGTGTCCTGCTGTGCCAGTCCTTCCCTGTCCCCTCCCTGTCCCCGCGCTGTCCCTGCCCTGCCGTGCCCTGGGGCGGTGCCGTGTCCTGCTGTGCCAGTCCTTCCCTGTCCCCTCCCTGTCCCCGCGCTGTCCCTGCCCTGCCGTGCCCTGGGGCGGTGCCGTGTCCTGCTGTGCCAGTCCTTCCCTGTCCCCTCCCTGTCCCCGCGCTGTCCCTGCCCTGCCGTGCCCTGGGGCGGTGCCGTGTCCTGCTGTGCCAGTCCTTCCCTGTCCCCTCCCTGTCCCCGCGCTGTCCCTGCCCTGCCGTGCCCTGGGGCGGTGCCGTGTCCTGCTGTGCCAGTCCTTCCCTGTCCCCTCCCTGTCCCCGCGCTGTCCCTGCCCTGCCGTGCCCTGGGGCGGTGCCGTGTCCTGCTGTGCCAGTCCTTCCCTGTCCCCTCCCTGTCCCCGCGCTGTCCCTGCCCTGCCGTGCCCTGGGGCGGTGCCGTGTCCTGCTGTGCCAGTCCTTCCCTGTCCCCTCCCTGTCCCCGCGCTGTCCCTGCCCTGCCGTGCCCTGGGGCGGTGCCGTGTCCTGCTGTGNGTACTGGTACCTGTCCCTGGCACTGACACCTGCCCGGTACCGAGTCCATCCCGTACTGGTACCTGTCCCTGGCACTGACACCTGCCCGGTACCGAGTCCATCCCGTACTGGTACCTGTCCCTGGCACTGACACCTGCCCGGTACCGAGTCCGTCCCGTGCTGGTACCTGTCCCTGGCACTGACACCTGCCCGGTACCGAGTCCGTCCTGTACTGGTACCTGTCCCTGGCACTGACACCTGCCTGGTACCGAGTCCATCCTGTACTGGTACCTGTCCCTGGCACTGACACCTGCCCGGTACCGAGTCCGTCCTGTACTGGTACCTGTCCCTGGCACTGACACCTGCCTGGTACCGAGTCCGTCCTGTACTGGTTCCTGTCTCTGGCACTGGCAGGGACAGGGTATTTCTGTTCCCTTTCAGGACTGCTGTGTGTTGTGCCAGGACTGTGACGCTGCCAGCTGGAGGGTACAGGGGGGAGATGTGAAGTTACCCTGCCATGGTGGCCTGGCCCTTGGTGGCAGCCTGAGCAGCTTCCCCTGCACCTGTCTGTACAACAGCAGCACCAGAGCTCTTCAGAACTACAAATTATAACATAATGAGCACTAGGGACAGAGGCGTGACTCAGATTCCCGTCAGAGCCCGTGCGTGGATCCGGGTGAGCAGCGGGGCCGGGGAGCGCTCTGGGGCGTTGGTCAGTGCTGTCTGTCCTGCTGCAGCCTGCCCGAGCACACACAGAGCTCTCGGGGTGAGCTCTGCCCTGGCTTTGGCCCAGCCCTGCTGTGCGAGCCACGTCAGTGCTTGGCCCAGCGGGCTGCGGGGTGCCGGGCAGGAGTAAGGGTGCTGGAATTCTCTCACTTGTGGGCATTTATCTCAGCAGCACGTATAACGACAACTTGGAGAGTGCTGCAGGAGTTCGAGGAGTCCTGTGACAGCACTGTTTGAGCAAAAAGCGGCCATAGATTTTTTTTTTCAGCCTCTGTGCAAGAACTGCATTTTGCAGGCTGTGAGTCTTGTTATGAGACATTGCTGGTAATTCCTTTCCCTTTATCGTGTATTCTTTATTTGATATCTTTTGGCAGACTTTTTTACATAGGCATGTCAGTTCCCTGTGTCTTCTGCAACACTCTGACAATTAATTAATGTTCTCAGCAGCTTTGAATGTAAAATCTCACTCTGCAGAAGGGCTCCTTACAAACACCTACAATATTTCTGGATGAATTGGAGCAGGATGTTGAAATTGTAACACATTGTGACCCCAATGCTTTTATCTGCAGGAGCAGTGAAAGAGTTAATGCATTAGTTAAAAAGATTTTTAGCACTGCTGTGAACCGAGGCTGACAATCCATTACTCATGATTCCTCAGAAACCTAGTCTAGTTCTTTTCTCTTTCTTTTGTGATTTACAGATTTTTACACCAATTGTAAGCACTTTGCAGTTGGATATTTATTACAAACTCCAAAGTGAAGAATTATGGTTTGGGATCCACAATGAGAAAAGCATTCTGGTGTTTGTAGACCCTTTTCATCTCCTGTGTCCCCAGGCTGGCCCTGCTCGGAGCAGGAAGCTCCTGGGCCTGCAGGGGTGGGCGCTGCCCCAGCACTGTGTGGGCTGTGTGAGGCCGAGCACGTTGGGCACAGCTGTCCCCAGGCAGGCCAGCCCGGGGCACAGCCAGAGCCCCTTGCACGTCACACCAGCAGGCAGCTGGCCTTCCAGAACCTTCCACGGGAGTCTGGGTTAGATAATAGGAAAAATGCCTTCACAGGGAGGGTGGGTCATCAGGCACAAGGTGCCCAGGGCAGTGGTGGAATCCCCGTCCCTGGAGGGATTTAAAAGTCATCTAGATGTGACACTTGGGGACATGGGTCGGTGGTGGCCTTGGCAGTGCGGGGGATGATTGGACCCCATGGTCTTAGGGGGCTTTTCCAACCTGAACAGTTCTGCGAGCCCTTGGCAGAGATGGAACGGGGACCCTGAGTGCCTCGGCAGCCCCGAGCAGGGGTGGGTGTGAGCCCCGAGTGTGAGCTGAGGTAAAAGGCCCCATGAGGAAGGCATTTTGGGGTTGGCTGGAGGCTAAAAGCTCCCTCCTCTGCAGCAGCTACACCGGGGCGTGCTGCCAACATCCTGCCCCGTGCTGGTGTCAGAGCAGCTGCTCCCATCAGCTCCTGAAAGAAAATAATTGGAAAGAAATCTCTTGGAGCTACAGGAGCACCTCTGTGCACAGGGTCTGTGGTCTGTGTCTGAGGGCTGCTGGGCAAATGTAGTTAGAGTGGTCCTCCCTCCAAAAAGCACTTGGGTGCAGTTGCAGCTCTCCTTGGCTCTGGAAGGACAACTGCAACCAGACACAATTTTTCATTATGGACAGGAGAATTATGAGGTACAAACGAGTGTGCACAAGAAAGTTCATAAATTACTGGGGATTAGCATCAGTGATGGGTAGATCTGCTGTGTGCAGCCTTCGCCTGGCAGAACAGGCAGGATCCTGCACAGTGTTTGTCACAGATCAGAAACAACAGCCCTTTGACAGATGCCACGTAGATCTTCATCTCCAGATTCACCCATCTGAGAAACATCTGTGTGCTTAGGCTGGCAAATCTCAAGGAATGCTCTGCCAAGCAGCCTCCTTCCGCTTTTATAGCTCCATAATCCTCACTGCTCCTCTGAAGGGAGCAGGAGTGTGAGCAGCTCTTCGGGAAAACTCTGTGGTCCGGGAGCAGTCTGCGAGGAAAAGATTCATGGCACGATCAAAAAGCACCCAGGCTTTTTACAGGCAGGGCTCCAAGGTGCTTTAAGAAGCTGTAAATAACGGTGAGGCGTGAGGGAGCAGATGAAAGAGCTGAGCTCTGTGATGGCTGAGAGCAGGGACAGGCAGCACAGGCTGCTCCCACACGGCAGCTGTGGTCCCTGGGCAGGAGTGTCCCCAGCAGCAGGGACAACGTGGGCTCTGTGGTCACAGTTGTCAGGCCAGAGCACAGGGCTTTGGGGCTTGGCTCGGCCATCTCGTGTGCCAGCAGTGTGGCTTTTTCCATGTAAATTCATCGCAAAATGAGCAGCATTCCTCAAGTGGGCTCTGCCCCCAAGCCTGCCCAGGCCCTCTGTCCACGTGCTGGCACAGCCCTGGGAGCTGCAAAGAGGGTGGAGGAGCAGCAGCGTGTGCCTGAGTGTGTCTGAGTG
>VWZV01009273.1:728470-748744 GCA_013397155.1 Irena cyanogastra | reverse complement strand
TGGTTTTGCATGGGACATATTCATGAAACTAATCCAAAGCTTCTAGCCGCTGGAACACTGTACACACTTCTGTGAAAAACACATGTTAAAGATGAAAGAAACCCAGGAACTTTTTTTCTTATTGGCACACAGGTAACAGGGACCAGGCCCTGCTGGGGTGGCCCCTGCTGCAGGCCCCGGCCCCGTTCCTGGGGCACCCACCGGGGTCTGCCCCCATTGGCTGTGGGCAGAGGAGGGGAGGCCGCGAGCCCGAGCCCGGGCCGGGCCGTGGCTGCGATTTCTTGCTGCCTGCCTGGGGTCAGACCAAGTCTGCCGGCCCCCAGAAGCAGCCCTGGGCCGGGCTGGCTCAGTCAAGATTCTGCCACCATTGAGATTCGCCCACAACCACTGGGCAGGGGAGAGGAGAAGCCATCGGCCCCCCTGCCCGCAGCTCCCGCCATCTGTAGCGCCCGGCCAGGGCCAGGTGACCATCTGCTGGCCCTGGGTGAAATGTTAACTCTTTCAGTGCTTCCATCTTCCCTCCAGTGAGAGAAAAGAACAAAATGCAGGCAATGTAGAAGAGCAACACGAAGATGCTGAGGGCAGTGAAGAAGTAGTCAAGTCCCAGATGTGAGGGATGAGGCAATGCCTTGATCTTGGGGTTGAAATCCTCTTGTAAAGCTATGAAGAAAAAGACTCTTTTTCCCTGTTACACATGAAGGTATGGGGAGTTGAAAGTGTTCAAATCGCAGATATTGAGGAAAGGCCTCCATGCTAAGTAAGTAGATGTTAAAGTAACTGTGACCCTATGGGAAGTTTGAACAGAGAAGGAGAGAAGAGTAATGAAAATCCTCTGACCCCAGGAAGAAGATTATTTCAGAGATAGATAATGAGAACCTTTGCCTTTGAACAGCTTATCTTTAAAACAGTACCCCATAAGTAAGACATGGCTCATAAACAGCTGTGAGAAAAGCTTGTGGAAAATGGGAGAGATTTCACAATTGCAGATTTCCCCGGGTGGCTGTTATTTGTGAAGAAAGACACAAGAGACACTGTTTTCTTGTGAAGAAGTCTCCATAGCATTAACAAGAGGGACTTCTCTCCCTAAGGGTACTGAAGAAAGACTATTCTAGAGGTGGTAAACTGACTGAAATTTTAGGTTTTGTTTCTTTACATTGCCATAGAGAAAGAAAAGGTTGTGGGGGGAGAAGAAGTGTCCTGAAGGTTTTGTTCTGATTCTTATTACACTTTCTTTTATTTACTGTTAATAAGCTTTTCTTTATACCTTTTTAAAGTTTTGAGCCTGCTTTGCTTCCCTCCTGGTCCTATCTTACAGCAGGAAATGGGTGAGGGCATCCTAGTGAGGGCACTGGTGATTGGCCAGCACTGAACCCAGTCCACTCATTGGTGCATTGGCCAGGAAATCTCAAATTGGCGAACCAAAACCACTACAATATGGCTATGAATTGCTTCAATGAAAATGTAAATAATTGTTTTACATCTCCAATAGCTTTTTACTAATAGCAATGGGAGATATTAGGCTTGAGACAATAAACAAGGGCAGTAGGACAAAAGGAGTGAGACATTTACAAGGTAGGTTAAAATTGCTGTGCATTTCCTATGTGTCCTTTTAAGCACTTGACTCAGCATTTCCCCACTAATGCTGTATTCCAACATTTCCTCAGCTTCTTTCTGTCTCTGCTGCAAAGGTTTATAGTGATTGGTAAGTGATGGCCGAGTGCCCCCGAGGCAGAGCATTGTCTGTGAAGTGCTGCTCCATCTCAGTCCAGCACCGCTGCCCCTGGAGCAGCAGCTTCTGGTAAAGAGAGCAGCTCACCAAGTGTCTTTAGAAATGCATCCCCTGGAACAGCCGCAGGGGCAACCAGAGGGCACCAAGGAATTTCTCTTTGTGGATGGCCCTGTGTGCACATCAGTGTCAGGGAAGTACCCAGAGTATAACATCGTTAAAGGTTCAGTGGTTTGATCACTGCCTTACATTGGTGGGTAGGAAGTGGCATCTCTGACACCTTCCCACGGCTCAGGTGGCTGCGGTTCAGAAAACCTCAGTGATCCAACCGGAGGCTTAGCAAAAGGAAGTCCCAAAAAGACGTTTACAGTCCTCTCAGCTGTGTCCACTTTGAACTGGTACCCTCGGACTCTCCCATATTTGGTCTCTGCTTCTGGTTGTTCTGTGGGACAGGAGCACAAAGTCACATCATTGGTCTGTTTGTAAGTAATTGCTAGATCTGCTACTTAAATATGCACCTTTTGTTCACTTAAACAAGTAGGTTTTATACATAGCGCTTCAACAAACTCTAATCAGCTTTAACAGTACACTATTCTAATCTGCTATTTTACTCTTTTATTTTACTAATATGATTCCTAGTGTTTACTCATTTAAATTTTAGATTTAGAGATTTATTCCAACACATTTTTATATACCTTTATTAAATCAGTATAGCTGAATTTATTACAGCCTTCATTTTGATTGGTCTGTATGTACAATCTCCTTCAGGTATAGTATGTGTTGTCTTGCCACACACGCAGTAGTGGTTGCATATAGATCTTAATCTTTTTTTTGCCCTGGTTGTTAGAAAAATACCCAATAGATTGCTCGCATTAAGAAAAGACAATAAACAGAGAAAATATATTCCAGACCTTTGACAGTATGTACAGCCAAACGAAAAAGCTTCTAACATACCTAAAAACAGTCTGGCACAAACAAATCCTGTTAACATTTAAGCAAGACTCATTTTAAGATCTGTGTGAAAGTTCTAACACCAAATTACAGATGTGTTACTGTGGCTGCTTGGCCTCAGTGGGCAAGACTTTGGGACAGGGATTTGATTTTGCTATTTTCAAAGAAGGCAAGTAAGACAAATGACTGAAAGCAGATGAAAAACTGAAATGAAATTTTTCCTACTGCAGCTCAGTTTGTGTGCCCAGCTCTGCCCAGGTTCTGTGTGCTCAGCTCTGTCCAGGGTCAGTGTCCAGCTCAGCCCAGGGTTTCTGGCCAGGTTCTGTGTCCAGCTCAATGCAGGGTTTGTGCTCAGCTCTGCCCAGGGTTTGTGCCCAGCTCAGTGCAGGGTTTATGCCCCGCTCAGTGCAGGGTTTGTGTCCAGCTCTCTCCAGGGTTTGTGCCCAGCTCTCTCCAGGGCTTATGTCCCGCTCAGCCCAGGGTTGTGCCCAGCTCAGCCCAGGGTTTGTACCCAGCTCAGCCCAGGGTTTGTGCCTAGCTCAGCCCAGGTTCTGTGTGCCCAGCTCAGCCCAGGGTCTGTGCCCTGCTCAGCCCAGGGTTTGTGCCCTGCTCAGCCCAGAGTTTGTACCCAGCTCTCTCCAGGGTTTTTGTTCAGCCCAGGGTTTGTACCGTGCCCAGCTCAGCCCAGGGTTTGTACCCAGCTCAGCCCAGGGTTTGTGCCCAGCTCAGCCCAGAGCTTGTGCTCAGCTCTCTCCAGGGTTTGTGCCCAGCTGAGCCCAGGGTTTGTGCCCTGCTCTCGGGTGGCACCAGGAGGCAGCTGCAGGTGCCCTCTCACCCCACAGGCGCCAAGGGCAGTAGCCCCGGTGTTTACCTGTGGCCACCAGCGCCGTGCCCCCGACGAAGAGGATCCAGGCCAGCAGCGCCGTGTCCCTCACAGCTGCCATGGTAGCACTGGCACCAACCCCGCAGGCCGGGCCTTTATAGGCTCGGCCTGGGCCACCTTACGCAAGGCAAACGCGGACGAGGCGAGGGAGTGCTCGGGCTGTGAGCCAGGGACTGCCGGGCTCGGGCCGGGAGTGGGGAGCCCTCCTGCCCCGCGGGGCTCCTGCTGCCTCCCCACTGCTCCTTTCCAACGGCACTCACAGAATCTGGGGCACAGCCGCCTTCCAAATGCTCTGCAAGCAGCCTTGCACTGCCCGGGAGCGGTGTCCTGCTGCTGCAGCAGCACTGGCTGTGACAGGAGGGGAGCTTTCCTCACCCTGCCCTGCACAGACCAGCAAGGCACCTCGACTCTACTTTCTTACATTCACTTCATTTTGGCATTAAGATCTCCGTGTGAGAAACACAGTATAGCCAAGACCAAACCAATACCCCTGAAAGGTGTACTTTTACTTCAGTAAAAGTTGAGGGATTTTTATTCCCAGAAAAGCAGATTTTCTAATAAAAAAAGGAATACTAGAAAAATCCTAGCTTTTTCTGCAGGGTTCAGGAGACACCTGTTACTCAGTTCTGTGTGTTCAGGGATCTTTGAAATAGTGTTGCAATACAGTTCCAACAAGAAAGAGCTTTTGTAAAGTGGGAGCAATATTAAAGAGTGGTGTTTGGGTGGTAACTCTAATGACTCTGTAAAATCCAGAGGATTTATTCTGAGTCATTTCTCATCCATAATTGAAGAATGGTATAAAAAGTAGAGAGCGGAATGGCTGAGTAGAGAGTTTCTGCTCACATTAACTAAGAGGTTGTGTTGGTTTCATGCAAGTATTAGGCTCTGCCTTTATTTTTTTTTTTTTTCCCGTAACTCAGTAGCTCTTGGCCCAGAACGGCAGTTTTGCAATTCCAAATCACGGGAAATCTCAGTTGTCAGGAACGGCATTTCAAAGAATCAGCTGATATGTTAACAGAATGGTTTGGGTTGGAAGAAACCTCAAAGCTCTACTCGTGCCACCTCTGCCATGGGCAGAGACACCTTCTGACCAACCTGGCCTTGGGCACTGCCAGGGATCCAGGGGCAGCCACAGCTGCTCTGGGCAGCTTGTGACAGAGCCTCTTGTACCAGAGGCTCAGCACTCTCAGAGAGAGGAATTTCTTCTGTCTGTCTGATTTAAACCTACCTTAGCTGGTTGGAATCCATTTCCCCTTGTCCTGTTGCTGCATGCCCTTGGCAAGAGCCCCTCTCCATTTTTCTTGTAGGCTCCCTTGGGGTACTGCAAGGGGCTCTAAGGTCTCCCCAGAGCTTTCCCTTGTCAGGCTGAACAACCCAGCTCTCTCAGCCTGTCTCCACAGGAGAGGTGCTCCATTTCTATGGATCTGTTCCTGCTCACACCTCTCTTTACAGCTCAGTGGGTTACAAGACCCACAGCCTTTAATTAGTTTAGCACCTCTATTATGCTCCTGTTAATCCTGAGTGCTGTGGTTGTGCTTGTGCACTTTACTCCAGATCTTCCTCTGTGTATGTGCACAGGTGTGATTTACAGCCCCTGGAGATAAACCCCAGCCAATTTTAACCTGGCTGCTCTGAGAGCACACTGGTGGCAGGCACCTCAGGTGACCCCAGGCAGTGCTCGCCGTGTCTCCAGCCTTTGCTGTGTTTGTGGTGGCTCCTGAGCTCTGCCCCAGTGCCCTGCACGCCCTGCCAGGCTGTGCTGGGGTGCAGCTCCTGAGGCTGAGGGCACGGCCAGTGCTCACTGTGCACTAGCAGATGCGAAACGCTGTGAATCTGAGCTGCTGAGAAACAATAAGGACAAAAACTTCGGTGCAGAATGACAATGAATTGTGGCTCTGTAGGTGTTCCCTGGCAGACCTTTTGCCTTGATTCCCAAGAGTGACACTAAACGTCAATAAATCTGCTCTGAGAGTAGTCTGCACTGTTTGAATATATAGTCTAGACACTAATGATAATTGTCTGATGCAATTAATAGCACGGGGTCCTGGAGTACCAGTGATGGAGCTGCGAATAAGTTACCTTTTACCTGTATCTGTGTGTTGAAGATTTCTGAGACTCCTCAGAAGCACTGCACAGGCGTAAACTCTGCACTCCTGTCTGCCTGCTTGGGTGCGGCTGTGAATTCTCTCACTGTCTCCACTTTGGACTGCTCTGCTTCCTGGTAAGGGAAAACTGTTTCCACGCAAGGTGGAACTGCAGGAATCCCTCCTTGTGGCTCAGCTGCCATGCTGGTGGGCATTCATGCCTCAGCTTGTCATTGAGATTGTCATAACAAACAGAAGAACACCATGTATTTCAGAAGCTTCTCTTATTATTTTTACAGCATGCTGTCCTTTTATAGCTTTTCACAAAGTTTATACTTACTCATTGGTCACAATAACTCAACATAGTGTTCATTGGAGCAAGGCAGTCCCCACCACTGCTTTCCACCCAAAACCTAACTGCAGGTCGCTCATTTATCTCTCCTTCTCCTCTGTTTCCATGCCAACGGCCTTGGTAAAGCTCCTTTTAGGGGCAAAGGTGACTCTTATCAGCTTCTCTCTTTATCTAACTCTTTCCGACTCACAGACCAGTTGTGTGCCCCTTGCACTTCAGCTCACTCGTGACCCACAAGCTGCAGGAGGGATCCTTTGCTGCAAGTACTCCACCCATTGCTTTCTCCTTTTGCTGTAACAAACTTGATTTCCAAAACCAATTTATCTTCTATGACCTGATCTTTGCTGATTTTACTAGACTCCATATTTTCCCATTTACTTTCCTCTTATTTTTCCCCCTTCATTACCATTTTAATTGTCAAGTTTTTCTCTTCAATCTTTGTTCTACTCACTATTTCTCTCTCAGGTACCCGCTCTGCAAAAAGTCTGAGTCCATATCCCATCCACAGGCCTAGAGAAGCAGCCATTCTGAAAATATTGTGTGCACACCAGTTTCTGCAAACTCTGCCTGTCTTACTTATAGTAAAATAACAAAAAATGGGATTTTAGATCCCTACAGCCTTGTCTGGAGATACTTTGGTAGATCTGCAAGCATGGCTTGTATGCTTTGCAAATGTACAGACTCTTAGCCTGGTGACACAGACTGGACTTGTAGAATCTGAGGACAGTGCTGCATACCTGGTGAGTACAATTCTTGAATCCCGTTTAGAATTAGTTTTAAGAGATTTTGCAGCTTGCCCTCAATCAGCGAATAATGCATAAGTCAAGGGTCAATCAGAATATCCTGCCACATGATGAACTCTGCCTCTTTGTACTGTAATGAACAATAATGAACCTGTCCTGATTTCAACAGCTGAAAAAAAATAGACAAATATCACAGCCCCTGCTGGGGATTCAATGAAACTACAGAATATAAAACTTAGAGCTAGAGCTGCTGAAGCTTGGACTGCTTTACCACATGCTAAAGAAACCATGTGAATCTCACCTCAGGAGGGCTCTGGGATAAGACAGGAGCATCACAGTGCTTATCTCTACATAAAAATGGGTAAGATCTTCTGACATTTTCCACTGTGGCTTATTTTTAGTGCTGGCCTGTGCTAGGAAGTCAATTCAACTGCACTTCTCTGCATACACAAGATGAGCATGTATTCTGTGCACACCCATACAACACTGCCTGTTTATCTCCTTTTAAAGGAAGTGGCACAGCACTTCAAGGGTTTGTGCAATGAAGATTTAGCATGACAATTTTGAAATTATATTCCTCTCACACAACAATGGAGGTAAAACAAAGACGCAAGGACAGATGCCTAGGAGGAAGTTCTGCTTACCAAAACTGCTGTGGTAAAACAGTCTCACCCTGCTCCTGAGTTCTGCCTGGCAACAGAAGTTGGGCAAGAAGATGTAGAAAATCCCACCCTACTCCTTTCAGTAATTTGGAAAGAAGGGATGGGTAGCTAGTTGCTGTAGAACATTATTAGCCATGACCAATTTAAAACTCTTCCAGAGATATGGAGGGGAGCTGAAGGGGGGGGGGAACTGATGTTCATTGCCCTGTAGGATCTGTGGAGCTGCATCACTGCTGTGAGGCACCAGTGTGACCAGGAATGTGGCTGGGATAGCTGGAGCAGCCTAGGAGCCAGGTACAGGAGACAAAGGCATGGCAGAGAAGTGATTGACAACTCTGCCATGAAGAGTCCAAGCCTTGTTCTTGGCAGCCTAAACACCAATCAGCCCATGAGGGCCCAGGAGTGGCCCTGAGACAGACCCAATACTGGCAGTGAGGCTGTGAGCCAGTGCAAACAGGGACAGTGGCACTGACTGGTGACACAGGGGACAGCCTGGAGCACAGAGAGAAGCACTAGGGAAAAGACAGAAATGTTAATCCTTGTAGGGGAGGTACAACTAAATTTAAAAGCAGAGAATTGTGGGTACTGGAGAAATTCTCTCCTTTTCCTAACAGTTGGGAGCAGTCTTAATTCCAGTACTACTCTTATGGATTAAGTACCACAACAGTCAGAACTATCCTGTCTCAGCTGTAAAACCAACTGACAAAGCAGATTCTGTAGTTTCATCTTCTTTCCACAGAGGACATTTCTGTATCTATACCACACCAAAGCTTCTGTGCCACCAATAAAATTGGCACCAAGAGAGTCTTACTCACAAATTGGGTCTTCATTGATTTCACTTTATTAAAACAACATTGCTGCTACATTCTGTCTCCAGTCATGGAGGAGTGACAGGAAAACATGAGCATTGGGGAAATCTGGTATTTAACAAGAGAGGATCAACTGGAATTATTACAGTGAATATTTACAAGTAAAAAAACTGTGAAGAAAAGGTGAAAAGAAGGGAAATACAATTTTGTCCTCAAATATACTTCAAGTAATTTTTTTTAATATCCTAATAGTTTGCATATTATGTGCATGTTTAGACTATAAACTATAACTCTAATTTAAACTTCTTGGTTTGCGTGCTTTTGTTATTTGTCTTTTCAAGGATAAGTTTTTTCCAGAATTCTACCTTCTTTTCTTTCAACTTTCTGTCTTTCTTTTGTTGTAGATTTATCTGCAAGTATTCTTCATTTAGATTGTAAGATGGCCATTCAACCAGACCCTCTCCATTAGGATTTCTGTAAGCAAGAGGAAAGAAAGAATGAGTGCACTTTTCAGTCACAGGGGAATTCAATATCACAAGTTAAGACTGAATCAATAAACCAGCCAATTCCCCATGGAGTCAGTGCAAAGCAGCAATATCTGTCATGAATTTCATGATTCTTACCCATTTCGAGCAAAGTTAGCCCAGTACTTCATGAGAGTTCTGCTGAGGTTCTTCTCTTCCTCTGTAACTTCACCTGAAAGACAAAATACAGAGCAGTTACTCCGTGGGGCAGAAATCAAGACATTGCTACTACAGCAGCAGCATTTCCCTGTGTGAATATGCTGTAACAATTTGGCAACTGCAACACACACTGCTGGCAAACATCACCACTACAGCAAGCATCAAGGGATTTCAGCTCTCCTCATGAATGACTTCAGCATAATTACCCTACTGTGGAAATCAGGGAATTTGGGAACAAGGAAATAAGGTGGTGTGTCTGTAACCTTCCAGGAAATTGGAGCAGAACCAAAAAATCCCCGTGTGTCCTGCATCCCAGTACAACTCCAGGAATGGGCCACATAGCTGTGTTTCCTGGATCCCATTCTAGTTTTGTGGGACTGAAATTCTCCCTATTATTCACAGCATGACTAGGCAAAGAGTTCTTCATTCTCACACAAGATGGTGCCACTCCATTTCTCAACACTTTGAGTATTTCTTTAAATATAGTTACACATAAGCTCACTGTATCACTAGGTGAGAATTATTTCAGTTCCCATGTGTTTTTAATTATAAATGCATCTCAACACATTAAGAAAAATGTTTGATATCTTAAAGGCCCTTGATAAATTCAGACAAAGAGGAAAAGAACTGTTCANTATAAGCAAAAGGAAAAGGCTCTGGTAACAGATTAACAAAGGGCTTTACAACATAGCTGGATTGCTCCAAAGTTCAATGAAGTAAAAGGAAATACTTTCACTTACGTAGGCTTTGACCAAACTATGAACTACTGTGCAAATGACAAAAATAAAAGCAGAAAAAAATTAGTGAATTCACTTAAAATAAGCAGAAAATTTGTGTCTCTGTCAAAATAAGAACTGTTCCTAATCTGTTCCATGGGAAAGAAAATACTCCATGCTGAGCATTACTGTCTCAGGCATATGTAATTAAAGACACTGCTGGATTCATGATGTTCCTTAGGAAGTGGCATCATGTTTCTTAACTGTTCAGTGACTGGCAGATTCATTGGGAATGTAACAATGTGGGATTCTGCCAGAAGGGACTTTCAAAACCCCATGGAAATTTTGGGAGTACACTCTTAATCCTCCCTTAGTGGACTGGTTCCATTTGAACAAATGCCCAAGTATTAATTGAATTGTGAGGCAAAACAGACCTAACCATTAAATCTTCGCACAGAAAATGAAACTCTGGAATTCCAAGCCTTGCTCTGAACACAGCTGGAATCACTTCCTGCAAAAGAAACCAAGTTCCCCGTTCTCTGCAGCCTGGCAGCCTGTGGGACTTCCTGAAAGGAGGAGACACTTTTCCTCAGGAAAAGAAGAGATCCTGGATTCCCTGCTTCCCAAGCACTCTGCAAGTTTAATTCATCTTTCCTTCAGTTTCATTTTCAGCCAAAGATATTTGGCAAATTCATGCACAGTGCTGGGATAATGACAGTGAATTTTCTAGCAAATGTCCTATTTGCTGAATTGCTGACAAGATGTGGAACTTACTGTGCTTCAGAACAAGCAAACTGTAAAGGAGAGAAGATGGAGAAGATGGTTAAATGCATAAAACCAATTCTGCCAGGAGAAAGGCTTATAGCTTGGTCCCACTGCCAATATATGCACCTTAATCTGATGAAAATGAATAGAACACTGAATAGAAAAATGCCAGGGTTACAGGACTCGTTCATGAGTGAATGATGTCTGTTCCTTACTGCAGAGCTGGATGTCCCCAGCCAGAAATGGCCCCCCAAAGACAAAACCAACTTCGTCCCCATGGTCAGCCTTCACATAGTCTGGTTTGCTATCCCAGTACGCACTGGCCCGGTGCTGGAATTCGAAGAAGTAGGTAGGAGCTCCAGACTCTGCAAGACATAACATATAGGGAGTTACAGAAGAGATACATAAACTACAGCTGTCATCAGCTGTTTAAAATACTGCTTTAAACAAACTTCATACTGGGCACATTTCCAGTGTAATTGTAACATTCAAATATGTACTTTTAATGCAAAATTAAGAACTCAGCACCTACACGAAAAAAAAAGAAGATCCACCCTAAGATAATGTACAGAAAACAAAATATCAAATTATTTCCACTTTTGAGTATCTTGGCATGGCTTGTCTACACCTAAACAGCGTAAAATTTATAGACCACAGAACTGCTGACTTCCCAAGTAGCCATGGGCCAAAGGACAAAGGTTTCTTTGATATGTTTTAATTTTTAAGCCTGAATACATCAGTTAGCAAATATTTACCTGTGTTATCATGCTCTGGTCTCAATTTATTGTGATTATGAGCACAATGCAGGACACTTACACAGAGATAAGGGACTGTAGACAACCCTGCAGACCTGTATCAGTCCTCATGGTCCCAGGGGGAATCTTGAGAAGGGCTGCCTGCATAGGACAGGATTTGTGTCTGCACCGTTTGATCCAGCCTGCAATAGGAGGTGTGAGTGTCCCACTGCTGTTGTCAGCTTACCCCTGTGATAATTCAGTGCTTTAATGGCTGGCATGACAATTGCCATGTCCCCCATCAGGTCCAGGAATCCATCTCGTAGCTCTGCAGGGTCCTCTGTGTCTCCCAGATATTCATCTATGATCATGGGCAGAAAATCTGAGGGTACATCCTAAGAGACAAGAAACAAACAGACAAACAAGCACTGTCTGAATTAGCAGCTAAAATTGCCATCTTTTAAACTTCAGAGATTCTGCAAAGGCACAAATGCCCAGAACATCACCCATGTTGATGGTAAACAAAACCTATTCATGCTTTCTGTGGGCAAAATTGCCAAACAAACCAACCACTTCAGGTTGAATTTGCACCAGATTTATATGGGTTAAAACTCTAAAGGAATAAGTGTAGATCCAGCAATTTCTCCTGACAATATCTTCGCGTTCTGTTTTCATCAGGAGAAGAGAGCTGAGAATGACAAAAGTAAATTCTCAATCCTTGAAAGATTTATGGACCATTAGACAAGAGGACAAGACCAATGGGATCTCCAAACACAGTGTAAGTTTTCAGGGTTAGAATTTGCTGCTTGAAAGATACACCTCAAAACTAGGAGTGCAAAGTAACTACTTTAAAAACTACATTTAATGTAAACATACTGAAAAATACACCTTGAAACTCCCTAAGCAGGAGATTACATGAGATACCTTAACATTAGGGATACTATTACAGTAATCCCACAAATATGTAAGATAAAAGTATTGGTTGAGTTCTAGAATGGAAAAGGCATTTTCCTAAGTCCCAGGCCTGACTCAATCCTATTTCTGTGTAATTCCATACACCCTGGTCCTGCCAACTTTGCTGGGACTCTCCCCAAAGCATAACATGACCTCAGCCCTCAATAACACTATGACTCAAGCAGGGAGACCCAAATCTGTTACATACATGGAAAAGAAAATTCACTTCTCAAGTTAGATTAGTGCAGCAGTACTTACAATCATTGGTAGAAAAACCTCTACAGTTGAGGCAATTGATTTTCTATCTCCTATTTCCCTCAAACCTTTCATTTTTGATGTCTGTACAGAGAAAAAAACCAGTGTTATTAGCATTAGTTATTAGCATACCATTCAATGTCTTCATTATTTTAAACATTGAAGCTACATTATTCCATTAATTCTTACTACTGGTGTTTATTTTTGAAGCATCATATCATATGCAAAAGTGCAGCACAATGCAGCAGCTCTCTTGAAAAGCTTGTATTTACTGCAGTACATGTTGTATTGGTGAAGGTTTCTACATAAACCACTCCTAATACATAGTTTATCCTTAAATCAACATTAAGAAACTTGTAAGACTAGAAAACATGAGGGCAGAGTTGAAGCAGAAAGCTGCTTCTGTATCACAGGCTTATTTTCATTCTGTTGGGGTAGATCTTTAAAGTCACTGGCAGTCTGTCTCTAGTCCAGTTGCTTGAGCCCTTTGAAATAAGGATAATGCAGTGTTCTTCCACTTTTACAGCATTACATAAAACAACTCTTCTGTCTGCAAAATAAATTCAAACAGATTTCACTTTGCATTGTTCTTCTGGGACTTAGAACCAGCGACTGTTGCTCCACAGATTCAGAACAAATGCTTTGTACTACACAAAGGAACCTGAATATTTAGAAAAAAAAAGAAAGGGGCAAGAAAGAGAGAGGACACAAATCCATCTCCTGCAGTTTTTATGCACTGAGAGCATGTGAGCATGTTTTGGAGTTACCCATTGAGTTCCTATGAGAAAGGAGAATGGGCTGGACACCTGCATTGTCCCCTCACTCTGCCTCAGATGAGATTTTCAGATGAAAGCTCTTTCTGCAGGGTGGTAATGATACCGAGGGGAAGCTGGTCTAGGTGATCAGTGGCATGTTTTTAAGCACACTATGTATCAACCCTGACCACTCAGCCTTGTGGGGGAAAGAATTGGCTTTATTTGTCTTTCAGTAATAAGTCCTTGATTGTTGCATTCTTTTTCCTCTCTCTGCCTGATGAATGATTAAAATTTCAGGATAAGAAAACACTGTACAAAATTGCTGTTCCAACTGATGTGTCCATGTAGTCTAACTTGCAGGATGAAGCCTCTCTCATCCTCTTATGACCCAGTGGTTCTGGGTCACTGCAGAGCCGTGATGCAAGCAATGTTTACCTTGTATGTATTTCCAACACTGCAGAGACTTGTCCTATCACGTAACACAAACATTAAAAACACATTAAAAATAAAGAACAGACATGAAATCACCGATCTAATATTCCAGCCAAATTCGTTGTTGGTGACTCCTATCATGTATGGGACTGCATTGAATTCTTTTCCAGCCAGTATCTCTTCAGGTGGCTTATGAAGAAACACTCCATCCAAAACTAAGGGTAGAAATGAGATTTCCTGAAGGAACAGAAAAAAAAAATCAAATTAGTTGTTAATAGTATTTCTAATTTTTCCTTCAAATCATGTAATATGTCCACATTAAATGGCCTAAGTCCAAAAAAGGGCTTTAAGAAATTCAAATATCTGCAGCCACCGTAGCATAAATTTAGTTTGGTACAGGAGTATAACATGCAGGCCTGGCTGGGTCAAGATGTTGAGGAATGCAATGGGTTCCTGATCCTGTGCTGTTCTGACATTAAAACATAGGGATGCTTAGTCCTTGCTCACACCTTCACTGGTGCTGTGACACTGCCAAACTTCCAGAAAGAAATGACGTGTGAAATTGCTTCAACATTTAGGGAGTATTTTGACAAAAGATAAGAAAAATCAACACTGGAACTCAATGAACTCTGATCAGAGGCTGAGCTAAAGTTTTGCAAGTGAGCCATTAAAAAGTTCTGTTGCCAGGAAGTCTCACCTACCTTGCTGTTGAGGACTATGTGATCTGCTTCCTGCTTCCTCAAGCAGTTCAGCAGGGAGAGGGAACTGCTTGTCTCACACTTGAAGATACTGGCAATTTTCTGGAAATTATCAACGAAGATAAGCACTGTTGTTAAATCATTACACACACTGCTGATAATAGCTTGTTAGTGGCAGATTTAAGCGAGCTTGATCGATCTTTGAGTAATTTATTTTACTAGAAATGCTACAGTTTGATCACAAAGTGAAATCATTCTGGTGTACTTCTCTTTCTTGCTGTATTTCCATTCACTGTTGTTTCCAACTTTGCTGTAGAGATAATACAAGCTTGTAGCATAAACCAAATAAGGAAAGAAAATTCAGGAACATTTACATTATTATTATCTGCCGTTACAGGAAAAGATATTAAAAGGCACTTACAGAAAGTGATTTTATTTTAAGTTTGGGTTTTTGGTTTGTTTTTTTTTTGTTGTTTGTTTGTTTTATATTTAATTAATTTTCTTCACATAAAGACCCTCCCTAAAAGACTGTAGGTCAATAAAAAACTGAATTCTTCTTCTGTATTCTTGTTAAATGTTCCATAATAAATGCCACAGTTACTGTATCAAGTACAGTGGGTATAAAAATGGACATTTGCCTAGCTTGGCATGTGTGTGACTGAAAAAGCCTTTGTCAGCCCACAGCTGCTATAATCATACAGCTGTACAATCTATCTCTAACACCAAACAGACCGAAATTGAACAGGTGTGCTGCAACAATAAACTAGATCAACTTTGTTGCACAGTATACAATGAAATTTCCCTCTTTTCTCTTTTAAACAAATTATCACATAGAAGTATCCTTTAGATATGCTTACATATCCTTTATCCTTTAGTATCCTTTATGTATCCTTCATGTATCCTTCTAGCCATAGAAGAAGCCAATTTTAGGCTATAAAGACTTTAAAATGCAAAAAAACCCTGATCTTACCTCAAGATCTGTTGAAAGATGTAAATCTTTACTGGGGGGAATTATAATTCCACTCTCTGATATTGCTTTATGAAAGAGACCCTTAGATAAAGGAGATAACACCTACCAAGAAGAGAAGAACAAAAAGTATTTATTCTACATTAGCATCCTTACCTTATAACTTTATGTTAGTTATAGTCTATTCAGCTCCTGGATTCAGTTGGGAATTATACATCTTTATTTGCTAAATCTCCAGATTCAGCACGATGTGCTGTTAAACGTATTGTCAAAAACCAGATTAAGCATGAAATGTTACATTAATTGAGCTTATGAAGATTTTTATTTTTATCTACTATATACCTACATGTGCAAAAACAAAGCAAGATCCTGCAGAGATCCCAAAGAGAGTGACAGATGCTGGGTCTCCACCAAAGTGCTCAATATTTCCTTGGACCCACCGAAGAGCGGCCACTTGGTCCAAGTACGCCCAGTTCCCGCGGGCGTGCTCGTCACCAGTACTGAAAGGGAAGCAGCAGAGCCACTCCTCAGCAACAGTGACAATACCAGAGCAAAGGCCATCTCAGCAAGCTGTGTGTTCTGCAAAGTGACATACAGCCCCTCACGGTCACACCTCAGGCCTGACTCCCTCCATTCTCTGCTCACCCCTGCACAGGTAGATCCCTGGCCTTTACCTGAGTTTTTGCTTTACACACCAGAGGACAGAAGCAAAGGCCGGAACAAATGCCCTGTCCAGCAGCAAATACGCCCAGCTATGATCTGATAGCAGGCATGACCACACAGATGGAATGTACAGACATTTCTCAGTGCTCTGAAATCCTGATGTCACTGAATTATGTACATTTAAACCACCATAACAGTGGGAAGCTGATATAGAAGTTCAACACATTTAGCAAACGGAACTACCCATGCTTTAAACACGACAGCAAGTATTTAAATTGTAACAAGTGAAATAGGTGTTCTTACTTGAAGAATCCAAGGAGTCCCAGTCTGTACTGAATTATTACCACCACAACGTTCTCATAGGCTGCCAGTGCAGAGCCATCATACCGAGCAGCACCACCAAATACAAAATTGCCTCCATGGATCCACACCATTACCTTGGAAACAAAAGGGTGAGACACACCTTTATGCACTGGTTTGCAGATTTCACTTGATAAAGGAAAACAACATCAGAGATTTAGGAACACCAGATCACCAAAGCACGATGGCTGCTGAATTTCAGATTGGTGGACTTGGAATTTTACATGTTAACATTATTTCTGCTCTTGCAGCATCACATTTTCAAAAGCAATTAAGTCTCTTAGGAGCAATCATTACTTGCAAGTTTTATAAAACACAAGTTTGTTCAATGGTTTACATACAGGTAACTTGTCCTTCTTGCTTGAGCCAGCGGGGCTGTAAACACTGAGATACAAACAGTCCTCAGAAGTTTGGAATGCAAGGTGCTTTTCTTTAAAGTTTTTTTCAGCTATTTTCAATAGGGACAGATCTTGAGGACAGCTTCACAAAAAAAAAAAAAAAAAAAAGCACAAATATTAGTACTAAACCTGCAATAGCATCAAGGTACAATGGTAGAGAAAACACACTTCTTTTTCCCCTGGCTGAATCCCCACAGGGTGCTTGAATTTTGCGTTATCTATAGTCAGTGAGAGGTTCAGCCTGTAAAAGTAATCCCCACACCTGTACTAGAAATACTCCAGTACTGGCAGTGTGTCCAAACACAAACTGCTGAGCAGCAGCAGACCTCTGCACCCCAATAAACACAACCCTGACCAGCATGGGCAGGTTCTATCCACAAATGAACAGCTCTCACAGCGCTGGGTAAGAAGTTGCATCTCTCACACCAGTCCAGGGTTCAGGTGGTTCAGGCGGAGAAAACCTCAAGGATCCAAGAGGGGCTTTTGCAAAAGGAATTCCAAGGAAAACATTTACAAGTTTGTCTGTCCCCTTCACATTTGTCTGTGTTCCTCTGAGCCGTCCGAGGGCAATAGTCACTTCTGGCTCAGCACCACTCTGTCCTAAGTAACCCAACAGGTAAAAAAAAAAAATTAAATTACATCTTCTTAATTATCACACAGACTCTTCTGTTAAGTATTTTTAACTGACTGTTTAATTTAGAATATTTCAGGTTATTCCTTTCAATTTTGTTCAGTTTTCATTTTGCTTTGGTGCAGGGATAGACACCCCCTGCCAGTGACACCTGAAGCCAGGTAGGGCAGAATTTTGTCACCCTGCAAGAGCAAATTTCAGAGCAAACAGCAAAACCGTTAACATTTCCTAAATTTATCATTCAACAAAGTCTTAAAAATATTTTGTTTAGAGAATTTAGAAATGTTGCTGCTTTCTACCTTTTAAAAAAGACAGAAAGCTTTATTTTCATTAAATAAGCACAAAACCAGTTTCATCTCACAAAACCAGTAATTTTTGCATCATGAAAGCATTTTTGCAGATCGGTAACCAAAGCATAAGAGATTTACTGCCTTTGAAAAAGCCGTTGGAACTTGTCGGTGCAGTGGCTTCCCCAGCAGCAGCAATAACAACAGGTCGCTCACCTTCTGCCCCGCACTCGAGGAACGCTGCGCTACAGCACAAGGTGCAGAGCAACGCGGCCAGGCTCGGAGGAGACATTTTCACCCGGGCGGGCTCCCGGGCACTGCTCCGCTTTTATGCGGAGGAGAAGGGGACAAAGGTCCCGGCGCGGGCACTCGGCTGAACCCTGAGCGTGCCTGCAGAAAACGCCTCCAGAGCGCCAGATACCAACACGAGAGCCAACACAGCCCGATTATTGATGCAGCTCCGATTATTGATACAACCCCGATTATTGACACAGCTCCGGTTATTGAATACAGCCCCGATTATTGATACAGCCCCGAGAGCCGACACAGCCCTGATTATCGATAGAGCCCCGATTATCGACACAGCTCTGGTTATTGATACAGCCCCGATTATTGATACAGCCCCGAGAGCCGACACAGCCCGATTATCGATACAGCCCCGATTATTGACACAGTCCCGATTATTGATACAGCTCTGATTATCGATACAGCCCCGATTATTGATACAACCCTGGATTACCGATACAGCTCCGATTATCGATATAGCCCCGAGAGCCAATACAGCCCGATTATTGATACAGCTTCGATTATTGATACAGCCCTGATTATTGATACAGTCATGGATTACCGATACAGCCCCGAGAGCCACATAATTGACATTATTGACACAGCTCTGATTATCAATACAGCCTCGATTATTGATACAGCCCCGAGAGTCGACACAACCCTGATTATCGATACAGCTCCGATTACCGATACAGCTCCAGTTATTGATACAGCCCCAGTTATCGATACAGCCCTGAGAGCCGACACAGCCTGATTATTGATACAGCCCCGAGAGCCGACACAGCCCTGATTATCGATACAGCCCTGATTATCGATACAGTCCTAATTATCGATACAGCTCCATATACAGCTTATTGATACAGCCCCGGTTATCGATACAGCCCCGGTTATCGATATAGCTCTGATTATTGACACAACCCTGATTATCGATACAGCTCCGATTACCGATACAGCTCCAGTTATTGATACAGCCCCAGTTATCGATACAGCCCTGAGAGCCGACACAGCCTGATTATTGATACAGCCCCGAGAGCCGACACAGCCCTGATTATCGATACAGCCCTGATTATCGATACAGTCCTAATTATCGATACAGCTCCATATACAGCTTATTGATACAGCCCCGGTTATCGATACAGCCCCGGTTATCGATATAGCTCTGATTATTGACACAACCCTGATTATCGATACAGCTCCGATTACCGATACAGCTCCAGTTATTGATACAGCCCCAGTTATCGATACAGCCCTGAGAGCCGACACAGCCTGATTATTGATACAGCCCCGAGAGCCGACACAGCCCTGATTATCGATACAGCCCTGATTATCGATACAGTCCTAATTATCGATACAGCTCCATATACAGCTTATTGATACAGCCCCGGTTATCGATACAGCCCCGGTTATCGATATAGCTCTGATTATTGACACAACCCTGATTATCGATACAGCTCCGATTACCGATACAGCTCCAGTTATTGATACAGCCCCAGTTATCGATACAGCCCTGAGAGCCGACACAGCCTGATTATTGATACAGCCCCGAGAGCCGACACAGCCCTGATTATCGATACAGCCCTGATTATCGATACAGTCCTAATTATCGATACAGCTCCATATACAGCTTATTGATACAGCCCCGGTTATCGATACAGCCCCGGTTATCGATATAGCTCTGATTATTGATACAGCTCTGATTATCGATACAGCCCCGGTTATCGATACAACCCCGGTTATGGATACAGCCCCGATTACCAACACAGCCCCGATTACCGATACACCCCCCAGAGCCGACAGAGCCCCCGAACGCAATGGCCCAGCGCCGCCCGGCAGCCGCAGCTCCCAATCGCAGCTCTTTCATCTGCTGTCAGAGCCACCGGCACAGAAAACAGGGCAAGTCTGAACAGACTCTAGAGCTTAAATTTTATAAAGTTCTTTAAAACACCCCTTAAAACAACAAGAATCTCACCAAAACACCACCACAAACAAGACAAAGCAACAAAAACCTCCTAATACGGCTCCCCCGCCAACAACCGGGACTAGAGATTACAAATAACTAGAAAGTAGCAATAAAAAAAAGAAGAAAAACAAATCAAATAGTTAATTTGATAATAATTTAATAATAATCAATAGTTAATTCTTGCCTTAATTCCCTTTTAGAGGGGTGTATGAAGCCAAAGTACGTCATCGCTATACTCTACCACTCCAGTTCAAATTTGCATGGGGTTTTTTTGTGTGACTTTTCAAAGCAGGGAACAGATGAAACAACTTTGATCGGAGCATCCTTGGCAGCACCGGGCCCAGCCAGGAGCCTGGCGGACACTGCGCCGCCGACTCCATTCGCTTCCAGCCTGGATCCAAGCTCTGGGGAAGCCCAACGGCCCCGCTCCCGCCCCCGGGAGGCGCCGGAGGAGCCGGGCCCGCCCCGCTCCCGCCCCGCTCCCGCCCCGCTCCCGCCCCGCTCCCGCCCCGCTCCCGCCC
>VWZV01009273.1:619504-711098 GCA_013397155.1 Irena cyanogastra | reverse complement strand
GGCTGTGCGGGGCCGGGGCTGGGACAGGGGCCGTGCGGGGCCGAGGCTGTGCGGGACAGGGGCTGTGCGGAGCTGGGACAGGGGCCGTGCGGGGCCGGGCTGTGCGGGGCAGCGGGTGCTGACGGTCCCGCCGTGCCCGCAGCCCGGGCTGACAAGCCGTGCCCTGCCCGCAGCCCGATGACTCTGAACCGCGGCGACAAGCGGCGCGGCAGCACGCCGTTCGCGGCGCAGCAGCACCTGCACCGCCGCAGCATGCCCGTGGACGAGCGCGACCTGCGGCCGCTGCCGCCTGACGAGCTGTCGGGCTTGGTGCGCTGCACCTCGTACAGCCCCGGCGGCGCGCACCGCCAGAGCTGGGCCTCCGACTCCTCCGACTCCGTCATCTCCTCGGGCAGCGACTCCGACGGCAGCCTCTACAAGGTGATCCTGCTGGGCGAGCACGGCGTCGGCAAGACCAGCCTGGCGCGCATCTTCGGCGGCGTGGAGGACTGCGCGGACGCGGAGGAGGCCGGTGAGCGCACAGCGGGCTCGGAGGTGCCGGGGACCCCGGCTCGGAGCCTCCCGTACGGCCACCGGCAGGGATGGAGGAGAATAACTTATTTTGCTGAACTTTTTTTTTTTTTTAAATTTTCCGTAGGAAATACATACGACAGATCAATTATAGTTGATGGAGAAGAAGCGTCTCTCGTGGTGTTTGATATATGGGAGCAGGTACTTAGAGCTCTTTCCTCATGCTTTTGCTTTACGGTTTGGTCTGTAGTTATTTAAAAAAAAAAGTAGAAATGGAATAACTATGCCTATTTGTTCAATCAGACAAGTGACATTAAAAATTAGAATTCATACTGCCCTTTGTTCTCTCTGCAATTAATTTCTTGTAGCTAGGCAGGCAGTTTAAAACCCTGAACAGAGCTGAGTGAGACTCTCTTAATGCTTCGAATAATCAGTATCTTACATGAGCAGCCCAGGGATTTACTGTAAAATTAGAGATTGTCAATCTGATCAGTGCAGACCTGCTATTGTTTCTGGAAACAAGAGAAATTTCTTTTGTTTTGTGTTTTAAATAACAAAATATTTGAAATTGTGGGGAGATTGACTTACTTTTACTGACTTTTTATAATACAGCTAAGAAAAGAATCTTTAAGGTGCTTAGAGTAAAAAATCATCACTCAGTGTTGAATGGATTTTTCAGCATGATAAATCTGTTTCTTGTCTGTTGTTTCAGGATGACAGCCAATGGCTCCAGAACCACTGCATGAAGATGGGAGATGCCTATATTATTGTCTACTCAGTGACAGACAAAGTTAGTTTTGAAAAGGCTTCTGAGCTAAGAATCCAGCTGAGAAGAGCAAGGCAGACAGAGGATATTCCTATTATCCTTGTGGGAAATAAAAGTGACCTGGTCAGGTCCCGGGAGGTCTCAGTGGATGGTAAGAGACACTGAATTTTACAAGTGCTGTCTGAAGTGGTAGCAAAGGCTATGCAGGATCATGGTCACTAGGAATGGTCTGGGTTTGATGTGCAAAAATGTGTGATTGGAGGATCACTGGGAAAGTGGAGCCAGCTGCTCGTGCTGAAGGGCTTGGTACCACAGAGAACGCTGGAGATGGCTGTGGGGGGAGACGTGTGCCTGTGCAGAGCTCTGAGCTGCAGTGCCAGAGAAAAATGCACCAGAGCTGCAGCTTCAGCACAGCACTACTAAAGCCAGGCTTTAATTGTATGGTATGTGTGCAGCAGCACTTGCCAGGCTCGGGGTGTGACAGTCTGAGCTGTGCTCTTTAGGGGACACAGTGCCATGTCACAGAGCCCAGGCAGCCTCGGGAAGGGGTATCCCATGCAGCCTGTGCAACCCTTTCTGCTGGAGGTGACTCCATCACATTTGAGCTGAGCTGGTGGGACCAGGCTCACACAACTCAAAAGTCTTTTTGTGTTCTTCAGCTGTGATCAGTGAGAATCCTCTCAGCCAGTTCCAGCTGGCATTTGGGTACCGAGGGCACAGGAACCACTGCCAACACCACAGTCTTGATTCTGCTTATTTAAACATTTTGTGAGGCTTTTTTCTTTGGCTGGGTTTTGTTTTGGGGTGGGTTTTTTTGTTTTCCACTGGAAAGAATACTCTGAAATACTGGTGCCTTGATGATGAACCATCTCTCCCTGTCTGGTTTGACATGCTCCCAGGGTTAAATTCCTGCACAGGGAATTGACTGGAATTTATCAGGAGATTACTTTTTCAGGCTGGGGCAGGGCACAATTGACCTGTCCTAGTTCTGACACCTGTACTTTCCTCAGGTTTACAACTCTGCCATTATTTACCACAGCCGACTGTGGAAATTTGTGCTGCAGCAATGTTCCAGGCTTGAGTACTTATGTCCAGAACACTGAACCTCTTTTATTTCAAATTCAGCCCTGGTCAGATTCAGTGGTGCACAACTTTGTGACCTCTACCGATGTGTTCAATGACTTGACCTTGTGGCTTGTATCAGCTCCACTTCTATTGGTGTGGAAAAGTCACTTGCTACAGTGACTACAATTGCTACAGCAAAGCAGGTGCAGAATTGCTCAACAGCTTCCAGGATAAACCCCACTTCTTTCTTTCTGTACCTCACCGTAGGGGGTCTTTACCAAAAGTCAGTTTGATGTAAAACCAGGACGCTCACACTGTTCCATATCAAACCACAAGCGTGCTTCCAAGGGCCTCTCCTGAATCAGTTTTAGCTCTCAAACAGTACAGGCACAGTCTGCCATGTATTCAGTTCCGTTGATCAAATGAGATTTCTGACCATAGCACAACAAAACCAAGGAGAGCAAAACCATGAAGAGCAAATTTGGGTTTTCCTGTTTTGCAGTAGAGCTCTTTCGTGGCGTTGAAGGCACCTCTCTTACTTAGAGCCAGTTCCTGTTTAGTTTTTCTGACAGTATGTGTGAAGAGAAAACATCCGTCTCCACTCACCTTCCTTTTTGTCTCTCCGTGCAGAGGGCCGAGCCTGTGCTGTGGTGTTTGACTGTAAGTTCATCGAGACCTCAGCTGCCCTGCACCACAACGTGAAGGACCTGTTCGAGGGCATCGTGCGGCAGATCCGACTGCGCAAGGACAGCAAAGAGGACAACGCCCGCAGGATGGCCAACACCAAGAGGAGGGAGAGCATCAGCAAAAAGGCCAAGCGATTCCTGGGCAGAATTGTGGCAAAGAACAATAAGAAGATGGCTTTCAAAGCAAAATCAAAGTCTTGCCATGACCTGTCTGTGCTATAGGAGCTCTCAGCAAGGGCGGGTGTTGCCCGCGGGACGAACAAGGCCCTGACTGCTCGGAAGTGTGTAGGTGATCCTCGTGGTGATAACAGCCATGGCTTTTCCATTGAGACTCTCCTTAATGCCTTAAGGTGCTCAAGCAAGTCTGGAAGTTACACTACAGTGCTTCATTGATAAATGGTTTGAGTTTCAGTGTGTGCAAGTAAATGAACTAACTTGAAATATGAGGCTTGACATGCCCACTGTGTACATATGTTCTATATCTTCTTGTCTTGTGGATACCAGAGATGCAAAGATAAGAAAGGATAACTATCACCATAGACTTGTCTCGTTTGCAGAGCAAAACTTCAACTTGTACGCAGGCTCGTACACTCTTTTTAGTATAAAGCATCTTTTTAAACTTAAATGTGGGGAGGGTGACATAGAACCACAGTAGAATGGGAGAAAAAAATTATATATATATATTTAAATACAGAACAGATATCATTTTATGAAATTAATTTGCACTTCCATTAACTGTTATTCAATTAATTGGTTACTTGTTTACATGCAGATTTTATAATAAAATATTATTTCCTGTTATAATAAACCGTGCTTTTCTCATAGTGTGGATAAAGAATGAGAGAGCAGTATTTTTATACTGACCTTTTTCCACTGTACAAAATGTTATGCACAGACTGGAGATTTAAATGTGATAAAGTTTTGGAACAAGATGAATTGGGAAAATTCTCTGTCCTTTTATTTAATAGAGAGTTTCTTTAAGAATTAAACCTGCTTTTATGAACACTACTTCAACAGCTTTTCTTGGGAAGGGAGCCCCTGACCCTTCATATTACTGTTCATCCTCAGCCTGGTTCTCGTCAGCTCTGGCAGGAGCAGGGCTTTCTATACTGCCTTTAGTGGGATTGATGTGTTGTGTTTCTATTGAAAAATTGAGCCCTGGAACATTTGAAGTCCTCTCCTGGCTTGAAGGTCTTGTGTTACAGCCAATAAGCAAATGCAGAAGGTTGTTCTTTTCCTTTTTGGCAGCAGTATAATTGTCCAATCTACTCCCACTCCTGTAGATAGCTTTCAGTGGTTTCAAGAAGTTCAAAGCAGGATGGCAAGGGTGTTTGAAGGAGCTGTAGGATTCAGTTGTGTACAGTGGCCTTCAGTGCTGCTTTTGTGGCAATTTAGTGTGTTATAATTGATGTTTTTCCATGATCTCTCCCTATTGCTATTAATGAAGTTAAAACCAAACACGTTGCAGTGCAAGAACTGGGACTTAGGCATTTTCTTTATAAAGTCAGCTTCATAGGATACATTCGCTTAGAAATAATCCATAAACTCTGCTCTCAAAACCCATAAAACACATTCTTCTGCCTCTTTCCACTGTCCCTGCCTGAGTTCAGTTCATGAACGGAGTTCAGTTCATTAGAGATTGTTCCAGCTGCCTGAGAGCCCTGTTTGTCCGTGGTTTTAGAGGGGCTGAGCTTTCCCAAAGCTCTGGGAGGCTTCCTCAGGTCTCACACCTTGCACTGGGCTTCCAGAGCTGGGGCAAGCGACTCTCCATGGAGTTATCCCCGTGCTCAGGCACTCCTCAGGGAACAGAGCAGGAGCTCACATGGGGAATGCAGGAATTAGCAGATTAGCAGCTCCTGCTGCGCTGCTGGTGGGCCTAGCTGGTTACATGCCCAGTTTAGCACGTGTTGCTGCTAACAGGTCACATTTCTTGTGAAAAGAAGTGTTGCCTTTGTGTTCTGAGTGGTCTAAAGAGAATGATTCTGTCCTGGAGTCAAAGCTAACATTTACCTGAGCAGACACTTTAATTGGATTTGGCTTTATTTTTCCACTAGCCTTGCTTCCTGGCAAGCTATTTTCTCTTACATATCTACCATTATCTCTTATATATCTATTATTATCCACTGTGGGACATCTGACCACTGTCAGAGTATGGCACCAGGCATCTCTGTACATGGGAGCTTTTAATGGCAACACCAAAGCAATTGCTCTAATCCTGAAAACTCTACAGCAAGAGTGCCCAAATTTGGCACATCCCTGTTCAGGTGCATGCCAAGGCTAATGACAAAACTGCAGCGTGTTCCCTGTTGGCAAAGCATTGGTCTTCTGGTTGCCCTTTGCTTTCACAGTGACCAGGAAAGGACTGACCTGTCTGAGTGATTCATGGGATGAAATCCTGTCCATGATAAATACCAGGAATGGGACGCACACCTGGAGTGTAAGATTGGGCATTTCACAAAGTGACAATGATGTGTTGCATCACTGCAGCTGCAAAACCTCTTCAAGGTTCTGGTTGCCAGCTGTGATTTTTGCACACTGACATATAAATCAGATGGTTTTTACTGTTCATGAACTCAAAGGACAGTTTAGGCCAATTCTTAAGCCTAAGATATTTCTGAGGAGCTCTAGCACGTTCCTAGTGGCTCATTTAAACTGTAGAAAAGAATTTGTATTTTTGATTTATGTCATATAGGGCACTGTGAAACAATAAACTGTGAGTCACTCTAAAGAAACATGGGCTAATCTAGAATGTTTTCTAACAGTTAATATTGCACAATAAAATACTTATTCAAATCCTCATTGTACTAATTTTTTTCATTCATTTATTTGTACAGGTATTAGCATAATTCAGCCGTGGCTCTTGAGAAGGGGAGGGTTTGTTGTTATTGCACCTCTGACAATAATCTGCTCTAGACCAAGATCATATTCTATGCTGTAGAAGTATTATCATGAAGAAGTATTATCACTACTATTTTGCAGAGATTTTGAAGCTCTTAGAAGATATTCTGCCCAGAGTTTTTTTTTTTTGGGGATGCAATTTAGTGGAATTTCCAAGCAGACTTTTTGGAAGTACATATGCAGCGCTAGACAAAAACCAGTAACAGGCTGACATATATCTCTAAAAATGAAATTTCTTCATAAAGTTATCTGTATCCTCAAACATTTGAAAGCCATCTATAAGTTTTTTTAATTTGAGATGTTTTACTGGTGTGGTTACTCAGATTCTTGTCATTAATGGGGTGAATCTGTCATGTGAAAAATAGTGAGTCCCAGACAGCAACATTTTCTCTAATTATTACTCAAATCGAACAGAGTATAAGGGGTAACATGTGAGTTTTCTTATTTTTTGCCAATGCACATCAGTTTTAATTTGGAGATTCAGTTCACACAGTCATTTAATCTTTACTGCTTTCTCTTCTATTGCCAGCTGAAGTTCCTACTACTGCTGATTGTGGTGGTGGATTCTGTGTTGGCACAAGTCCATTTGGAGCAGCCAGTTATTAACAACCACAGTGCAAGGACATTGCCTTTTATATGTGACACATGTGTTAGGAAAACAAATCAAACCCTCCGTGCTTGCTGTGCTAAACTAGACTCTGCACATTCTCCACCATATGAAAGATGTGAAAAATATCATTCCTCCACCTGCCAAAACATGAAGCATAAAATCGTGTCACATAAATATAGATGAAATGTTATCTGCTGGGGAAGACTTGGCCAAAAATGAAGTTTTACTCAGAAGCGTTTTCTCAAAATAGGAGTAGAAAAACCAGAGCACGATCTACATAGTAACATTGCATAACATCAGCATTCCTCACTGAGAAGGAAAATACAGTGAGTTGACAGTGATTAAGAATGCAGTGTATGACAGAAAACTGGTAAGATGTAGTCTAAAATAGTGAGTTAATACTTATTTACATCATGCTGAAATTTACTTCAGGGCACTTAATTTTATTGAAAGACAGTGCAGGTTTAATTTCAAGTACATCACAGAGACCTGAGTGAATCTGCAGTTGCAATCAAAGGTGATGTCTGTGCATTCCAGGAGGTTCCTTTAACCCCTAATTTACCACAAGACCTCTGGCATTGGAATGGACACCTTGACTCCCTCTTTGCACAAGGGAACACCTGAACACCAATACTAGTGAAGGTACGAATCTCTAAAAATTGAAATAGTGAATTACTTCCACTGTCCTTGTGCTCTGTGCCATGGATGTTGAACAGAAAAGTAAAAGATAAAAGAGAGAACAAATCCCAGTTGCATGTCTGCAAATAATGTTTCTGTAGCCACTGTTCAGAATTCAAGAGGGAACAACTTTGTTTGACTTAAAAATGTACTAAGGATTCCAGCACTGGAGGGTATGAAGCAGGCTAAAAAAAATTACTTCACCAACAAAATAGCATCAGTTAAATACCACAGAAATGTTCTGGCCACAGTTGTATGTCTTGAAGACTTTCCTCTCTCTTGCTGACTTCTCCCCCTCCCCTTTTTTCCTGTTGGAAATGGGCTGCTGAATGAATCAGTGGAAACTAATTAGGGGCCTACAGAGCTTTTGTTTTTTCCTAATAATTCCCATATTTATCACAGGAAATGAAGAAAATATGAATCTGAATTACAATTTAGTGCTCAGAGACAGAGATAAATATAATACGTTTGAAAATATTAATTTTCCCACCCTCCTAAAAAAGCCTCACTAAAATCTTATGCAGGGTTGGAGAAAGGAAAGGATTGGGATCACAACTGCTCCTGCTCAGAACAGTTTGGTAAGACCCAAGAAAATCTCCTCAGCTTGTTTCTGGCAGCAAGTCCCACTTCCATCAGCCTCACTTTATTTATAAATTATTATGGTTCTGTTTAGCTTGCAGCCCCACTGAAGGCTGTGACCCTTTCTTTGGGAATGACAGTTTTCAGTTCAGGAGACGCCTTGGCAGAGGAACAGTAACTTTTGCCACGTCTGAACTGGATTATTGTGCTTAACAAAGAGCCTGCAGGAGCTGCAGGTGGGAATGCAGCCCTCCAAAAGGAGCAGGGCAGGGCTGGGCTCCCACACTGTCCAGGGAAGTGGTGGCCTCAGGAAGGTGGGAATGCCACTGCACCAATGGCACGAGTGCCTCACCCCTTGCCTGTCTCTTGGCTGGCTGCAAAGCTTGTTGGGCACAGCACAGGGTCAGCAGCAGGGCTGAATTTGGAATTTGGAGAGCTCCCCAAGAGCAAACTCTGCATTTCTGATGGCAGGGACCCATTGCAGGTGCTGGGGCCATCAAGCTGAGGGCATCTGGCACTGCCTGGGACCTGCAGGAGGTCCTGCCCCGTTCATCCCTGCTGCAGGTCCTGCCTGGACTCGCACACTCAGGGAGCTTTAAATCCACACATTTCCTTCCAGGCCTGCCCCTGGAATTCAGAGAGGAGAGTCCGCCACTGTCTCTCCATGAAAACAAGAATGGAACTGTGGGTGCCAGCCAGGTGCTGAACAACTTTCTCACTGATTTTTCAGCTTTGGGAGGCATTTGGATTTTTCAGTCGTGGGTCACCTTTGTCACATGCTTTTCATGTCAGCTGCAGCTTTATCTCTGCAGCCTCCATGGTAACACATTGTCACCTTGCACTGCTCTGCTGCTGCACGACTTTCTGGGAGTCTGCAGCTCTAACACCAGCCTGGGCCCCCAGCTCACTGCTTTACACGATGTTGTCTGGGTAAGAAATGCCAGATTTTGCTGCACTTAAGTGTCTGATTAAGACAGCATAGCAAATTAAATTACTCTCTTCCTGAATGTCCGGGCTGTGGTTGTATTTGCAAGGCAAAGGGAATGCAAGATTTTCAGCTAATTTGAGAAAAGAAGGAAAAACTTATGGAATCCAATGTCATGTCTTATTTTTACACTCGAGCCATTTTTTCAATGGAAATAGTTTTGACTATTGAATATTGTTGTGTATGCTCTTCTGCCCTCTCACTGCTCATGAACTCTTGGATCTCTATCCTTCCTGCCCAGTCCCATATAGAAAATCTTCTTAGAAGTCTATCACATGAAATCTCAGGGAAAACAAATAAGATGAAAGATATGAGAAACTGCAAAGTTTGCATGATTTTGAAAGGCACTGATAAAAGCATTTTATTCAACCAACCAACATTTCTGTACAGGGTTTACAATTCACAGTCTACAGCATTTTGGTAGCCCATTAAAAATAAATCTGTGTTACAGAAAACACAGAACTATAAGTCTTCATCAATAATAAATGTTTTCTGTGTTTTTCTTGACGCTCTGCAGAAGGTCTAAGTCTGTAGTAAACCACACAGAAGTAGAGAAAATGGAAACTACAAGACCAGGCTGTTCCAATCTACCTTTTTGTCATCACCAATAACAAGCTTTCACTTGTGTAAATAAAGACCCTCAACTCATATGTATGATAAATACACAACAAATGCATCTACATGTGGCCATTACTGCTGAACTGGTTTTCTTCCTTTTTTATTCTTAGGTAGTAATTTAAAAAAATAACAATGGGGGTCTGAGTTACAACATATAAATAAATAAGCACGAAAATAAAGCAGCAGACAGCACTGAGTGGGCAAATGATGCCTCCTGCACATCTGTCTCATTTTCAGTGTCAGGTTTTCAGGACCCCGCAGAGCTGTGGGATTCCTGCATTCTCCACATTTATCCGAAGGCTGAGCTGACCAGAGCAAAACTCCTGAACAGCCAAGTCCTCAAGCACAAAGATTTAGGCTGCAAATAAACTCCACTGTACCTCCTACCTTCCCAGGGATTTCATTAGCAGAATGTCCAATTCTGTTTAGAAAGGCTTTAGGGGTTCTAGAAAACAGTACATTATATTTAAAAATACATTTACATTTTATATATATATATATATATATATATACATATAAAAGGTGTTAGCAGCTTTTTAATGAACAATTTTATACTCAGCCTTTAGAAAATTAGTAGTAAATTAAATTCTTATTTATATTTTACAGATCTTGGCTTGGCTAGTAATCAGTTCATTTTTAATTACTGAGTAAATAATTAAAGAACAAATCTTTATTATTTCAGTCCCAAAGTAGTGTTCTGCCCTTTAAGAGTAAGATGGACTAAGGAGTATTGCAATTTAACCCCAGAAACTGTGAATTGGTTGACTTTCCCTTTTCTTGCTGGCTTGGATTGTGGCTCCTTTAAACTCACCCTGTTCTCACCTTCAGTGTGAGTGAGGACATCCCCAGACTTTGAAGTGAGCCCTGCAGTCGAGTGTTTTTCCTGCTTTTCTGCTTTTTCATTTCTTTTTGAATGACTACTGCTAATACAGTATTCATCTGAGGAGTCTGATGGAGAGCAGATGTCAAGCCCAAAAGAACAAACCACAGGCAAATTTTGACAGGAGTTTGGATGTTGTGAGTATTGTAAAGGCAAATTGGTATTTTGGGTGGTAACTCCAGGTCATCTGTGGCTGGACAAAGACTTTTAGTACTCTCATTAATAAATGTATAGTCATTACAAAAAACCTGTCAGTATTTTGTAGCTTTGTTTTCATTTAAGAGCTTTTAAGCATTCAAGTACTCTGAGTTTTCTGTTTTGTGCTGAGTGGGGTAAGTTTGGCGGCAAGTTTCAAAAAGGAAGTGTTTCTGTAAAATGAGATTTATTTTACATTGAGTTTTCTAGGATCTTTAATTTGGGTGTCATGGTCAGACTGGCCCTGTGCTGCTGGCACTCACTGGAGACACACAAAAGACAGAGCAAAAAGGGAAGCACTGACAAGAGCTCTGTGTGCAGGTGATTTTCCACGATTTGCCAGGGCAGAGCTGGAGGGTCTGTGATGCAAACCAGCCCTGGCTCCCTGCTGGAGCTGCATGGATGGAGAGGATGCACAGGAGTGCTGCAGGTCCAGGTGCTCTGGGCACTGGGGTCACCCCTGCTGCCAGCTGCTCCTGTGCCCTCCCACAGCCACAGCCAGGGCTTCTCGGGCTGGGCAGGAAAGGAGGCACAACCAGAGGGGCAATAAAAGCATCACTTGCACTAATTCCTGCTCTCTGAGCTGCCTCAAGAACAGCACGAGGATGCTGACTTCAACAAGGAGCTGTGCCTGAAGAAAGCCAAGTGAAAAGTCCCCGAAGTGCTCAGAATGGAGGAGTCCGCTGTTCCATGCCATGGTGGGGAGCTTCCTGCATCTCAAGGCATCACCTCCATCCTTCCTACTCTCCCCTCCCTGTTTCCCCCCAGAAAGCTATTTTTAATTCACTGATTGTAAAGCTTTGTTTCCAAACAGCAGGATAGAGGTTTAATTAAAACTCCACCTGGTACTAACATAATCCAGCAAAATCCATCCATTTCAGGAAATAAATCCTTGATGAGGTTGCTTAACCCAAGAGGTGCAGTTGAGGCAGTTTTCTGCACTGTTCCTTGAATTGTGCTGTATTTCTCTGAGAAAAAATGCCCAAGCCATTCAAATCTCTGAAATATTTTACATGACATTGGAAATGCTTATTAAGGTCACTTGGTGAATAATGGACAAAAAACATTGACTACATTTAATGTTTTTTGTCATTTCCACAAGGATGAACAGTAAGAAAATCCCAAGCTGAAATTCCCAATACTCCTGTCCCTACCTGGATGGCAGAGAAGGCACAGCACCTCTGTTGTTAAATGAACACACAGCTCTGTAATTCCTTATTCAACTCAGCACTATTTATGCAAATAATGTTATTAGGATCACAGGACAGATCCTGCTCTTTTCTGGAGAGTCAGCAGATTCAGGCCCTGCTTTTGGAAACACCAGCACTTGTGTCCTGTCAGCAGAGTGCATTGCATGTGTAAAACTGAATGAATATTTCAAAGGCTGTCAGTTTAGAATTGTGTTATTGCTACACCATGGGAAAAACAAAAATAGAACTTGTATTCTGTTGTGACAGGGTCTGCATCACCTCGTGGAAATGAGTGGCACATTTGCCTTATGGAAACAAAACAAATGCAGGGCAATTTCTGTGAGACACAAACACACTGAGGCAAAGACATGAGCAAGCAAACAGAATTCTCCAAAGTGATCAAAACCAAGGCCAAACAATTCCTCCAGTGATGAGGAACATTCTGAACCTTAAAGGTGAATGTTATGTTCTTTTCCCTTTTCTTTCACAATTCAGACCCATTCCAAGGGCATCTTGGAGAATGGATGGTTCTGGATCCAGATGCTTTAGCTTCCAGAATCATTGCCTGATGAGATTCCTCCATCAGTTCTCTGATGCAAACAGAGAATACTTTGAGGGGCTGTCCTGAGGCTGGCAATAAGAAAAACGTTGAATGTCCCCAAGAACTGAGTGGGAGGACAGTGGTTTCCTGCTGAATCTGGCAAATACAATGTGTTAAACACCACCCCAGTGAAGGCTCTCCCTCAGACCTGACTGTAGCTGCGTTTCCTCTCAGCAAAGATTCAGTACCTTGAAAAAGCACAAATGGGAAAAATACTTCTATTTTCAAGGGTATTTTTGACAAAATGGCAAACTATGCACAGAAAGAATTTGAAACCTGTGCCTCATGTTATGTGTTTTGCACAGGAATGTTTTGACAGATGGATGCATTCAGACAGAGAAATTAAGAAAATGAACCCAATAAAGGTTTCCTGATTATTTTTGTTTCCAACATCTCAAATATTTGAATGACTAAAAGCAAGAGTATGTTTCTATGTCTGGGAGGCAATTAACAACAACAGAACTGTGCACAGGTCTTTCATTCTATTTGATTAAAAATAGAGCAGAGGTCAGTCAGTCTCCTACGAAGATAAATGCTTCCACCACACTGTCTGCTGCAGAAGGGCTTTGTGGAGTTCAGAGAAACAGTTTTGATTTAAGAAATTAAACATCTGCTGGGGTTTTTGAGGAGCTGATCTGCCCCAGCTCTCTCTCCCCTCCTCTTTGCCAGCAGGAGCATTTCCTGCTCCCCACACCCCTGGTTGAGCCAGCTCAAGGCACAGGATAAAAAGTAGGGCTGAAATACGACCTGGATGCTCCTCACCTGGGAGTGCCATCCTCGATGTGAGCAACACTTCAGAGATCGACAGCAGAGCCCCAGAGCTCTCCCATCACTGCTGAGAGCTCTCCTGCACAGGCTGGTGTGTGCTAAAGGATGGATCAGATGGGCAGCCCTGCTAAAGGGAGTTTTATTATTGCTCCTTCCCTGATTTGCTGACCTTTGGCCTTGTGCTCAATGCTGCTTGAATGAAATTCAGAGTAATTTGTGCCCATGTATTTGCAGAGCTGCTGCTCCAGTGGCTGAGCAGGACATCCACTGCCCTATTGCTCTTCTTTTTGTGCAAATCAATATTTTAATCTCAGAATTATTTATTTAAAAGACATCAAGATAATACCGACAAATTAAAATAGTGCCCAATACTTATATGAAAACAGGAGAAATCAAAAGCATTCATCCACTGTTGGAATTGGTGGCTTTATATCATGGGAATGGTCAATTAAATTTATTCAATTATTTTAATTTAGTTTATACCAGGGATGCAATTAAACCAGTTTTCTGACATTGAGCCAGAGTAGGCACAGCTGGCTTTAAAAGTCATTTTTCCACATATTGTTGTTTTACTATTCACTTTCAGTAAACATAAGCATTTCCACAATTCTAATAATAATCCATTTAATTTTAATAAATAGTATTTACAATAAATATTGTTATTTAATGTTCCATTCTGATCAAATTGCTACTTCCAATTTTCTGGGATAAAGGAGCTTTTATTTCACCCTGAAATCCCTTTCCCTTTTCCTTAGCTATTTGAATGTCAGGCTCCAGGTGTGTGGCTGGTGCCAACAGAGCCATCATCAGTCTCATTTATGGAGAAATGTTCCAGTGAGGTCCCAGCACAGCATCAAGGGCACTGTGGAGCTCAGCCCCCTCTGTAATGAGCAGGTGTCAGCTGAAAAACGCCTCCCCTGGCAGACACCTCTGTTTAAGGCTGCTCAAAGGTGATTGCTTTTTTTAGTTAAAACTCTGAGCCTTAAAAAGAAACATTTTCTTTGAAGCTGTAAATGAAAAAGATAATCCAGAATCATGGCAGGTTAGAGTTAGGCCTTCTAGTAAGAAGTCAGTGTTTCTTTCCTTTACCCTTTCTTTTGACTGAAGGGTCCAAGAGTAAATTTAATGAGCATAGCTACCACAAGATGTGTGCACAGTAGAATACTTACTGCCAGGGGAGTAAGAAGGAATCCTCCCTATTTCTTGTTTAGGTGCTGTATATTCCTACTTCATTTACTATTTCATAGGGGCAACTACATGTATTTTAATAGAGTTTTAACATATTATTTGCATCTTACTCCATTAATGTATTTTGATTTTTTTTAGTTATTTCTAAGCAAACCTGAAGATTAAAATAGGGTGAAAAGTTTCCTAGTTATGTTCTTTTGTTTCATTTCAGAGTCTCTATAATAAAATTTACTGCCCACTTATTGATAATTTCCTTTCCATAGCTGAAAATAGAAGCAGTTTGCTTCTATTAATAACTTTGCTGTGACATGTACCTTAGGATTCCACAGAGTAGATGCTGTAGGACTCCACATGCAGCACAAAATCAAACAATCACAAAATCCCAGAATGGTTTGGGTTGGGAGGGACCTTAAAGCCCATCCAGTGCCACCCCTGCCATGGGCAGGGACACCTCCCACTGCCCCAGGCTGCTCGAAGCTGCAATGTCCAACCTGGCCTTGGGCACTGCCAGGGATCCAGGGGCAGCCCCAGCTGCTCTGGGCACCCTGTGCCAGGGCCTGCCCACCCTCCCAGGGAGGAATTTCAACACAAGTCCCTGTTAAAAGAAGTAGTAGAATATAATAATAGGTGTAGTCTTGTCACTGACAAGAAATAAAACAGCATTCTTTTTTTCAACTTATTTGATCAGCATTAAAATAAAGAAATAAGCTTTCAGTGTTAAGTACAGATTTATGATCCCAGCTATGCTCCATCCTAAAGATGGAAAGCCCTTCCAATAAAAAAATCCACTACAGGGCTGTCATCCTCCTATGAGCAGTTGCCTTATTCATGTGCCTAAAACTGGATGTCTGCTCAAGAAAGTGGGTGAATCATGGCCTGAATCAAGAGTTATTCTACTGAACTGAATTCACACTGCTGTGAGATCAGAATAGAATTCAGACGGACCCCTTCTGTACTTCTCTTCTGTATTTTTATGTAGAGGGAGTCTCAAGCAGCGAGGAGAGCAGAGGACTGGAATGAGGTGCCAGCTGCCTGGAGATACCAGAGGGGCAGAGGAAGGGAGGCCTGGCTGTGCTGCTCCTCAGCTGGAGGCAATCTTTGTGGTAATCCCATTGGTGCAGGTTACCCCTCTCTTCTCACCCCACTGCCAGCCAGACTCACAAGGCAAGGCTGCACTTTCCCAGCGCTGCACATAAAGCTGACCGACCCAGTCAGTGCCAGCAGGGAAAGAGCAGGGACAGGTTCAGGTCTGGGCTCTCTGAGCAGACTGAGCTCTCAGCAAGGGCCAGCTAAACACAAATATGCAGAAATTTAGGGTGATCAGACAAGACACACCTTCACAGTAATAATAACGGGATTTTTGGATCATAACATTGAGAGGAACAGGGGACCAAAAGAGTCCTTTGTCCCACAGATTCTCTGCCTGGATCATAAAAGGAGTGAGCTGGTTTTGTCCCTAAAGTACACAATGAACCTGCTCTGGGAGTTTGAACCATGAACAGAAACCTGATTGTTACAATCTTATGACACATCTATCCACAGCCAGCTTATTATTGCATTTCTTCCATAATTAGATATAAAAGGATGCAGGATGACAAAGGCAATGTCCCAGTAAAGCAGAAAATTATGAAAATAAGGTGATAACACTGTAGGAGATCATAACAAAGACTGAGATAAATCTCACAGCTGTGCACTGACAGAATATTGAAGCACAGCCACTCTGTGGCTTTGCAGGAGTGAGTTTGTGCTTTGTCTCACTTGGATCTCCCCACGCTTCCCAAGAGGGGAATATTCATGCCAGGAAACGTCACTGGCATTTCCTGCAACGCTGACGTCTGTCTGTGTGGTGACATCAGCACCAAAGGAGCAGAGCCTCCATTTCCTTGCTCTTCACACCTCCTGCATATTATAGAGATTTACAACACTCCTGTCAGGTCTTTTCATCCTTACAAAGAGCTATAGGAGCAGCCCATAATTATTCATATTCTTTTTCCCTCTCTGTGGTGGTTCACAATGCAGCAAATAGACACAATTATTTTCCAAATTTTTCCTTCTGTGCAGGGAAATTTTCATGCTCTTTTGACCCATTTTTCATTGGACAGGCATCATACAAATGTACAATGTTGAGTTTTATCCAGGATTTGGTTAAACCCCTGTTTCCTTCATTCAGAGGAAGCCCTAAGCTAAGTGCAATAGCCTAAGCTTTTCTCTCTCTGCTTACTATGCACAGAACTGTTAACTCAGCTAGGGAGTAAATAAAAGGAGGTAACTTACTCACAATTCATGTGGGATATCCTATCTTTCCTGTGTGTCATTTTAATACAAATAGGGACCCCATATCTGAGAAATGTATTTTATATTGGTACACAACTATGCCAGTAATGTCATAGCAGAGTGTAAGTAATGGTATTTGTATCAAGGAGTCCTAATGACATTGTATTATTAAATGGGATGATATGTTTGTGACACCATTCAAGTTTTCCTTTATGCTTTTTGCCTAGGATGTAATCTGTGGAAAACCTCAAAACCAAATCATGGAAATGCAACACCTATCAGTCTCCCAGTTCAAGTGTTCTCTGTTTCTTCATGTTATCTGATGGTCAGGGACTTTACAAGCAAATGTTTCTGCAGTGATGGGAAGGAGATGAATTTCTTCCACATGACCTTTACAAGTGCAGAATGTTGTCACCTGAGCAGTCACCTCTGTAATCTGCCCGTCTGTTTAATTACCCTGAGATTTTATTCAGACCTGATTCAAGGTTGATGGTGCTTATTCAGGTGATCATCAACCATAAATTTATCCTGAGGCAAAGTTTTTCAGAAGTGCAGGAGTACCTATTGCTCAGTTTTTATTCTGACCATCTCTAACTGCAATAACCTGCTAGGTGGGGTTTATTAAAGAACAGGAAACTTGACTGTGTGTGGTTCCTGTGCCAGGTACCGAGGAGAGCTGAGGAGCTCAGACCAAACCCAAATGCACAATTGCAGGTTGGTGCAGAGCTCATTCCTGAGCATTAAAATCTGCTCCAGATTTGGCAGATGAGTTCAGATAACTGTGATTAGAAACCTGACACAAAGACACTCTGAGATTAGGCAGATGAGTTCAGGTAACTGTGATTAGAAACCTGACACAAAGACACTCTGGATGCCAGGTGATTCAGTGGACATTGTCAGTGTCCAGCACTACTCAAGATTAAATCCTCTATGACAGTCAGAGCTTATCCTTTCACTGCCAGAAACAGTCTGGATATTTCCTGAACTACAGCCAGATTTCAGCCATTGGGGTCACATTTAAAGGGAAGATTAAACACACAATGTTGTGTTTAATTTTTTAACCTATGCAAACATTTCTGTTGTGTAGGAGCATTTCTGTTCTGTGCTTAGGGGCACTGTACAAATAAAAAAGCAATTATTCTGATTAGAAAGAGGAGAAAGGAGGACTAAGGTCTGCTCTAATGCCTATCAATCGACTTCAGAAGAACAGGACTAATTTTCAGGGAGTTATGGCACTGAATGAGTTTGGTACTGGTTTCATTGCTGAGAGGGAAGACATAATTCTGGTTATTTGCAATTGATTTTGTCTGAATTAAGAAGGTAATTTGTCTTTTAGATTTTTATGCTGTTATTAACAATATATCTCATTAAAATATGTGGAGGAAGCTGAAAGGTTTGGTGGCTCAATCTCACTGTGTTCCTGATGCTGCCATAAAAGCCACCCAGGACTACACAGTTATTGTTGTCCCCTCATTTCCAGTTTAGTAGCACCACCAAAGTCCATGAGATGACACCACTGTCAACCAGGAACGAGCCAAACAAACTAAGCTGGCTCACCTGCCCTCCACAGTCTGGTGTTGCTGACAGAAACCTTTCAAATATATAAAGAGAAACTTTCAATCTCAGCTTGCTGTGAGCTTTCCCTTCTACTCTTTCCTGGTATCCAGGAAATACATGAAAAAGCCACTACTATCAAATAAAGATATATTGATTTTAATATCTCTGTCTTGAGCAATCTCTTGTGTGCTTCATATCCAAAGAATCTTTTATACTGACAACATTTTTGAAACAGACCAAGAATAGAAGTTCAGTGTAAATAAAGGACTAAAAAAGCTTTGTCTGGTCTTCATTTACTTAAAAGAATTATCTCAATGCTTAAAAGAAGTATTTGGAAAATGTTTTTCCTCCAAGAAAAATATCAACAGAAACACATCAACATTAAACAAAAAAATCATAGAAAAATTAAAAAAAAACCTCCTGAAAACTTGGTCCTGAATTTGTTGCCGTGGTAGCTCCGAGAAATCACAGTTCATACTCTCTTCTACTCCATGAGCTGGGTCCCTCACAGGCAATAGGCACCTGTAAAGCACCAAAGGGTTCCTGCTTCTTCCACATCAAAAGAGTTCCTGATCCTTGTGCATTAAAACAAAAAACAAACAAACAAAAACAAACAAAAACAAAACAAACAAACAAAAAACCCCCCCAACCAAACAAACAAAAAACCCCCAAAACAAAACAAAAAAGTAGGATAACAGGGAGGTAGGTCCACAGAGGAGAGGAGAGCTATAAGAGAATGCTTTCCAGAAGGCTCTGATGGTCTCCAAATATACTTGTTACTACTTGAAGCTGTATTTTTTCAGTTTTTAGTCAGCAGCCACATTTTCAATTAAGATTTTTACATGCCCAGCCTGTCTTGAGTTCTACAATTACTATACTTCACAACCTTTGCACAATGAATGGTGGAAAACAAACACAATATCCTACATTTGTAAGGATGAATGCTGTTGACTGGAGTCACTCACTTAAAATACATTTTGAAAACAATGTATAGTGGGTACTCAAGGTCTCATAAGGCACAGGGAGATTTCGGAGAAGGCATCACAATTATTATAAAAAAATAAAGTCCTCTTAACTTAAATTTTCTTTTCCTGCTCAATCTTATACTGGAGCCTGCAACAAAAACAAAACAAATACCATTGATTCTGTTTGCCTTTTAATTCCTAACAACCAGTTTGACTTCAGTAACTGCCCTCTGCCAGAATAACAAATGGAAATTCTCCTTCCCAGCCATAAGCACCATCTGCCATTTCATAGGTGCTTCAGTGACTCATTAATCTGTACTTAAATTGACTTTGCACAGAACACTGCCATTTTATTGCTGGTGTGCTTTGCAGCAGCTCCTCAGACCCTTAAAGTCAATGTTGAGAATGTCAATAGCCTTGAAAACTCTTTCCAGGTTTGTGTAACCTTTGCTGGGACTTTATTCTCAGTCTTATATCATTTTCCCCACCTGTCCTCTTCTGAATTCTGAGAAACAATATCATTCAAATACAACTGTGCTATTTGTCATAGACTGAAACTAAAATACATATTTTTAAAGGAGATTTAAAAATGTTTTTATGAGCTAAAAGTGAGTTTGGATTGCATCAGCATCCAAGTGTGAGTGCAGAGCTGAGTTTTGTGCACTGAAATAGATATTAAATGCATGTGGAAAAGTATTTCTAGAGATATTTTGGACCTTTCTTATAAGACTACTCAGAAAATATTAATGGAACCTCTTTAAATAACAAATTGATACCGGTTTGCCTTCTCCTTAAAATTACTTTCAGATGCATCTATTTCTGTAAACTTCATAGCTGCTGAATATAGACAAAATCCTTAAGGTCATATTGCTCAAAAAACCCCAGAAATTCTTATTACAACTGATGTATGCTTTGCCCGTATCTATCAAAAATGTGTTTTTTATCCATATCCCTTTCCTCTTGTGTTTGTCATGTCCTCAATTGTTATGTCAGACCTGAAGCACTGCACCTGGAGGTCACTGGATGGAAAAACCAAGCAGCCTCATGCAATTCCAGAGCTCTGTCCAGAGGCTTTGCTACCAGCAATGGCAGGACCTGGAGGTCTCACTGGAGCCTGATTTTGTGCTCCCATCACCTTTTTCTGAGGGGGAGATGAGGGACAGGTTCAGATAGGACAGAGGAAGTCTCTCTCCACATCTCATTCTGTTTCTTTTCCCTGTATTTTAAATATTTTTTAAATTGGACTTTAAACATCACATACCCTTTGTTAGTAGTAGCTGATAGAAGTTTTCCTGCTGCTCTAGTACCACCATGTGTGTTATAAAACACATTTTAAAAATTGGCATTTGGAAAAGATGAAGGTGAGCAGCCAGAATTTTTGAATTCTGTGACCATAACCACAGAAGTAAAAGATGAGAAAAGGCAATATGACCAAAGATGTCTTTCTTCTCTGCAGCTTTTAACAAAACTTAGCAAAGTAACAGCAACCTCCCAGCTCCTTTCTAAAAAGGAACATTCCTGTGTCTTCTCCTACATTCAAAGTTTTTGCAGACCACACATATGAATCTTTGTCAATCTAATCAAACATTTCATTATAATAATTCACTTTATATAAATCACATTGTTTTTATACTAATAAGTTCAGAAATTATTTGCATTACCAGAGAGAAGACTAGAACAGAATATTAGATAAAGCCCCAAATATAAAATACCTTCCCTTCCCAAAGATAATCACAACCATCCACGTGGGAAGGAGAAATACCATGCTTTATTCTTTGGGATTAGGGCATTCTTTTAATTTGCCATTTGGCATTATGAACACAGTAAACAAAGAGAGAAAATATAGAAACCATGTGACTGCTTGTTCCATAGCCTTTTGCACGCTGCTGCTGGAGCCTTGCTTTCAGATGTCAGTACAAAGCTGGCTGCTCACTGATGCTCAGTAAGAAATGTCAGGGAAGAGATAAGCAGGCTAAAAGGAGACTATTTTAGAAACATGGTCTGTTCTATCATTAGTTCTATAGATAAACGTCCCAACATATTTTTGAAGAGCAAATGTTTTTCCTTAGCCAAATGTAAAGTCAAAAGGAGAGAGTGTTTTAATATGGAAGTGGGGATGATTTCAGGACTTTCATTTAGGGGAGATACTTTAAACTTGTTAGGCTGGTGGTTTAAACTGCTGCCGTACTTCAGCCTTTATGTTAAAATGATTCTGCTTGTCAGAAAAATGGGGAAAATATAAGTTTAAATTTTCAGGACATAAATCAGAAGTAGAAAGGAGATTATCTATCTTCATGTAAGCATTCAGATGGTATGGAATGGCAAATAAGGGCCAAATTCTTGATAAGTCTCAGTTTTGCAATAAAAGGAATTCATGGAATCATGGAATGATTTGAGCTAGAAGGGACCTTTAAAATCCATTGAGTCCTGCAGTGATCAGGGACATCTTCAGTGAGATCAGACTTCTCAGAGCCCTCTCCGACCTGACCTTGAACGTTTCAGGGAAGGGGCATCCACCACTGTGAAAAATTTCCCCCACCTTTTAGTTGGAAACCATTGCCCTTTGCCCTGTCACCATGAGCCCTACTAAAGAGTCTGTCCCCATCTTTCTGCAAGCTTCCTTTAGGTATTGAAAGGCTAAAGGTCTCCTCGGAGCTTTTTCTGCTCCAAGCTGAGCACGCCAAACTTCATCAGCCTTTCTGCACAAGAGAGCTGCTCCAGCCATCAGATCATTTTTGTAACCTTCTTCTGGAGCCAATCCAGCAGCTCCAGGTCCCTCCTGTGCTGGCCCCAGGGCTGGGGCAGCTCTGCAGGTGGGCTCTCACCTGAGCACAGAGGCAGAGGGGCAGAGGCCCCTCCCCTGCTGCCCACGCCGGGCTCAGCCCAGGGCAGGCTTGGCTCTCTGGGCTGCAGGTACACATCACCAGGTCCCTGTGAGCTTCTCCCTCACCAGCACCCCAAGCCCTTCTCCCCAGGGCTGCTCTCCATCCTTTCACCCCCCACCTTGTTCTCACCCTGAGGGGTGCCCCGAGGCAGGTGCAGGACCCTGCACTTGATTCCTGTGCACACATTTCCTGAGCTGGTCCATCGCTCTGGGACTCCTCAGCCCTGGGACCTGTGGAACCTGAGGGGCCCTTTGTGCTCACTGTCAGCACACGAGCTCCAAACAGCCAGCAAAGGGCATGCCACTCATCTGCTGGAAACATTCCAGAGAGTTAAACTGGAGGGATTTGTCAGCTTCCCGACAAAAAGCTCCATTAAATTAACTCTGTATCTGCTTGTGATCTGCTAATGGCAGAGAGCAGGAAAGTCAGGTGCATCATGTTTTACTTGTCAATGTATACAACACAGAAGAACATGTTTGGACCACAAAGGACAAGAGGAGGTTTCACACCACCTCAGATACCACATGATGGACATTGTCAAAGACTGGAGAGGAGGTGACAGTCTAGATAATACTCTAATTTCTTGAGCTGATCCCAAAAGGGCACGCTCAATCTGTAGATCACCTTTACCTGCAAGCATATATTAAAATGTTCTAATTTTTTTCCCAATAAAGCATGTTAGTTAACATATTTTTAGAAGTCCTCTTAGTCACATCTAAATGTATGCCAAAGGGATTTAATTTAGACTGCAATTAATTTTCCTCTCCCCTACACAGCAAGTACAAATGGTATAAAAAGCTCCTACATGAAACAGAAAGTATTTTAAAGCCAGCAGAGATGTCAGGCAGTCATGATGTGAGGTAGTAATCAGCAGAGAATGTGACCTATTTGGTACTTGTTCTAGTCCTCTCACTTTAGTATAAATCAGGACTAACTCCACTGAGCTCTGGTTTATTATACTGATGGAAATGAGGTGTAAGCCAGAGAATAATATCCTTAATTAATCACAAGAAATTTCTTTCTGTCTGAAATACTTAGTTGTCTTCAGTGTGAAGGTTTCCTCAATATATTCTTTTGGCTTGCACTGGTCATGCTGCTTTGTATTATTTCGCCACAGAAGGCGGCTTCTGACAGCAATATTTGTTAAATTGTAGACCTTGTAAAGGGTTTGCTGTGCATTTCCATATGTTTCCAAGACAGGAAAAAGTCACTTCCCACCACACTAGCAAAGGGATTCATAGCGTGAAGGCTAAATTAGTTTTAATGGGTATTTGTCATTTGCTCCAATCTGGAACAAAACTCTTGAGAACAAAGGGAAAATGGGTAGAGAAATGGAGGGCTCCAATCCACAGTGCCACATTACTGACATTTCATACAACAGTGCTTTTTTAAAGCTGCTTACTAAATATTGCTGCTGTTCCCAGTATTCACCCTCATATGGGCTGTCTCCACCTCCATATCAGTGCAAATACACTGCATTGGGTTAGGGGATTTATTAATGCTGAATCCTCAAAGCCATTCTGCAAAACATTGCTGGACCTGCACTGTCCCTCATGAGAAGAAGAGACACATTTTTGTCCCAGCAGGTCCTTTGGGATTCCTCACGAATGTCAAACCCCACGATTCCAACACCACCACCGAATTTGCATTTAGCAAATGCTACCTGATTTCATAAGCCATGAGCACATGGAAATTCTCCACAATGTCCAGAAAATCCCACTTACACTGGCACATAGGCAAAGGCAGAGTGTGGCTAGGTTTTGACCACAGAAACAGCTGCCTCTAGTGTGGAGCACAAAAGCCATTTAGCAGCTGTTTAATGCACACACAAAGGTAAAAATGGGACTGTTTACTTCAAGGTATGTTACATTTTGAAATAGTAAGGAGCACAGTGTTAAAATATAGAAAGGAAAGAATGGACATTGTTCACATCAGGGAAACTCACTGAGTTAAACCAACACTCTAAGCAGATAATCTGTTTGGTGGCTACTTCACAATTTGCTAGAGAAATGGGAGAATTGGGTTTCACTCAGAGCAGAAGACGAATGGTTTTGAAATACTGCCATACCTGAGCGAGAGTCCTTGACCTGAACTCATGTCTGAGCTGTTACTGGGCTTCTTGTGCCATAACTGATCTCAGTGAAGGCAAAAGGAAACTCCACGGATCCAGAGGAAATACTCCATCCCAACTGAGAGGGGTGCAGATGCAGATGAGGTTCACCAATATCTGTGCCCTGCATTTCCATCATTTGTACAGAACACTGTATTTTATTTCATTTTGTACCTTTGGTGAGCCACCAGGAGATTCTTCTGGCACAAGGAGACACACACAGGTGCCTGAAGATTTGTTCTATTTACTGCTGGGTTCCTCCCACACATCCCACATACAAACATAACAGAAACCATAGGAAGTTCTTTGATCCCAAATTCTCAGGTTAAGTTTTCTGTCTAATAGTTTAAGAACAAAACCAGCAAGGAGCTGTCTGTACCTTCTCCACATGTTTCCAAGGCACAAGACACAGCCTGGGAGAAACATCTCCAGCTGAGCTAAAGGGTTTAAAGAGCAATAACTGGAAAGAATGTCCTGTGCCCAGAGCCTCAGGCTACACTTTAAAGGTTTTCTGTGCAATCAGGAAAACTTGCTGTTCCATCCCAGCCTAATCAAAACTGTCAGCAGATGGGTTAGTGAGAAAGACAATAATACTGCAAGAGTTAGTGGGAAAGACAACAAATTCTGTAAGAGCTGGAAACTCTGAGCCTCCAAGATGGGGCTGGTAAGGAACTCAGTAAGGCCCTTGGATGCCTCAGAGAAAAGGTGCTGTCTATATTCTCTTGCTGGAGTCTCATTTACAGAAGGTAACCAAGGCAGCCCCAGGATTTAAGTACTGAAAGGACATAAGTTTAAAAAAAGAAACCATTAAGCAGGCAGAGAATGCAGGATCAGCTTGAACACAGTGATGATGGGAAATAACACACTGCTCTGTCTTTTCCACCTGAAAAATCCACCAAAGTACCATACAAAATGCCTATAAATACAGTGCATTTGATGTTTTCAGAATAGGCAGATGCTCACTGTGAAAACAAGTGTGTCTATCCAAAGGATTTGTCATGCTGGACCCCACTGGGTTTTGGATAAATTACTGTGCCACCAGAGCCAGCTACAGGCTCCAGCCTGGAGCATCCTTTGGCCTGGCTGTGCCACTGACTCAGATCCCCTTTGTCCTGGTTTGGGCTGCGAGAGAGTTCATTTTCCTCCTAGTAGCCAGTCCAGTGCTGTGTTTTGGATTCTGCATGAGAATAATGTCAATAACATGCTGATGTTTTAGTTGTGCTAAGTTGTTCTTATGCCAAGTTAAGGACTTTTCAGTTTTCTGTGCTCTGCCAGTGAGAAGGAGCACAAGGAGCTGGGAGGGAGCAGAGCCAGGACAGCTGACCTGAACTGGCCACAGGGATATTCCAGATCTCAGAACATCCTACTCAGCACATAAACTGGGGGAGCTGGCCATGGGGCAGGGATCAGCGCCTGGGGATTGACTGGACATTGGTGGTGAGCAATTGTATTATGCATTGCTCATTTTGTGTATTGTTTTATCATTATTATTATTATTATTTTCCCTTCACCTCCCGGCCTACTAATCTGTCTCTATCTCAGCCCACTTTTTCCCTGGCTCCATTCCCCATCCTGCTGAGGGTGAGGGGAGCAGTGAGCAAGCAGCTGTGGGTGCCAGCTGGGCTTAAACCACGACACTTCACACCAAACACTGAGTTATGGTACAAAACCCTCCCACAGGCTCCAAGTCACCCTTCAGAGCATATGTTCAGAGACATTCAAGGACACAGGCTATTTCTTTATCTGTAGAAAGTAAGATACAGCTGGGTAGATCTCTCTTGGTTTGTATTGAAGTGTTGGAACAATTATAGACCTTAAGTCTTAGGAAACAGCAGTCAGTTTTCTATTTTGAGACCCTGTAGAACACAGACAAGCATGTGAACTAAACAAAGGAATGTTTTTAGAGGCTCAAGGATGCACTGTCTCTTTTAGAGTAAGGCTCTAGGTTTGGAGAACTGTTTGGGTGCTGCTACCACATAAAGAAAATCTCCTGAGCTCCCTGCACTACTCCAGTGATAAAACCCTGAATAACCAAATTCACACATAGCAGGGAAGCAAGAGCACCCAACAGAGCAGCTGTCACATCACAGAACTCCTTGGGTTTGTATGAAAACAAGGCCCTTTAGTCATACCTGATGTAAAATTTTCCATCAGGTTTTCAGTTCTGGTGCCAGGTTACCGGAGCAGCAGAAACACAATGCCTTGGCATTGCTCACTGAGTGGAACTCCACGGTGATCTCAGCAACACCCAGGTTTTCGTGACTGCAGGCATGGAGCTGTGCACCAGCCTGCATCCCAGTGCATCTCCCACCAGATGATGCTGCCCTGATGAGTCTTACCCTGGCTTCTTTTGCGAGTAAAATCCAGGAAGGTTTACTTTATAGTAGATTATTCTTCTGAATCTGCAGACCATAAAGTACAGCTGAGAATGTGCAGATTGTTGTCCTTGAAAAACACTGCCTGATGCTCTGTGTACACCCACACAGTGCCCCACCACCAGTGACTGGGTTTTTCTGTAGTGCAGTGAAAGGTCTTTTTGAAGTTCATTTTGTGTGCCTGCAGTCATTTTGTGCTGTATGAGATTCTTGAAAGACTAAACCCATACTAACATAACAGCCCTAAAATGTTTTGGAAAGTGCAGTTAAAAGAGAAATGTATGGGATGGGGGTTAAATAAATCTGTCTGGGTTTTTTAAACCTGTAATTTGGAATTGTGTCAACAAACTGCATCTTATTTTACATCAGTAGGAAAGAAAAGAGGAAGGGAAAGGGAGCAAAAATACTTTGAGAAAAATACTCTCCTTTAAAAAACCCCTACGAAATAATAAATGTCAAACACTGCAAGAGAGAACTAAAAAGGTCAAATGTCTGCTCCCCAAAACAGGATATCCAGCCTGAGGAATTTTTAATTACATGCTATAATGCCTGAAGAATTAATGTTTTGGCTTGGGCTGCAAGGAGCTGGGTCTGTAGTAGATTCACCTCCTTTGGACATTCTGCAAATGACATTTTATAGAGAAAAGTACCTTGAAGATATAACAGTAGAAAAGGACAATGCAAAAACAATGATGGAAAGAACTGGGAAGGCAGAGCAATCTCAGCATTTAAGAAGCTAACTCAGGCCACAGTGCCCTGTTTAAAACAACAACACACTGGTCATCTCTCCATATTCTTTATGCAAGAGCATGAAAAACTTCTATTAATTAATTATAAATTTAAAGTGCTGGTCGGTGAACTGCTGCTCAATGTATTTTTCACTTATTTTTACATTTCCCTATGCTATGCAAGGCTCACCACCACAATGGGAAGAACACCTCAAAAAAATCCCAATGCTGAGACAGTAATTTAAGTGTTTTTATGGAACTGGGAAAAGAGTTTTTTCCAATGGAAAGCCAGCTGATGGCTGTCACTTGAGATCCTTGTTTATGTTTTAGATAAAGGCTGAGGTCAGAGTAACACCCAGGAACAATGACCAATCTGACAGCTTCTTAGGTTATGGGAAGACTGTAACTAAACTATCACTGCATATGTATGTCAAATTAAGCAACAAACACCAAAAAGAAAGCTTCAAATGAAATGAGGTATTTTTCCAGTTTTCTAATCTAATACTGCTCCTCTGATATGTAAAATACAGCTGTCCTTCAGTTGATTTCCTTTGTTCCAGGAGCAGTTTAACAGTGAGACACATCATCCAGATAACTCTGTTTTGGGTAAGCAGATGGAAAAACACAAGGCTCTCAAAACTTCTCTCTCCTGGCTGCTGTAACTTTTGTACTGACACAGCAACCTGATACAAATCTCACCTCTGCTAGAAAAGCAAATCATCCTCTGCCTCCCTTGTGATAACAGCAGTGCCCATCTTCCCTCATTGAAGAGTTCAGAGAAATTTCCCTGGCTTTCAGGTATTAGTCACTACAGAATCATTACAGAAAGCTGTATCACCAGCTCGACAGAAATGTAGGAGGGAAGAACATTCAAAGATAAATCACTGTCCCCCCTCCAGGCTCCTTCAAGATGAGCTTAAGCCCTCCATCCCCTCCCACAGCTGTCATTCCTAACTCCAGTCAGAGATCACTGGTACAGAGGAGGCACAAAGGTAACCTAGCAAAGTCCTGAACTGGAGAGCACTTGGGGAAGGGAAGGGCTACCTTCTGCTGGAAGGGCAGGGGGAGAGGTAGGAGGCACCAGTGACAAATTGCTGGAGCTCAGGCTCTGAGGCTGCTGTCCCTGAGGAGCCCTGGTCACCCTGAGTCAGCCTGACATCATCCCTGCCAGCCTCGCTCACACCCTGCAGGCACTCCAGGCACATCGTGCTGCAGGATTGAGGAGCTGGTGTTAGCTTGTCTAAATGGATCCCTCCAAGAAGGGGGACTTCCCTAAATCCAGATTCTGAAAGCTCTTCCCCCTGGTGCCTGCAGTAGCAAGGGGGTGTTCCATGCTGTGTGGGGTGCAGCCATGTTCTCACCAAAGCCTCGGGGAAGGGGAGGTGAGCGCAGGCCAGGCCGTGCCCCACACCACATCAGTTTGATGTCGGGGTGGCTGTTCCTCACTCACCTTCAGCCCCTTCCTCTGCCCCTCAGCAGGGCAGCTTTCTCCTCAGGGCCAGGAGCTGTGCTTCTCCCTCCTGGCAGGCCTCGTTCAGGGCTGCCTGCAGAGCTTGTCCTGGCAGGGCTTCACTCCCCTCAGCAGCAAAGGCTGCGGCACCTGAGAGTGAGCACGGAGGCTCAGAGCCCCCATCAGTGAGTGATCAGCACAACCAGCACACGGCCCCGAAAGGCTAATAATGACACAGAGCTGTCATGGAAAATCTGGCACAGATCTGTCCCAGAAACCCCCCAAATTCTTCCTTCCTTACTCAGCACCTTGCTGCCACTGGCAGTAACAAAAATGGGATCGACCATAAGCATAGAAATACAGAAAAATACACAGACTCAAGAATACAGAAAATTCCTCGTGGCAAGTAGTTCCTGTTATTATTAAGCAACAGATAACAAGAAAGGCAACTTAATTCTGTGTTCCTGGACCAGCTGTCATGCATTTTCAAAAGAATTATAAATGTCTTTGATAAGTTTCCCTTATTTGTAGACAGCTCTATACTAGACACATCCCAGGTCAGCAATTGTCATCTGATTGTGCGAGTCAAAGATTTGGGGAATCAGTCTCCAGGAAATTGTGCCTTAGCAACACTGGAAATTGCAATTATGGAGAACACCCAGGTGCCATTTTCCCTCCAGTACTTCTGAAGATGAGTTATCTTCATATCATTTCCAAGGTAATTCAGGAGACCCTGATTTTCAAGATCGTTAAACTCAGATGAGCTGAGATTGTCCCACAATCCTAAATCTACTCTGTGCAATCTTAAATTTACTCATGGTAAACCCTTTGGATTAGGAACATTGGCTTTGATGCTGTAAACCTGTGATTAATTTAGGCTTATGAATAATCCCATTAAATTCAGCCCTTTTTTGTACATTTGCAGAAATGCTGCCATGTGGACAGGTTTGTTATGAAAGGCGCATTTGCTGTGTGCTGCACATTGGAAAACAAAAGGGAAATGTGGCAGCAGGGGAACATGGCCCATTTTAATGAGGGGATCAGAAACAGCTCTCTCTATGACCTCCAAGGGACAGATGACAAGTGTGGTTCACTTACATGAACAGTTTAAAATCATCTACATGCCTGTGTTTTGGACTGACAGTCTGGTTTTCTCCTTGGCTAAAGGAGAAATGCTGAACTCCATGCTTTTGCATTCTGACCCCTGCATTTTTGGGAATAACTAAATTCACTGGTTCATTGTCCCAGGATCTTGCTCCAGCCCTCACTGCCCGTTCGGCAGTGACAGAAGAACAGGGCTGCCCAAAGCAGAGTAAAGTCTGCTGTTTTATTTATTGGGACTCCAAAGGGAATCCCTCAAGCATGCAAAGACTCAAAAAGGGTAGGAAAAGGTTGCTAAAAATAACAATCTTATTTTAAACATGGCTTAGAGAGTGCCTTGCCTTTCCTCATAGCTCAGCAAGTAATGCAGTGAGGGGAGAGAGCTCCCACATACTTTGGGGATGCAGTCACAGGGGTCAAGAGGCACAAAATCTAAATAAAAACACCCAAGAAACACATTAATGCATAAACAGTAGGTGTTTAAGTTAGAATGAGGCCTTCATCAGGTGTTTTGAGGAGCAATGAGGACCTGCACACCTCCCATGTGTAACAGTCCCTTTCTCCTCTCTCCTCCTCAGGAGCTGTTCTGCATCCATGGGGCTGAAAGGGTTTATGGCTTATCAAAAGAACTGACAAGCTGTATTTCATGAGGATTGTACAGTGCAAACACAAGTGTTTGTAGCTGCATTGCCATGGTAACAGCAAAAAAATGGGTTATCATTTTCTCAGAGGTTGCTGTCCATTCTTCCATAGACTATCTGGCATAAAAGGGTTTATTGCTTTTCACCAGTGCAGTACTGCAGGAATATTTTTAGCTCCACTAATTCAATTTCATATTCAAATCAATCTGAGTTACCTTTCAGTCTACCAAAGGATGTCGGGCAAAGCTTTCACTGATTTGGTTGTGCTTTGGCTTGTGATAATGGAAAGATTACACCATGTAACAATATGGAAATGTGTCCCAAAGTTCTAGAATTCAATTATTTCATTATTTCATTTCAATTTCATTATTACGCATTTGAATTTGATATAAAATGTTGTTCTTTGGGGAATTGTGGAGGCTTGTACTATCTCTTCAGAGGCCTGAATAATAACATAATTACACATCCAAAAGTATCTCAAAGCGGATTGAAAAAATTGCATATAAAAGTCCTGCAATATTGCAGAAGACAAGCATAAATTATTATATTTTACACTAACTGATGCAGGGTATTTAGATATTTATTCACAAATCCAGTAAAAGCCAATAGAAACCAGTTAATTCAGAGTCATAACTACCCTGCTTACTGATGGCCAGAACGAGCCAAGCCCGGCTCTTCTCAATTCCCAGATGCCTTCTGCAGCCTGCAGACCACATCTCAACATTTCTGCTAAAATAAACTGCTAAAGAAGCCTCTTCTGGCACAGCCTTGGCACAGCCTCCATCCCAGCTGCTCTGGGAGCACACCCTGCACTGCAGGGAAGTGCCAGAGCTCTGCTGTCCCCAGCTTCCTTCTGAGGCCTGCTGCCCCTCTAAAAACAGTAACTGGAAAAAAGGATTAATTAATCTTTTGATAAGAACAAACCCAGGGCTGCTAACACCAGAGACAAGGTTGGTTCATACTCAGTACAGGGCAGTGCTCTGAGTAGATGATTTCTGGAGGGCAGTTTCATTTCTGTGCCTGCTTATTCTGGACAGCAACTTCCTGCAGCTGCCAGCAAAATTTTAATGCTGTTTCTGAGGGACCCTTTGTCCTTGAGACTTAAACATTCCAATATTTTTCTTCTTTTTTTTTTTTAAACATGGAATATTTCCATTTACATTTGTGCTTTACCCGTGAATCCAGGTTCAGTGGCAAAGTAAAGGTCCATTACAGTTTGAAGGGCGCTCCCTCAGGGCTTTTTTTTTTCCCCCCGCAATTGATCCAGCTGAAAATATTTACATAGCACCAGAGAGAGTTAGTGACAGAGAAAGTCAGGCAGAGGTAAGGAAAAATACAAGGAACAGTCTGAAACTGAAGTATGACTTCTTCAAGTACTGCTTAGAACATCTGAGTACAAAGAGAATTTTGTTAATCTGGGTTGTGGAAACTTCACATTTGTGAAACAGTAGGGTTCTGAAAGAAAAGGCCAGGAAAACAATCTTTAGCTTACTCATAACTCCTTGTGTCACAGCACCAGCATTTCTGTCCCTGCCACCCTAATGCTCACTGCAATGGAGAGCCCTTCAGCATTTCTGGGCACTGGGGAAATGCAATTATCTCATCCCACAAAGGAAGGGACAGTCACTCACCCGAATTCCTCCAGGCAGCCAGTGACTCACCTGGAATTCTAGCCTGCTCAGTGCTCACCCACTCAGCTCCTCCCTGGAGGAGTAAGCTCCTGACACCAGTGGCAGAAAACAGATCTACTCTCCAGTACAGGCAGACTGGCTTTAGAGAGGGATTTGCCCTTTGACTATAAACCAGTTGATTTCTCACATATAACTCAGATTTTAAATTTTATTTGATTGGAGCATTAACTCTAGGTTTTTACAGCAATATTGCATTCCTTTATACTTCTTTCATGGGATTATATCTCATGATATTTCACTATGTAATTAGTCACAATTCCCCCAGAAGACCAGGGATACCAACTGTAACTTACCTGAAAACAGAATGAAAGCAGAAACATGTTCTGGGTTAATGGTGCTGCCCAGGGCCCTCTGAGGGAAAGGAGAGCACAGAAAGCAGTTTGGGCACTCCTGCAGCAACACAGGGCTGGCAGCAACACAAATCTGGATTTAAATACTGTTTCACGTCCTCCTAAACTTGATCCCAGAATCAATCAGCCCATAACAAGCATTATTTAGCAAGAATAGTGAGCCGAATGTTGAGCTGGGTAGACACTCAGTACAGATATTACTGTCCAAACCATCCTGTCTCAGCTTTTCTGATCTCCTCACTACGATGCTCAAAGAGTTAGTGATGTTTCAGAGATGCAGGAACATATGGCCCTGGATATTTATAGACAGAGCTCTGGGATCTCCATGCAGGAGGGAAGCTGCAAGCTGCCAGCTGGGACTCAGAGCTGTTTGCTGTCAGTGCAGTGGCCCAAGACTCGGGCCCTGATGGCCATCAGTGGTGTCCCCCAGGGGCTGTGCTGGCCCAGTGTCACTGAATGCCTGCATCTGGCACGGGCAGGGCCGTGAGGGCACCCTCAGCACATCTGCAGGCGATGTTGCAGTAAGGTAGAAAAATTGTAATTAAAAATGATAAAATTTTAAGTAAGGTAGAAAATTTTATAAATTATAAAATGAGGCCTGCTGTGTTATTTCAGTGGCTGGCCTTGTCAGGCTGGCCTTTTGCAAGTTCCCACATGAAGCAACCCTGCTGTGAGCAGTTTGTTAACATAACAATCTCTCCCTGGGTGAAACACAACTGGCACCTGTGTAAACTGGTTTTACACCTTAGATCGAAAAATGAAAACTATATCTCACAAACAACTTCCCTGAATGTGCACCCCAGGGGTTTGAGTGACCAAGGAACACAGGATAACACTTGTTACTGACCAGTGAAGTAACTGGCAACAAAGCTCCTGCCCAATGGGAGCCACACACGGGGTCTGTAAAACTGGATAAAAGGAGTCATGTGAATAAAGAATGGGCTTTTTAACCATGAAAAAATGGAGTCCCATGTGATTTATTCCCATAGATGACATCAAGCTGAGGGTGCAGGGACACCCCTGAGGGATGGGGCCATCCAGAGGGCTTTAGGTTTTTCTCTGGAATCTATGAAACTGAGAGCAATGCATGCAACGAAGTCCTGTTTGAAGATCTCTACTGACAAACTCTCATTTTTAAACTCTCACAGTGTCATTTGACTTGGGATCAATGCTTGTCAGAGAAATTTATAAATAGAAAGTAATTTTAGCTCTGTCTTTGTAGTCCAGCTCGTGGGAGTAACTCTGAGCTTCTGGACAAGAGTGACTACTCAGCTTGTTTTGGGGAGGTATCACTTCCAGAGCAGAGGCTCCCAAGTTTAGAGCATCTACCAGCACAGCCCACATGCTGCATGGAGTAGCTGAAGAGTTAATTTTTATACCTCCCTCTAAATGAAGACACAATTGACAGAGGCAAAAAAAGAGGAAATTTTAAAATTTTTATTTTTTAAACACACTATCTGTCCCCTATTGTATTCTCCTCTTCTGTTTTTGTTTCCATTATTTCTGCTAATATAGCACCAGGCTTTGAGCAATCTATTAAAAAAAAAACTTACTGAAAAGTAACACAAGGGTTTATATATACATCTATGTATATCTATCTCACAAGCTATCAACACAGAACTTTAACAATTTTAATACCTTTCCCATCCTTACATTTTTTCCAATTTTTTTTAGTATTAAAAGATAAATATTGTATATATCTACACTACAGATCACAGCAGAGTTTTATACACATGGAATTATTCATACCAAATTCTAGTAAAATTAAAAAAGAACATTTTAAACATATAAATGATTTTTTTTCATCAGTTTGAGCTGTATCAGCCTGAGTTTCAGGTTCTTGCTGGGAGCAGGGTCAGCCTGCTGTACAGTGACCCCCTTGAGGTGCTGATAATGGGGATGGATGGGAATGACAACCTGCCAGCATCCACCCAGGATTTTTATCAGGCAGCTCTCAAGGAGCACAGCCAAACATGAGAATGGTTCTTAAGCAGTAACTCAGGCTGTGAAATCAGGATGGGCTCACCACAACTCTGAGAAAGAGAAATAATTTACTTAGGACTCAGCTGCACAGTCTTTGCTTCAGTGAGAGTCTTCTCTTAGAAGAGGATAAATGAGAGAAACCAGTGAATCCTGAGTTTTTTTGCACAGGACTTGGAGGAGCACTTGAAGTTTCATTGATTTTGATCTACAAGGGGCATGATCACCCATGAAGTAACAAAAAACCCTTGAGGAAAGCTTAGAGGTCAGCAATGGGGAAAACACTTACTAACGATTATAAAAGACCTCATTAATATAATTTGGAGATGAATCTCCAATACCTGAATATTCACTAATTATTTTTCATGTCTGTTTCTTTTAACATCTTGTTAAATTTATATTTTCACAAGGCAACTTGTTACCACGTTCTTTGTGAAATATATGTTACAAAAACTCTCAAACCACTGTAAACAACTTCTTTTTGCTGAGTAGTGATCAATGAATATACATTATTAAAACAACCTTTTTACCAGCTGTATTTATGTTTGGGTTTTTTTAATTCATTCCCAGTGTTCCTGTTTGCAGGAAGTGAGATCATCACAGTGAAAGCAGAGAATATTAATGACTCAAAGACTAATAGGCTAATTGCTTATGGGATACTGAGCCAGAAGCCTCAGGTATCAAATGGCTTTTCATTTAATACTGGCAGAGACATCTGAATGATAAGCAGGGAAATTGGAGAGATAACCTTGCAGGATGACAGTGTGGGTGCCAGGGATGTGTCCCCTGCCTGCTCAGCAGCAGCCCTGGCCAGTGGCTCTGAGCACAGCAGGTTCCTGCAGTGCCTGGAGGAACAAATCCTCACTCCAGATCCTGCTCTGGGCTCTGCTGTGGCTCCCAGAGCCGCAGGGACACAGCCCTGCTGCAGCTCCAGTGGCACGGGCACTGCTGCAGGAACCTGCTGAATACCAGTGGCACTCACTGGAGTGACCAGCCTGGCACACAAATCCTTTTTACACAGACTATCCACACACAGAGACAATTTTACAGTTACAGACAATTTTACCATTAACACTGCACTGACCGAACAGAGCACTCAGACTTTGTTATCCTGACTTTCTTGAAATCAGATCTAGAACAGATCTTGAATCAGAAGAGCAGATTCTTTCCTGTGAAACTTACAGCATCACAGACCCTGTGGTAGACAGGACAGTTAAAGAACCTCTGATTCTGCAAAAAATATTTCATTTGGGTCAAGAAGTTCACTTGCCAGTTCCTAGCAGCTCTTGTAACATTTTCCTTAATAAGGTGGAGGTAAACTCTCCCACATTCTCACAAAGGGCTGCTCTCTTCTGCTATTAGTGAATTCCTGCCCTGCAGAGCGTGCTGAGTGCTGTCAGAGCACTGTGTAGGGGACCAGGAGATGTTCTCTGCTGCAGAGGCTTCCCAGAAGCATCTCCCACAGTGATTATCATTGCAGCTGTCTATTCTGTACATGAAGCAAGCCCAGACACATTGCTGAACAGTCCAATAAACTGGGAAAGACATGGGGACTCAAATTTCTAATATATTTATCAGCCATGAACAACAAGACAATATTTTGATGAGTTAATAGGCACACACCTGTTGGCCAATGCATGGGTAGCTGCCCTGCCTGTGATTGTACAGAGTCTGGGGCTGGAGGGACTGAAAATACATCCACAGGTCTGCTTTTGCACCTTTAAGCATGTGTTTGACTACATTCTGGACTAGCAGTCCACATATTTGCTGCTGTGGGAGGTGTGTGTGAGCCATTCATGCAGGTGTGCAGGAAGATTTACCTGCTCCTGTATTTGATGTACAGTCAAGAATCTGTTTGTACAGACTGTACTCCCAGTAGTGACTCAGTGACTTACACCATGGATAATCATCTCTGCATCTTGAAAACATCAGAGAGAAGGCTCCCAGATCATGGCATTATCCTAAGCCCAACATCCACACAGAGACACATTTACACACCAATTGTGAAGAGGAGAAGGGGAAAAAATTGCCATTTGTTTTAAAAAGCACTGCATTGCAATCAATTCACATTTCTACACTGCCTGTGGGAGTTAAAACTTTAATAAAATACCAGTTTTCAGAAGATTTTAACAGCATGAGCAGCAGGCATATTAATTTGGATATCTACACATCTGTATGTACTTGGCAAAATAGCAAGTGTGTCTTGAGGCTTTTACTGCAGGTCAGAGTTTTATCCTGCACATCCAGGTTTGACAAGGTCTCCTTTCCTTTGGTTTCTGAAGACGTGGCCTGCTCAGGCTAGAAAAATGCTCTGAAAACTAAGAGCAGCTTCAGTAAGATTGACAGCTCTTTCTCGCAGTCTCAGTATTTCTCTGTTGTTTTTAGAAGAGCCTGTGAGGGCTCAAGGCCAAGACAAACCCAGCTCAAAGCAGAGCCGTGGCTCCAAGCACCCCTGATAAGTATCTGACCTGTTAAGATGTTGTCAGGCTTATTATAGAAGGTGCAGTGTTTGATCTCAGAGGGGCCAGATTAACACACCAGACGTGGAAACTTTGCTGTGACAGGCAGCTGTGGCAGGAGTGCTGACACCCCTGAGGGCTCCCCCTGCACTGGCCCACAGTGCTTACCCACTTGCCAGCTTAGGCACTTCTCCACGTAGACAGCTGTGACACAGGGTAAGGGTAGCCTGACTTTGTTCCCACTAAAGGCAGAGAGAAAATCTTCATTGATTCCACTGGGAGAAGAATCAGGCTGGCTGTATGCTGGATTATGGCTTTTTCTGATTTAGAGATGGGGTAACTGAGAGGTGTTTTAAAAACTTTTATTCAATTTTCAATCTCATGAGAAGGGTGAGACAATACAGATGTTATAATTCACACCATCACAATCAGAAGCCAACTATTTCCTAATTACAATACATTGTGTTCCTTGGCCCATGAGCTTTAGCCACACCATGCTTAAAGCCAATCATCTAAAATTACCCCTTGTGGGTCTCACTACAACGCATCTTTCACAGTTCTGTTTCTCCAAAGTACCCAGTCTTATTTACAAGGCCACCTTTTGAAACTTGTTTCTAGTTCCATTTCTCTCTCAATGTCTGTCCTAGTCCATGGCATTTCTAAGTCAGCATTGCTTATCTCAAGGTTTGCATTCTGCACACTGTGTGAGCCTTCTGTCAGGCTTTGAGAATTCCCTACAAACCCATTTCCCACAGTTGCAGTCTGAAGCTGTGTCCCAGAGGTGAGTTCAGAGCTGGCAGTCAGACTGCAGTGGCACAACCCTTCCCCAGTGTGAGACAGGGACTGGTTTCTGGGAGGATACAGGAGCAGGGCTTGCAGCAACCAGAGCACAGCAGGCAAAGCTGACAGCCAAGTTCATTCCCTCTTCTGATGGTGGAACCTTCAGAAGTGTAAATGGCCCCAGATTGGCACTGTGAGACCTGGTCTGCAAAGGTACCACAGGGCTTTAGCCAGGGACAAAATAATTGGAAGCTTTTGAACCAATGGGTTAAAACTTGTTCACACTAAGAGGTTGTGACTGAACCACAGCCTGAATTCATCCAGTAGCTGTTTGTATACTTGGTCCTTAAAAAGACTTAGAGAATCTGTGCTGTGATACATAAAAAGTTGGAAGTTACACTTGCATTGCAAAGATGGTATTTTTAGATGGGATAATTCACAGGTCAAAGTGTCTAGCAGAAGAGATTTATCAGTGCAAACTAATTTCTACATTTCAATCTCTGGGCTAGATAGTAAATTCCAGTATAAAAATAATACAAAGTGCCATTAAAAACCCCAATCCAGAGTAACTGTGTGTTTTGTAGAGTAAGTCTGGGTTTCTCTTGGAATTGGAAACAGAATTTCACTGTGTTTTCAACTCAGACATTAGACTAATTCAGCTAATAACTACTAGAATAGTGGCAGCTCCTAATACAAACTGTAGAACTAGAAATGCTGTTTCTAACAGTGGATGCATAAAAACCCCAATAGAAATACCTGCATGATATTTTTCTTTAAAATTACATTTTAATTCAATCAGCTCTGTCCATAGTGTGCTCTTACTGTGGTACCATATGACAAGGGCAGGGTTATTAGTACTAAAGTGCCTGAATATGGAAAACAAAGTTATTATTCCCAGCTGTTTACCAGCCTGTGGCTGATCTTGTAGAGCACTCCTGCCTTTTTGTAGCCTAAGATCTAAGAAGGGTTATTTAGAAGCAGTTCAGTCTGGCCTCTAAACCTGAACATCTTCTCTTTTGAAGATTTAAGTTAACCAGGTTTGGGGATTTTTGAAGGAGTTTTGAATGAATTAGAGATGGGACTTTTGTTTTTGATTATGTGGTTTATTTTCTTATTTTCTGCCTTGGTAGGAAGGATGAGTTCAGCTCACGTCTTTATTGTGTGGTTTAGAAGGTCACAAGTCTCCTAGTTATAAGGTATTTTAAGGATTTTTGACTAGTAAAACATTGCTAATAAGGATATTTATGTTTTTGACTTAATCCTTAAATATTTTGTCTTATGGATTTATGCTACAGTGTAAGCTTTTTTAGTTAATCATGTTACGATACACTTAGCATAAGTACAGTATACAGTACTACAAATATCATGTTATGATATTTATAGTACTGTATTTTAAACTTCTAGTTTACCTATGTAACTACTTTTATTTTTTCTACATCTTAAATTTTAAAATTTGAAACTTTTTCTTCTTAACTTAATGTGTCTTTGTTTTAAACTATAAATCCACATTCTTGCTTCTATTACGTAAGTTTGGAAGTTTTTTTCAAGGCCTTAGATTAAATTCTGTGCTTTATTCTAAGCTTTGGCTTACAGGTTTAAAGTTCTGAGAGTTTATTGCATTTCGGATTCTAACAACCAGGGTTCGTGAAAATGACTCAATGACCCTTTTGAGCCTTGTTATAAATGTGTTTTTCCCCGTGTGTAGGGCAAAGAGCACAAGACCTTCTGAGGAAAAAAAAACAAAACAAACAATAAAAAAATGCCCCCCCAAAAAACCAAACCAAATGAAAAAAAACCCCAAAAACCCAACCAACCAACCAAAAAAAACAAAAACAAAACCAAAAAAACCACACAACAAAAAAACCCACAAAAAACCCCACCCCGAAAACCAAAAATCCACCCAATCCCCCTCCCCCAAAAAATCCAACGAACCGACAAAAAATAATCTAAAAAAACCCAAAAAACCAACTCCCCCTCCAAAAAAAACCCAAACAAAAATCAAACCTCTGGAGGAAGGCACTTTAGTCTTACTGTAAAATCCATTAACCAGGGTCATTAACCACTATGGCCTCACCCAGGGTGTGTATTAAGCTCACTTCTCCTAGAACTAACCTTTAATATTTTCTATCTCCTATTTAGCTCACATATAATTACTTAAAATAAAGGCCACAAATGTGTGGGTGTGAAATCAAAGCCCTAGAGATTTTTTACCTGTCCTGCGTTTTAAAAGGGAAATTTCCCATGCCTGGTGTCTCATGAGGAATATCTGAGAAACAAATCCTAAACCAGCTTTCTAGTGGTTTCTATGACTTTTTTCCTGTGGTTTTCTACCTGAGATGAGGATCTACACAAACCCAAAGTAGATGGAGAGTGGCCTGCTGCCAAAAAGAGCAGGCAGAGCTCTGCTCAGACTTTCCCCATCCATCCTGCTGCAATTAATTACGCACTGAAATACCTCCTGCTCTTACTGCCCCAGCACCTTTTCCACTAATTATTTGTGACATGGGAATCTGCTCCTCAGTCAGGACATTTTGACACCGACACTCTGCAAAGACAGAGCAGGACAAAAGCCCCATTCCAAGGAATTTACTGTTCTGGTATTTCTGCTTGGTCAGGGCGGATCAAACACCAGAACTAAGAGATCCTTACAACGTAGAGATAAGGACTGGGTGAAGCTCCAGGCTGGAACTCTGATTTACCAACAGAACTTACCAAATGCCTACATATCACTAAGAGTCTGCTGGAATCACAGCCAGCCATTACCCCTCTCCTGTATTTAATACTGGAAACAGTATTAAAATAAAAAGAACAAAACAAAAATCCTTCAGTTTGTTGTAATCTAGTTTCCAGGCAACTCCACATTTTTATGAAACCCAAACTGTTCCCTCTTTTCCTGCCTCAAAAAGAGCACAATGTGATATAAAGCTACAAAAGGAAAAAGGGAAATACAAATATTTATTTTTAAAAAATTAAAATTAAATTATCTCCTTCCTAAAATACAGCCTTAAGCTCCTGGAAATTAGTGTTTAGTTCTTCCTCTACTTCAATCAGGCAATTTGGCTGTAATTGAAGTGGCAAGTGATGCTGCAGAATAAGTAAACAAATGGGTCATTGCTCATGTTAAAATAACCTGAATTACTTCTATAATCAACCCCATGAGCAGATGGGGCTGTGAATACCTGGCCTAACCTAATACCTGGCCTAACACTCCTGGTGTAACCTCTGCCTGGCTGGTTGGAATCCTGCTGGGTGAGGGATGAGAATGGAGCCCTGGAGATTCATTTTCCTTCGGGTTTAAGTGGCAATGACAGAAGTCATTAAGCCACAGTGTCTATTCTGTCCTGGGACCACATGAGTCACTAATAAAGGCAGTGAAAAAAAAGAGATTATCTTTTAGTAATTGTGTAATGCAGTACATCCTTATTGGTTTATTTCTGTGTAAACCAGCCTTGCCTTGCTGCTGACGTCAGTGAAAGGGTAAAACCTGGGATTTTGGTATCATCACTGAAAGTGCTAATGCTCCTAAGCAGCCAGCCAGGTGAGTGATAACATCCTGTCACTGAGGTCAGCTGGAACAGGCTGTCTTTAGTCCCTGCATGTCACCTTCAAGGAAATGTTAGCTTCTGACAATAGTGGCATAAGGTAAAAGAGAATATTCAGACCGAGGTACCCAGCATGTTCTCAGTCAATAACCTAATAAGTACAGGCTGGCAGCTCTCAAGTATCAATTTTAGTACAAACTGTTCAAAACACAAGGTGTTAATTCAGAGTGGAGCTTTCAAATGCTTTGTTTAAATCTGAAAAGTTAAAATAGTGTTTTATCCAATTTGTAGATTACAAATGGTTTGTTTAATTCTGAAAAGTTAAAATAGTGTTTTACCCAATTTGCAGATTACAAATGGTTTGTTTAATTCTGAAAAGTTAAAATAGTGTTTTACCCAATTTGCAGATTACAAAAGTACGGAGTTTGGTGCTGCCAACTAAAAAGACATTTTGTCCTTAACATGTAACACAACCCATTGAATCCCAGCAGATTCCAGGAAATACTCTGCAGCAAAACAAGAATATGGCAACATTATATCCAAGGGACATGGTTTTAATTATGATCATCCATTTTTATCCAGTGGTTCTACTGCCTCAGGAGCCAGTACTTTTCAAATACCTTAAAAATGAGAGTTACCTGTGTCCCATGGTTTCTCCAGACCTCAGTCTCTCTGTTCAGATGCCACTCCTGGCTGCCTTCCTCCCTTGGGTCTCTCTCTCACAGGATGGGCATCATCTGAGGAGCAGCAAAGTACCAGCCCTTGGTTCCACTCACACAAGGGTGGGGGGAAAGCCCTTCTGGAGCTCTCCATCAGATTGTGTTTTCATGCACTGCAAGCCTGGGAACATGGAATCCAAAGGGGCTTCACATATTCCCAGTGGGAAATGTGTGGCCAGAGCCTGAAAGCCTAGAAACAAAGGGAAAAGACTACAGTGCTTTAAAAAAAAAACCACACCAGCACACTAATGAATAACATACCAGTGGTCCACAAAATGCTGGGTTTGAATCAGGCAAATTCTTGAATGCAGTTTAGAGAGTTAGATCCCAAAGTCTGAAGAAGATATCCACAGCACTTTCCTAAACTAAACTAAACTAAATTAAATTGGTCTTACTCTCCAGAGTGCTTAATTACTCTTATTTCAATGAGCTTGGCTCAGACTTCTGAAGTGTAGAATTTGAAGGGTAAATATGGAACTTCCTAAGAAACAGACAGTTTTCTCTCTCTGGTCAAGATATCAGTCACATTTCTGTAGGAAAAGTCCTGAAGGGGAAAGCATTCTGATCATCCTGCCTCTGAAAGCTCCAGAGAGGAGCTGCTGTCTCTGGATGACAAGTGGAGAGCTGCAAGCAGCAAAGGATGAGCTGAGGCCTCACAGTGCCAGGGACAGAGATCCCCAAACACACTGCCTGTCCTCCTGAATTCTCTGCACCCACCACTGAGAGACTGCAGAGATCATTTCAAGGGGGCACACAGGAGCACAAGTGCTCATGTAATTGCTATTAAAATGAGGGATAAGGTTCCCAGCCCATGCTAGAGGAGGATATTAGATAACCTTTAAGGTCCCTTCCAAGCCAAACCATTCTGTTATTCTGTGTTTCTATGTAACTGCCATTAAAACTGTGGCTAAACTAACTGGGGTAAACAGTAATGGTTTTCCTCTTTTTCATAAATCACACAAAGCCAGAGATGGCTACAGGCAACCCCAAATACAATTCCTCAGCAGAGGGCCAAGGGCAGCACGGGGTGATGCTTCAGAGCGCACACGAGTTTGTACGAGCTCTGTTTGTGGAGCAGCCCTCAGAGAGTGAGAGGGATTACATTACCACAACCTCATTTACCATCTCTGAGAAAAATGCTGACTTTGTTTCAGTGTTTGGTATGTCAAAATGATTCTGCTCTGTCTCTACAATTTTACTGTGGTCTGTGCACTGCCTTGATGCCAAGCCAGGCACGTCTGAAGGTAAATCATCACCTCCAAGACAGCTGGAAATGTAAGTGTCCATCAAATTATTGTGGTATTCAGAGAAATTCTCCTTACTGCTTCTGATCTGGATTTTTCACTTGTAGCCAGCTTTTCTTAGTTGGAAGATACTCATCCAAGTGCTTTACTGTTTTTTGTTCTCCTTCAGAATAATATTTATCTGAGCAGGACACAGGTTAGGTAGAGGGAATTAAGGTTTTAATTTACTTAGAAGGTTTTAATGCTTAATTGTGATACCTGAAAAAAATACTAAAACCATTGAATTAATAAAAGCATAAACAGCATCCAGAATTGTAGAAGAAGGGCCCAAGGATAAAATAGGACCATAACCTTGACTGTTCTCTGTAATTGTATTCTGCTCATTTTTCCCCTTTGGGGATTGAGGATAGCCCTACCTACAACACTCACCTGGTGAATTTCAGGTTCTTTACTCTGGAATGAGAGAAAGATCATTAAATGTCAATGCTTGGAGCTATTGGGATGAAAATGCCTCTGCCTGTTAATGATTTTGTTGCTATCTTATTTACCATAGAGGCCACATGGCAAACCCTCCCCAGGCTGCATTCACAGTTCACAGCACAGCTGAGCAGGGGAAGGCAGTGCACAGCTTCACAGGATGCACTGGGGCTGTGCCCTGGCCAAAGGCAGGAAAAGGAGATCCCCACCTGCAGTGAACCCTTGAGCTGTGACACGTGGGTGTCTTGGGCTGTGATGCTAAAGATGTAACGTGGTCCTTAAAACCCAGTCGAGTACATGGGGCATGTGAGGCAGAAGTCACTTTTGTTCATGCATAATAACTGGGCTATGGACAGGTTTATCAATACCAGCAACAGCACTGCTGCATGTTTATTAATATTTCTAGTCAAAGCTATGCATCTATTCCATAAACTCTTGGAAAGTTTCAGCTCTGTATCAAGAGGCAGAAAAATAAAATTATGAAGAATGTTTTGGATTTGGCAGTAAAAGCTGTTCTGGCAAGAACTGTCATGTGAGGGTTTTATTCATAGCTGTAGCTGGGATCATTGATGTATTATTTACTCTTCCTTAGACCCTTATTTGCACACCTTGCTGTACAATGATTAAAATAGCCAAAATCAATAAGGCAAGCTATTGGAGAAACAATTTTGTTCAAAAGGACGTGTGGACTTTGTTTCCTTAATGATGCTGGGGAGGTTGTCCAATCCACACAAGAGTCTGAGCTGTTTCCAGTAGCACCTGGATGCTGCCAGCTGAGGAAAGAGGATGAAAAAGATTTTGGTTCTCTGCAAACATTTATCACACTCATGGTCAGCCTTAAAGGCTGCAGGTTTTTTGATAACAGAGCACATTTCCTTTTTTATATTTCCTTTTTTATACAGAATCTCAGGTGGACACAGCAATGGTAGAAAGAGCACCCAGGGTAAGAGTTGTCCTTGGGTAAAAGCACGAATCTGGGATTCTGGCTGGGACTGAGGCAGTATCTGAGGTAGATGCTTTGGCACCCTGCCAGCAAGCACAAGGCACTAATGAGCTAATGCTTGCTTTCTTTCAAAGCACAATCTAGAACTCAAATTCCTTTCTATTTGCTCTGGTAACGTGTGCCCAAACAACATTAGCACAAGAGCATAGGTTCTTTTCAGAGTAGATAAATCACTGGTTAATAGGAACTGAATACAAGGGAACACCATACAAAGGAACTTAAAGAAATCTAGATATTTCTGTGCTACAAATCCAGCAGCACACCTTTTCATGTAACTTACCACATCTGTATCCTATCTCATACTCCAAGTTTGTTAGCATTGATGTTTCTTTTCCTGGACTGCTTAGTACAGATTCTTCCTTTTCAAGCTCCTTAATTCAACTTCCTCCCATCTAAGACAGTGATTTGCATTTTCCACCATTTCAAATATTCTGGACATCTAAATTCCAGGTAAAAGAGGTGGGTATCCCTCCAACCAGCACAGATCTCTGCTGTGATGGAGCTGTTGTAGCCCTTTACAGCCATTCTCCAGTGCAAAAAATGTCAAGAATTGTAAAAGTTATTTCATACGCAGACAATTAAATTACAAGATTGTTTTAAAGAATGTATTACACACAATTCTCCAGCTTCCAACACCCCAATATACAGGGATATAGATTGCAAAATTATTTCAAGAGCTAGGACATTTAAAAAAAATCAAACTAAAGAATAATGGCCAAGTAGTACATTATGAGAGAATGCACTTGGGAAGCTCCTATGATTCTCTTATTTTTGAAGGCAACATAAAGGTTGAGGTTTTTGGCTTCTAATTTCCTTCCTTAGATGAAATTATCAAAATTGATAGATCATTCTTGCCTAATTTGAGATCCTTTTTCCATAAAATTCTTCCTTTGTGGGTTATTTATTCCTGGAAAGGCAGGGTACCTGCACACATTCAGATCAGTGGAGAGCATTCTGTGGCACCATGGGTACTGCACGGATTATTAGAAACCTTTGGTGTGGTTGTTCACTCCTGCAAAAATCTGTGTCTGATTACAACAGAGAGAATGTACTGTAACCTACTATAGCCATGTGACAAAAAGAATTTTCTTTCACACAAAAACAAGCATTCTTTGGTAGCCCTTTCCTTTGTTTTAAAATTGAGTTTGCTGTTTCATAACCAAATTGGGAAAGAGTCCCTAATGCCACAATGTTGTACCATGAGAAGCAGTAGGAAATGCACCCAAGGAAAAGCTGCTCTTGCTGGTTTTTAAGGCCTTGCAGCAATTCCCCTGATCCCAAAGTGCATTCCTGGCAGCCTGGCTGGGGCAGCTGCACCTTGGGAATGTCCCTGTCCTGTGAGTCAAGGCTGTGGCACCACATCACCCAGATCACATCCAGTGTCACAAACATCAAAACCTCAGTGACTTCTCCTCCCCAGGTGCTGCTTTGCAGTCAGGTGAGACTGGGGAGAGCTGTGAGAAGTGCCAGGCTGTGGGTGAGGAGCAGGCTGCCCCTCCAGCCTGGCTCCAGCCATGCCCTGCTCTGGGAGCTGCTTCTCCTCAGTGATTCACACACTGACATCACCAACCAGGTTACCTTAAACCCCCTCCAAGTAAGTTGGACAGGAATGCTTTTTTTCAGCCTCTGAATCACATCTAGCTGCGACAACAGATGGGAAATCTGCTCGTGCCGTTGTGAATGAAAGAGCCATCTGTGAGAGCAGCACTGAGTTAAAACTGGCTGTGTCACAGCAGGCTGCTGTGAGCTGCCCCAGCCGGAGGGAGGCTGGCACTCAAACCACCCCCAGACAGCCTCAGCTGCCAAATCAGTGCCAGGGTGGACTGAAGAGGGTAAGGTCAACAAGAGGACTGTGAGCACATTTCTCTACAGACAATTGCAGAGAGAATCAAACGGGATGATTCATTCCTGAGTATAAATAGTGTCAAGCACTCCAAAAGCCCAGTCCTGAACAGTTTCAAAATCAGGACTGGAAGGAGCTGAGCTCTGCATTCCCAGGAAGTCTCCAAGGGTGCACTCACAATTTGGGTGCTGGAGCAGGATTAGGCACATTGACCTAACAGATTTTGGGTTGTTCCTTTCGCTAACCCAAAACTTTATTTCTCTGGAAGATCAATCCCAGTCTGAGATTCGAAGGGAAGAAGTACACTGCTCCTTCCATCATTTGTTCATGCTGGCAAATAAGAATTTGTGGCTTGGTTTGGATCCTTTATTGTCCATTAGCTTTGGAAGAGATTTGCTAGACATGTAAGTTATATTTGGAATTTGAGAAATACTAACACGAATGACAGACACTGCTGGAATCATATGGAATCCATGGACTCACATGGCAGACACTTCTCTTGTAGTCCTCTGATCATCCTTTCCCTGCTCTTATTTCTACTGTCTGATTTAATAAAGGTGGGGGGTGTGGGAGGCTATCATTATGCATATTTCTTTAAATGACATTGGATCAATGCAACACTAAAAGTCATTATTTTGCTCCTGCTTCAAAATTTCCAGACATCACATGACATCACCTGAGACATGAGTCATATAGACATTGTAAGAGTTCTTTTTAGCAATGTTGGAATGACACAGCAGTGTCTGCATTTTCAGCTGTTGCTTCTAAATCTATGCTTACAAAATATCAGACATTAAAAACTGTAGATCGTGAGTGTGCAAGTAAGGATTTATTCTTGTGGGCTTGGTATTCTGTAAAAGACTGTTGCAGTATTTTTCCTGCAGTTTTAAGTAATTAAAGAACAGTTGAACATCTTGCTCTGGAATGCCCACACTGAAAGAGTCTCTAGGAAATGCCCTGATGTGCAAGAGTAGGAAATACACTGAAGGAGTGCAAGACCAGTGGAGTTCCTGGGATTCTCTTGGCCAGAGTGGATGGCAAGGGTGGAAAAAGCTCCTGTTGTTCCCTCCCTACTGATTGGTCCTATTGAGATCTCACCACAGCTGCAGTCACAGGTAGAAGTCCCACACAAACACTACACTGAGCAGCTTTGCTCTTTGTGCACCTTCCAGAGAGAAGGGGGTAAGGTAAATATTTGTCTCTACTGTCTATAATGCATGTCCAGGGGTGGGCTGGGATATTCACAGGACACTTTGCTAATTTGGTAAATTATATTCTCTTAACTTCCCTGATGAATCTGCACCTGCAGGGATGTAGGGCACCACCAGACTCATGATCAGAATGGTGCATTTTGACTTTAAAATCTCTATATCTATGAAATAAGAGTGTTCTTCACAGTGAACATTTCACTAGTCTGATTTGCCTACTCATCCTGAGCTTCCCAACTTCCAGACTCCAAACCAAAAGAAATTGGTTTTCCACTTCATTCCCTAAAAGATGAGGACTAGTCAGACATATGCCTATACATTTATTTAAAAACCCAAACAAGCAAACCAAAACAAAGCCCCAGACATGTTATTCAGAGACTTGCATGTTATAGCCCTGCCTTCCTGGCAGCTTTATGCTAAGGTTCCTCCATGCATTCCCACTGATGCTGGTTTTGCTACCTCGCTTAGAGCTGTTCTCCATGCCAAAGCCCGGTTTTAGGAGAAGAAGTTTTGTTAATCTGACAATGCGCCACGGAAGCTCTCTGTCACCTTGTCCCAAAACAAAAACTCCAATATCTCCATGCTGCTGCTGAGCAGTTGTCTCTGCATTTGGTAAGTCTGCAACTTCAGACTTACCTGCAACTTCAGCAGGATCTAGACAGTAAATTATTTTCTCATCCTTGTTCCCTGTCTTGCCACCTGCAATGCAGGAAATAACTGACAAGAGTAAATCTTGTCCAAGATTCTCTTGCATCTCAGTCTGGATTGTGTTCAATGTCCCAACACTACACCATTCTAATTATCTGTTCCTAGACTTTATTTTAATTGAAAAACACATTTTAATAATGAAAACTCTTTATGGAATCTATCTACTTAATAATTCCATTAGCAAGATTTTTTCCTGTGCTATAGACTCAAGTGCATGCAGGGATAACTGGATATAAAAACAGCTCAAGTGTATTTAGGAGAACTGGGGGCATAATGTCAAGGGTTTCCAGGGGTGGGATGCACCTGCAGAGAGAGACTGCAGAAGATGAATGAGTTACTAAGCAAGCAGGAGGGAAGGAGAAGTTTGTCTCCTTTTCCTTGGTAGATTGACACATAAATAAGGGATGAAATCACAAAACTATGATACATAAGCTGTTAAAAACAAGTCTACATAAATAGTAAATCATGTTTGACAGACTTAATGAAATTTATTTAAGGGCAAGTGCAGAGGACACAGGAGGCTGACCAAGGCAGGAAATAACATAATCCACATTCAGGAAAAGACACCTCTTGCCTTGCAGCCTTGTGGAATAGCAAGTGAAGGTAACAACAGGACAATAATGAGAAAATAACAGTAAAATATGAAAAAGGAGTAATGGCAGGAGTCTGGAATGGGCCCTCATCTGAACCTGCACCACAGCACTTATCAGCATCTGTATCACATGAGTCAAAGGAAAATATCCTTCAATTTACCCTGCATGCTGACCTTTGCCTCTGGCCTGGAAGGGCCAAGTTGTTGTATCTGCTATTAAAGAAGTCATGGCACCTTAAAATAGAATTAAGAACAGATTGCCAACATGGGGTTTTTTTCCTTGCTGTTGTCAGTGACCTACAAGATCCATTTATAAATATTGCTCATTAGTTTCTCCAGGCCTTTACTCACCAGAGTGGAAAGGCCAAGAACTGTTACTACTGCAGCACAGATGAAGAAAATTATTTCCACCCAGAGAAGGGGGCAGTGACCTGTTTTGCTCTTATATAGCCAACTGCTATCTGTGTAGAGCTTCCTTGATTGTCCTTGATTAAGACCACATATCTGTTTCCATGAAAGGCAGGACTAAAAGGCAAAATTAGGAAGGGCTGCTGGATAAGTTCATTTGAGTTTGAAGCTGGAGCATAGGTTACTACCAAGCCACAACAACCATTCAGGGCAGATTGAGTGTTATCCATCTAAAATGTTATTTCCTACATTATTTCTATGTTCTTCTTTCCTTATTTCCAGGATATTGGTGATCAGTGTCTGGTTTCCCCACTCATGGAACAGTTTGGAATGTACCAGCCATGGAGTCCACTCTCCCCGATGACCCTCAGCATCTCCAAGGGCTCAGATCCAAAGGCAGCCCTCCTGTGACACCTCTGGGACTGACACCATCTGCTTGCTCAGGAGATGTAGAGTTCCTCTTGGAATGAGGCCATATTTTCTTCTCCAGATAAGGTGTCCTGGCCTCGTTTGTAACTGCACAAAACCAGAGTTGATCTCTTCTAGGTCACGCTGAGCTCCCACCTCAGACTGGGCACCTTCACTCTGTGGGTGTGGGAAATGCCAGAGGCAAAGCCCCCTTCAGTTCCTGTGCCCCCCATGACCCGTGCAGGATGTAAACCACACCTGCCTGAGCTCTCAGTGCCTCCCTGGAACATCAGCCCAGCAATACCAGCCAGCAAGGACCACAGGAAGGAAACCAGCATGGCCAAGGAGTCATCCAGCCCTAGGGCAGCGCAGCTCGATGACACTTGAGGCAAAACTGAATCTCCCTTCTTTGGTTTGCTGCTCCCAGCTACAGCAGAAGCCTGCCTGCGGGACAAGCCTTCAGGGGCTCCTTTGATCAGCTGGCCACTGCACCCGATGCCACCCGCTTGTTGGCAAACCTGGACGCGAGAAAGCTCAACCCTGGGCCTTGCCTGGCACTGCTCTGCAGTGACCTGGTGCAGTTTCTCCCTGGCTGGCCACGGGATGATGGAATGCCCGGCTGACGAACCCCACGTGTGGCCGGTGGGAACAGCACGCGCGGCCGCTCCTGATCCTCTATGGAGGTTTCCCAGGTAGCAGTAATCACAGCTGCGTGGGTAAAGCTGCGGCAGGGAAACCACAGGAGCCGAGACGGAGAAGTGAAGGAGAGATCACTCGTATGCTGTCCAAAGAAGTTTTATTCCCCAGCGGTTCAGGAACAAGCAACACCCCTAGGATGGGTCAGGGACGACTAAACAAAGGCTTGGCTAGGGATAATAAAGGACACATTTCTGAGGAGCAGGAACATAACACAGCCAATGGGGAGAAATCAGGGGAGTATTGAGGGACGTGGGCAGGACCAACAGGGGTGATACAGGGGAGAGGAGAAGCCCACAGGACAAACCAGTTTAGGGAATTAGGGTGATTAACAGCGAATTTTCTGGAACTAAATGGGTGTAACAGTGTTGATGGGCAGGAGAGGGAGGAAGCACAACTTGGATTGACAGGGCTGTATCTGGAAAGGAGTGGAGGAACAGGAAGACTGACATACTGACTGACAGTTCAGTGGCAGGAAAACTTTGTGGTAAACAACTTGGACAGAACTATTCTGAAGGGATAAAACGGGGTACAAGGGTTAAACCGTTATAAACTAACTAACATTGAATAACTAACTATTATCACAATACAACTGAAAGAACTCGTAAAAACACACTGCTACAACCTGGCACTCCTGGTGCTGGACATCGGTGGGTAAGGACACCAAAGTGGATGGGGACATTCACTCATCACGGGGACACAACCCACGGTGATTGCTCAGGGCCTGGTCTCCAGTGAGGACACATTAGCTGTAGGGCCCATGTCTATTGTGAAATTCCTTTGTTCCATGAGATTTCTTTTGCAGCAGGGTCCTAATCCCAGGTTCTACATGAACTGGAAAGAGATGAAGCTGCACGATGGTCTGATAAACAATTTGCCAGTTTAATGAGCTTGGGATTTTAATAGCTAATGCACTGCAGTGTGTTGTGGCTGAGTCTCTAAGATGTTTCTAAGCCCAATTATCTCTTACAAGGTCAGTAGGCACTTATTCTTAAGGGCCCATGATTCAATATATGTTTGCATTTTATGCTCCCTTTAATGTTTTATGTTTGTTATAAAAATTGCCACAGTGATTCATCTGCATGTATTTCTTCTTTCTTTGGAGGGGAATCGTTTGGAGTAGCTATTTTAAGGGTTGTTAAGTGGAACAATCTAAGTGTGAACACTCTGAAAAGATAAATGGAAACATTTAATATTTATGCTCTGCTATTCTTCTGTGTCTCAGTCACGTAAAATCAGATCACTATCCTACTGCTCTTGTTTTAAAAAGACAGCACTAGAAGTAATAAAATGTAGAAATAATTGACTTGTTAAAATAAGTGGTGATAAACAATTCAGAGGCACAATTCTATCACACTTGCAATACTGAAAGTGTGCTGAAACCAAGCTGAAATACAGAAATACAAAAGAAAAGACTCTTCTATCCTCAGGCATCTATTTTACAGTGAGGCTGCTTCAGCCACAGCTGCATCCAACGTGATTTTGAGCTGCATCAGCCTCCTGCTCCTGCTCCCACGACATCCTGAAGGTGCAATCCACATCTCCTGGCAGCAGTGTTAGTTTACAGAATTCCCTCAATTTCATGCACAATTCTCCCTCCACAACTGCTTGTGCATTCACTGTACAAATGTAATAATTGCTTCATGTGTTGGCAAAAAGGGACTGTGAAAGGCAGCACGAAATCTCCTTGAATGGGCTTTGCTGCAGAAAGCAGGCAGCTCCAAACACGGCCTCCCAGTACTGCAGGCAAGATCCTGATCCTAGTGCTGTGAGCAATAGAACTGAGGATATAAATATGCATGTTTTACCAAATCAGAGCTGTACTGCCTCCAGCACCAGCTGAGAGGTACCAGAGCTCACAGAGCTCAGGGACAGTGGCACAAGGACCCCACACAGCCACCCTGAGTGACAACCAAAGCTTCACCTCGATGCCATTCCCTCTGGGAGACTCCTTCCAGCCTTGAGCTATAGCTGAACACAATTAGACTTGTCTTAGTGTAAACCAGTATAAATTTACACATTGCCCATATACAGAGCCAGACACTTTTGAATTCTCAAATTTTGAGTTCTCAGTCCTTAAATTTCAAGGATTAGGATCCCCTGTGCTACACAGACAAAGGGATTCCTTGTTAAAAGCATTTTGGATCAAGCTCCCACAGACAGACTGATCAGTGCATTTTTAAAATCTATAATAAGTGTTCAACTTCTGGCATAACTTGGTCTCTGATTGAATTCTGAAAGATTATTTTTGTCCTTCAAATCAAAGTTAACAGATCTATTTATCATTTCCCTGTAGGTTTTGAGGAGTGCAACAGAGCTATTTTTTTCTGCTGTGAAACTTTTGCCAAACGTTTTTGACTGATAATAAGTTTTATAGATGCAGACATTTGCAGGCAATACATGAACTAAAATTCACCATTTAATTGTTTCAAGTCATTCACCCACTTCTAACAATGTCTAGTAGTATCCCATATTAGGGTTAAACCTTCATTCTCAGAACTGAAACTTGGCTGCTAAATATAAACTTGAGCCTAATCCAAGATCTTGCTTCTAAAATGTTGGTTTATGCAGCTGACTGTGCTAAGTGGGGATGGAAAACTGTTATGCTGAAGAAGTTCTTTACTATTTTAAAGCAACTTTACCAGTAATTCCCTTGCTGTATCTTTGCCTGTCACATTGCTGGTCACAGCTAAAAATACACAGAATATTTTTGCCGCCCTCCCTGGGGCAGTAGGTGAGGGCAGTGAAATGCTCAGGGGTTTTCACAGCTGACATCCTGTATGTCCAACCACATCCTTGGCTGGCAATGAGGCTGGGTGAAGAAACATGAGCAAAAATAATCCATGAAGACTGAGCTGAAGAGAAACTCCTAATTTGTGAATCAAGGTCTATTAGGGCACTGAGAAGACTCTGCTCTCCTCAATACAAGGCGATACACCAGAGCACCTGGTGTGGCACTCACTCACATGGCAGCTGCTTCCTCCTTCTCCTCCTCCTTTCCTCCCTCTCCTCCTCCCTGCACTAGGGTGCAGCTTGGCCCTGCCTTTAGCTGTCCTTTAGAGTTTGATCCATCTACAGCTGTGGAGAGAAATAAAATCTTTTAGGTTGGAATAGACCTTTAAGATCGAGTTTCACTGCTGAGTCCACACCAAACCAGGTCCCTGTGCTCAGATCTTCACTTGATCTTGGCTATGCTGTTCATCTAAGAAAAAGAAACAAACCAAAAAAAAAAAAACCCCAAAGGTGAATTTAGCTGCCAGCTGGGGATTTCTACTCTGTGAATATTCAGAAACACTTGCACATATTTTCTTCCACCCTATTCCAAACGGCAAAGGAGGTATAAATAACTATCTTGCTGCATGTTAATAATGACCAAAAAGAGCTAGAAACTTTGGGTGAATATTAATAATTATTAGTATTAAGACTTTATCAGGTGGGACCTCCTTTATCAGGTGGGACCTCCAGAGCTACATATTCACCTCAGTCTTATTACAGAACTGGAGTTTAATCTCCAGGTTTCCAGACAAGAATGTGTTTCCACATGGAATCCCAGAGTGGTTTGGGTTGGGAGGACCTCAAAGCCCATCCAGTGCCACCCCTGCCATGGCAGGGACACCTTCCACTGTCCCAGGCTGCTCCCAGCCCCAGTGTCCAGCCCAGCCTTGGGCACTGCCAGGGATCCAGGGGCAGCCCCAGCTGCTCTGGGCACCCTGTGCCAGGGCCTGCCCATCCTGCCAGGGAACAATTCCTTCCTTAAACCTGTTACAAATCCACCCTCTTTTAGTTTAAAGCCATTCTCCCTTGTCCCCAGTCCCTCTCCAGCTCTCCTGGAGCCCCTTTAGGCCCTGGAAGGGGCTCTGAGCTCTCCCTGGAGCCTTCTCCTCTCCAGGTGAGCATCCCCAGCTCTCCCAGCCTGGCTCCAGAGCAGAGGCCTCCAGCCCTGGAGCAGCTCCGTGGCCTCCTCTGCATCTGCTCCAGCAGCTCCACATCCTTATGTTGGAGTCCCAGAGCTGAATGCAAAGAGCCAATTTGATCCTGTGCTCTTCCTACTTAGTGTATTTGCTCAAGACAGGATGGAGGGAGAAGTTAGTGTGGTCTCCATGGCAGCCCAGTCAGGCAGAATTTGTTCCCCTTTTTCCCACCTAAGGTAGCTATTATTAGAAAACAGCCTTGTGCCCCTGAGGGGAAAAGTAGCATTGCAGTGTGTGGCAGCACAATGGAACATCCTGATCACACTGCCACGGGGAATTCACTGTACTTGGTCACAGTACAACAGGCTGGCTTCTTCAACAGCCACTACAGCTAAAAAGGCTTTCAGCCCTGTCTCCTCAAACAGGAATGTCTCTTGCTACCCCTTGCTTCTTGCTCATGGTTATCAGCTATCAACTACCAGCTGAAGCTGAGAAAATACTGTTCTCTTCTTTGTCTCCATAGTCCAGGACCACTGGGAAATGAGGATATTTGCTTTAATAAGGACCTGCACTGGAGAGCTACAGATTCGTCTGGGAAGCTTTTTAGCAACTTTGTAAATTTATGGACCACAAAGGAAATCAACAGAGCTGGTGATTAGTGTTTATGAGATGTATTGGTATAAATCCAATAAGGTTTACTCATTGTTGCAGTGAAATGACCCGTTGGTTTTATCTGATAAGCAAAGTGATCTGTAAGCTAAACTGTTCACTAAATGTCTCCCTGGCTACTCCTAAACTGTACCCACGGAATGCCAGGCAATGGATTTGCATCCTCAGAAATGAAAGCAGCAGCACCAGCACTCATTCCATATCCCATCCCTCAGCAGTGAAATTCTGTAAGAAGCACTGTTGTTCTACATTGCTCTCCACAGCTCTAAAGCATCAGCTAGAAACCACTAAAAGCATAAGAATGTGAATTTCCTTGGCTCATGTACTGCTCCAAAGGATCAAGTGTCCAAGGAAACTCTTCCGTAACTGAAGCCAGACAGGTTTGTTCCTGCTGTGTCTCCAAAGACTCCTCCTGTCACCTGGAACAACACAAACATAATTCCTCTGTGTCCTGACTGCAGAGAAAAGTCAGCCAGGTTAAACTGAAACTGTTCCCTGTGCAGGGCTGGTTTGGGGCAGCCAGGGTGCAGGTCAGCTGAGGGATGGTGGCTTCTCAGCACAAACCAAACCAGTCGCTTCCCAGCTGCTCATCTGCATCTGCACATCCGAGGGAGGAGTTCTCCTCCAAACCCACAGTAGTGCTTTTAACAAAATGGGGCTTTGGTGGTGTTCTCATGACAGCTGCCAAAGATCCCTGGCATCTCTGGGTGTGAGGAAAACTTGTGTTGTGGTGGGAAAAGTAAGTGCACCTCTTTCTGAAACAGCTCTAGCATGGGCCTCTTAACAAGCTCCAGTGTCTGGGAGGTTGATTGTTCAGCTGCATGCACAGGAATTCACCTTTTCAGAGGGGACAGGCTCCTGAGGCAGCAGGAACTGCCCCTGTTCCTCGAGGCTGACAACCAGAGAGCCTCACACACTTGCTGTCGTGAAGAGAAGAGCTGAACTGGTTTCTGTGCCAGTCTCCCTGCTCCCTTCCACTCTGAACAGCACAGGGTGTGATCCTGGGGGTCCTGGGCAGGGCCAGGAGCTGCACCCTGTGATCCTGGGGGTCCCTCCCAGCTCAGCTGATTCTGTGATTCTGTGAATTGTTTTGTTTCCTTGTATTCTGTACCTGTCAATCCCTTCCTCTTGTAGCCACCAAACAAAAAGGTGTACTGGCACCTGCAAGTTTTTAATCAAAGAAGAACATTCTGCCTCACTAGCCCAAGGCAGGAAATCTATGGAATGACTGTTCAGAGTGAAGGCTGCTGTGCCAGAACCAGCAACCACACATTCCCAATGAAAGAGGGACTTGACCAGAGAGAACTCTTGGGAGCCAAGTAACAGGAATTTAAACTCCCATTTTGTCCCTGGCAACAGTTAAGCATCTTCTCTTTAGCTAATCCTAAAGTTGAACATGATCAACAGGTTTCTGTAGAAATCTCTCTAAATTCTCAGCAGCAAAGTTGGTTTTACTCTCAGTAAGTGCAGCCTGTGCTTGCAGAGGCACTTGGGGGCACTAGGATGGAAGTTCAGCTTCCCTGTGCCGGGTTCACATTTGGATGATGCTCCTTGGAAACTGAAATACAGGAAGGCAGCTGAGATTGCCTCTGAGAATGAATACTTCTCATTTATAATTCATAGGAAATAAATACCCATCCTGAATGGTTTAGAAGAGTGGTTTTGTACCTTTGTACCAATGAAGGGAATTTTGTATGAGGGAATTTTCCTTCTCTTGTAATAAAGGGGGGAAAGCTTTCTTATAATGGAGGCTGATTTCAGTTTTGAACTTGTGAAATAATTAAATCCACTACCTGTATGTCTGAACCTATTTTTTAGTAAATCTTAACTGGAAATACTACTGAAATGCAGCAGCTGATAGGGCAGAGAGACTGTGGAAGTGCACCAGCTCTTTCTGTTTAGGCTTGGTACTGAGCCCTGCACAGAAATGTGAAATCCACAAAAAACAAAACAAAACAAAACAACCCAAAACAACAACAAACAAAACCAAAACCAAAACCAAAAAAAAACACTACACAAAACAAAAAAAACCCCCAAACATATAAAGGGAAATGAAGAGTTTTCAGTCACTTTTGGAACCAAAAAATCCAATCTAGGAAAAACAAAAATACTGATATCAGGTAGATTTTATAAACCTGTGGAAGCTTGAAGGGCTACTCTGTCCCGAGAAGTTTCCAAATAAAAAATGCTAAAAATAAACTGCTAGGTAGGAACTCCTTTAAGTTAATCCAATGATCTTTACTGGGGGCAGGAGGAACTAGAACCTTGAATAAAAGGGTTCCACAAAGCAGACAGAAGTTTGAAGGGAAAACTTTGATGAAATTTTCATCTTGCTTACTGAGGAAAGGACCAAGTTTAATTTAAATGCAGAGCTGTCAGAGCAAGAGGAACACTCCCCCTCCTTATCCAGAGATCCTCACTCTGCAAAAACAACCTAATGACTTAAGGACAGTTTTAACTTTTTTCTAGCATACATTTCTGCCAAGCCTGAGTGAAGTGTTCAGGAGAGAAAATATTGATATCCTTCCATGGCACAGGATTCTGAATATGCTGTGTCAGGGCATTAAGGAAGCTAATCAGGTGGAATACAGTTTGGTTTGCATTTTGTTGCAGGAAAATTATGCATTCCCCAGCAAAATCATCACTAATGTACTTGACCAACAGGTTTGATGCAGTTGGATAAAACTTCCCCTAAGAGATATTCAGGGATTCCCTTTTTCTTATGAGAATTCATTCCCCTACAATGGTAATACTTACAAGGGAACCAAGTCTCTTATGAATACTTGGCACACATTTTAGATAGAGCCTTTTGGAGAATACTGTTTTCTTTAGAAAGAATCTAATAAATCTGATGCCATTTCAGAAGTAGCCTCAAGGGTATTAGTGTAAATAGTTGTGAAATTCACATTAAAAATAGACTTTATTATTAAGATGCACAGCTTGGGTTAAGCAAACAGGAAATGAGCAACAGCTCTAGTTTGGCATGAAAGATCAAGGGAGCCTGAGGGATAGAAAAGAGGTTCGTGGCAGGAAGAAAGCAAGTCCATTCTTTGTCATTGCCAAAACAAGATCCAAGCTGCACAAAATGGAACCAAATGAACTACAGGGCCTCAGCTGATAATTCTGATGCTATTACCTGATTAATTAAAGCACTGATTAGCCCTGTGGCACTGGCTTTGGGCAGCCAGGTGCTCTTCACTCAAATGTAACAAAAGCTGCTTCACCAAAGTGTCTGCAGGACATCAGCATTCCACTGAAGCTATTAAGGTGAACTTCCTATTTTTAGCAGTCCAGAAAGCATATTCTGCCAGAATTAGCTCAGCATTCAGGCAGTGAGCAGTTAGGGGAGCTGAAACTGCATTTGTTAAAACCCAAATCCTGGCATTTCAAGTGTCAGACGTTCACAGGGATGTGCTGATGGTTCTGACAACCCATCTCATCCTCCCGTGCAGAATTTCTGCTTTCACGGTGGAAATGTGCAATATTTACCCAGACCCAGAAATAACACCAGCTCAGAAGGGGCCAAATGAGACAAGGTTCCAGTCTAAAAGTAGCTTGAAAAATGAGCAATGAGTGATTAAATAAACAAACCAAAAATGAGAATAGAGCCACTATATAAGGAATGTAAACATGAAGCACATTTTTAAACCTTTTTCCATCCCCAGAATGGTGCAACACCTTAAATAATGCAAATATTTGCTCTGGAACTGAGGAAGAGTTTGGTAAGCACCATATCGATCTTTTCAACGGATGTACAAATGCATTTGTATTGACAAATTTCTGTTAGCAACCTGCTCAGTAAACCAGCAATGATCCCTTAGCACCTGTTTGGGGAGTTAGGGTATTCTCCCAGATCTACACATGGATGCACATTTTCATTTTGTATGTGCCTAAAAAAATACATACATTCAAGTTCCCATTTCACAAAGATAGGACTAGTTGGCCTGCTAGAAATCCCTGATGAGGAAATGCATTCTCAACTCCACTGGCAACCTTGGCATCTGAGTTTAAGTGAAAAGTCAGGTAATTCAAGTGTAATTCACCCTGACCTTTTGGATGGTCACCTATTTAGATCAAAGATTCCTTGTTTTGCCTTTGCAGCTGGGAGCCCAACAAAGTTTACATTCCCTACTGAGGCATTTGCATGGGAAACTGATCTAACAATACTTTTAATACTAGTACTAGTATTTAACTGGGCCTGTAGAACCTCCACATCACATCAGGCATTGCTCTGGGGTAAAATGAAAGAGTTTCTTTTGAGTTACTTGTAGACTACTTTCTTATAAAACTGAAGTTTAGGCATCTGTGCAGTTACTTATTTATGTATAATCACTTCTGCATCTCAGCCTCAAAACATATTTTGAATCTGGTGAACAATTTCACATTAATTGCAAAATCTAATACTAACAATAATTTAAATTTATGAGGCCCTTGCCCAAGAGAATGAAACACCCTGGGCAGCAGAGTGTCCAGTCTGTGTGTAGAGCTCCAGAGCAGCTGCAGAACACTCTGGGTGTCACTCAGCCCAGGACAGGCAGCTGGGGCACTCTGGGTGGAATGCAATGAAAAGCTGGTGAAGGGCAGCAGCAAACCCATGGGAACACAGCAAGGATCTGGGGAACTGCAGGGAAGGTTGTGGGAGATGCGGGAGGGCTGAAGATGGTAAGAGCGATGAGATGAATTATGAGATGGGATGAGTTATGAGATGAGATGGGATGAGTTATGGGATGAGAAGGATTTGTGTTTACAAACTGGTGCCTTTTTGGCCTCACCTGGCTCAGCATCTGCCCTGCAAGTTCCAGGCAAACAGAAAGCAGAGAGGGAGGGAAAGGACAGGAGATGAGCTCCATTCCACAAGCACAGGAGAGAGACCTTGCAGTCAGAACTCACCTTTTCCAGCACCAGATCATCCCCTGTCTTGACCTGTGTCCCATGAGGATTTTCTGCACACTCCCAGCGCAGCTTTTCCAGGCGCACGCTCAGCTCCTCCTGTGCCCTTTCCCCCCTAGGTAACACAGATTCATATCAAGTTTCAGCCTTTTAAAACTCACTTGAAATCCATCAACTGCAGGAAGTGAATAGTTAGACAACCAAGTTACATCAATGTCTCCCAGTGAGAGTGAGAATATTTGTTTCTCTTGGAGATTTTTTTAAGTGATCTGCATCACTTCTTTTCATATCGTCTTTTCAGTACAAAGTGCATTTATTGCCATCCTGCCTGTACAGCCAGTGCCTGGAAAGGAGAACATTTTACACATGTGTAATTTGAAGACAAAGAACATTCACTATTTATTTCAATGAAAAAACCACATTCATTATGTGCATCCTAAAGCTGTACATTTACAGCCATTTCAGACTTCAATGAAATCACATTGTCACTGAAAGAAAAGATTTCCAGACTTCTCCCTTTCCTTGAGTAGAGCAAGCATTCACAGACAAGCACTGAATGAGATAAACAACAAGAGCATTTGTCAGCCTGCTTTGGGAAAAGGATCTTTCCCACACAAGCTGGAGCTTTGCCTTTTTCCTGCAGTCTCTTTTCCTGGCAGCCAGACTCCCCACCTCGGGCTGCTCCCCATCACCCACTTGCCTTACTAGGCAAAATCCAGCATCCAGAGAGGGCCCTCACACCCTACCTGGGTTCCTCACTCTGTTTTCTTGCAAAAGCTGCCAATTTAAACAGTTCCTGTTCCTAGCTGCAGCCACATCCCTCCTTCCACTGCGCCAGCACAGCTGATGGGCCAAGTGTGCAGTGCACCAGATCATCTTAAAAAGGTGTTAAAAACAAATGCTCAGGTGCTTCAGGTGGCCACAGCCTACTCCAAGGGAGCTCTCCACTCCTCCCCAGGTAATGTGGTGACAAGGAACAGGTTCTGAAAGATGAAACAGTTCCCTGGACTGAGTGTGATGGGTCAGTAGCTCTGCCTGGACAGAGTGAATATCACACATGGAATTACAGCTCAGGAATTCTTGGATAAAAAGATTAGTAAAAGTCCATATTTAGTAAGCAAAGCAGAAGAAGAAGGAGTAAGAATGTACAAAAATAGGAATAAATGAGAATCCAGTAATGTTAAACAGCAAAGTCACTAAAATACCTTGCACTCTGAAGCTGGCAGTGTGTTTATATTATAATTATAGCTGGAGTCCCAACAGGTACCACATGAACAGAAATTGCACAGGAATAAAGACTGACCCCTCACCACACATTCTCAAAACCAGCACATCCTCAACAGATCAAAGTAATCTTTTTGGAAAAAAAAAAACCAAAATCACTTTGAAACACACCCTCAGACAAAATATTGATTCCACACCACGTAATCACTATGAATCTCACTGGCAGAATTCTCTGTTCAAGCCAGAGCTTTTTAGTTTGGAGTTCGCCTGAAGAAGTTACCATGAGGAGGGGACACTGCTGTGGGGAATACTGCAAAAATGCCTCAGAGAACCAAGAATTATGTAAATATTGTGTGCAAGGCACCAGAGGGGCAGAATTACTTTGGTTATTGAAGCAAAGTCTTCCTGTGACCACAAGAACTGCCTGTGCAAGCAGTTCTCAAGATAGATCATTGACATATATTGATATACTTGATATTGTTATATTTGCACATAATTTGCATTATATTTAAATGAAAAATGAAAATTTATATGTGAAAAACCCACAATGTTTCTACATTTTGTACTTTCAAATGTTTACATTCCAGTCATAGCACCACTGCTGCAGGAACCAAGAGCTGAATTCACTTTTGCATTCAAATTTAGGAAAGAATCCTCAGTTTCAAAGATTAAGGGAAATTCTGCACCTATGTTTAAAGTTACCAAGTGAGGTGTGTCTAAATCTGGGCAATGGGCTGGCCTGAGCAAACCCTTTTTGTGTAACAAAGATCAGTCTTACAGAAGATCTGTGAGCAAACCCTGAGTGGGAGAACTGCCCTTGATCCTTCTCTCCCTCCTGTCCCTTGGCCATGCACCCGTTTGTGGAGAAAGCTGGACTGGGGAGGCATTGGGAGGCACCTGCAAGGCTCCCTAACAGCTGGCCAGGGCTCCCTAACAGCTGGCCAGGGCTCCCTAACGGCTGGCCAGGGCTCCCTAACAGCTAGCCAGGGCTCCCTAACAGCTAGCCAGGGCTCCCTAACAGCTGGCCAGGCCTCCCTGCCAGGCCCAGAACAGGCACCAGAACTGTGCAAAAACAGAGAGGAGGGCTCTGTGTGCCCAGGGCTGCTCCAGCCCTTCTCTTGGCTTCCACCCTGAAACCATCCATGGACAGGGAAACATCACAGGGACAGGGAAACATCTCAGTGACAAGGAAACAGCTCAGGGACAAGGAAAGATCTCAGGGACAAGGAAATGTCACAAGGACAAGGAAAGATCCCATGGATTTCCAGGGACAAGGAAAGGTCCTAGGGACAAGGAAAGACCCCAGGAAAAAGGAAAGGTCTCAGGGACAAGGAAAGGTCACAGGAACAAGGAAAGATCCCAGGGACAAGGAAATGTCACAAGGACAAGGAAAGATCCCATGGATTTCCAGGGACAAGGAAAGGTCACAGGGACAAGGAAAGGTCCCAGGGATAAGGAAAGGTCCCAGGGACAAGGAAAGACCCCAGGGACAAGGAAATGTCACAAGGACAAGGAAAGACCCCAGGGAAAAGGAAAGGTCCCAGGGACAAGGAGACCTCGGTGCTCACCAGCAGCTCCCTGGGAGGGGCAGCAGGGCAGGGCAGGACTCCCCTGGGCCAGGCAGGGTTTGAATGTTTGGGTGTGCAGGTCCTGCAGCCACCCCTGCCTGCCACCTGGGGACAGCCAGGCCAGCTGAGGGACAGGGCTGGGCAGTGCCACCACCCCTGTCCCTTCAGTGCTCCCACCTGAGCCCACAGGAGTTCTGTCCCCACGGCCTCGGGGCGCTCCGGCTGCCTGGGGTGCCAGGCAATGTTCAGTTCTCTGGCTTCATTCAGGGCAATTTCTGGTGAGCAGCTTCAGCCCAAGGATCCCAAATGCAAGGAGTTATCAGCATAAAAATGCAAGCAATCAAATAATCAGACATCACATCACAAGTTAGTGGATCCCTAGTGTAAAATCAGATTTCCCCAGTTGCTTTTCTTGCCAGTACAGCTGGTTTTCTGTTCACAATAGGATTAACAGCAAAGAAACAATTACTGGTTAAACATTAAAGTTTGAAACTGAGTAAATTTCAGTTCATAATCAGCTAAAGCCCCAACTCACCCATTGCATTTTATAAATAGCATTTTAAATTTCTGATTTGGGATTTGTTATACGAATGGGAGAAGAAGAAGGAATTTAAAAATCAGTGTAAAGGGGAGATGAAAAAATTTTAAATAGTATACTGGAAATGTTGTAAGAGCCTTAATTAAAAAAAAAAAAAGAAAAAGCCATCCCCTCAAAATATTTTAATCTATTCAGGTTGTGATGCATGTGTGTGGTAATAGCAAAAAATAATTTAATCTACTATAAAATGTCTCAAACCAAGGCAAAGGGCTACCTGCATCTCTTAGTCATTACAGCAGAGAGATATTGGTTTGTCAACTCATTTACACAACCAAAAAGATGAATTTTGGTTTCGATTTTAGGATAAAGATGGGGATGACAACAAGCACGGGCTGGGTGCTGTTACCAGGCTCTGCTGGTAGAGAATGCCCAGGGGCTGTGGCAGAAGGCAGGAGGACACCCCAGGCTGAGCCTCAGAGCTCCCCAGGCCAGGGGCTCCCGGCTGAGCCAGGGTGCCCTGGGTACCCCCCAGGTCCTGGCAGGGAGCACTGCCCCAGCCCAGCCCAGCCCAGCCCAGCCCAGCTCAGCCCAGCCCAGCTCAGCCCAGGGCTCTGGGTGCCCCGTGCGAGCTCAGGGACACCCCAGACCCAAGCTCCTAATGAAATGGTGAGAACACTCTGAAAAAGGAAGGTGGACATCAACATCACTGATTAATGATTGCAAAAAGGGGAAGCTGGACGTCACTATCAGAGATTAATGGTCCTAGAAAGTAGAAGCTGGACCCCACCATGTGGGATACAGATCCTAGGATATACATCCTGGGTATTGAAATCTGGAATAGATCACAATAGAGTATAGAAATGGGAAAGAAACCAAACATCACCATCATAGATTTATGATCCTGAAGTATAGAACTGTGATGTAAAAAACTGGAAACAGAAACTGCTGAGAAAGCCTATGAATATGCATGAATATGATCAATGAATCTCAGAAAGCCCAGCAGTCAGTGTGCAGTTGGAGGGGAGAACCCCACCACTGTACCCAGCGCTGTTTTTGCTCATTTGCTACCATATTAATTAATAAATTGAATTACTGCTTGATACATTGGCTGAGTCAAGCTTCTCATTTCTAACACCAGGTTCCACACAGCAGCTCCCAGGAAGGGACACTTTGTTGGCTCCTGTGCTCTGGGGCCCCATGTCAGACAGGGCTCTGCATCCCTGGAGCTGCTGGGATGGCTGGAATGGCCTGGGGAGCTGCAGGCTGTGCTGGGCACACAGGCTCTTCATCTCCAGAGTCCTCCTCACACCCACTGATGTCAACGTCTTCTGGGTGAATACCCAGCCAAATGTCTGGGTGCTCCAGGTCTCTGGTCAAGCTATTTCTAAGCAGTGTTCCAGAAATAGCACATGGTTTATTTACTGTGTAGCAGTTCACGTTAATTTGCCAAGTGCCATTACATAACAGCAATTAATTACATTATTTCTTCATTACTAGATGTGAGCATAGACTGCTTCCACAACATGCTGAATGCATTTCTGGAGCTCTTCTCAGTAGCTTTGAAGGGAAGATAAATGAGGACAAGCAGAGTGCCTAGATTAACAACAAGTGATAAATCCAAGCCCCTTCATTGAGCCAAATTAAATATTCTGTTGTAGGCCTTGACCTAATTCCAGCTACTGGTTATTTTTCTTGTACTTTTTCATTTACAAGATTTTTTGAAAGATCTGGGTCTGTCGTGAGAGTAGGCTAAACTCTTCCTTTAGACATACCTTCAGAAATTATCTTGCGAGCTATGGATAATTTCAGAAGGCTTCAAAAGTTAGTATTAGAGGTGTTGGAATCAGGATTTAATTCTCTATTTAAAGAGAACAACTCGTGTTGTTAGAATAGTAGTTTATCTACCTTTTAAAAACTACAAGTGCTTGCAGACAACTCCAAATGTTATTGCCAGGACCTAGTTCTTAGGTTTAACTTTTTAACCTTTTGTTTGGTTATTCCTGTATTTCAGTACACTGGTGTGTTCAGAAGGTGTAAGGTGTGTGCTGTACACCCCCCTGGCATACACAGTGCATACTGTACTGTACTGCTTTATCAGAACTGTACCACCTTTCAAGCACTTGTAAAGGGAGTTAACACTATACTGAATTACTTTAAAGTAGTTAATTTATTTAATCTCATCTGATTTAGCAGCCTTAGAATCTCCTGAATTTCTTTTTTTAAAGCTTTGTTTTCTCTCTCTACATCATCCCTGCAATAAGTGATCTCACTGTCCCTAGGATTCAGTCTCCTGCATTAGAAAAACTCCAGTCTGTTCTATCTCATAGATTCAAAATCAGCCCTGAATGACTCTGACCTACTTTACCCCTGTATCTTTGTCAGAGAGGAGATGTGCCAGGGTCTGAGATGTTTCGTTAATCCCTCAGGGAATCTGACCTATCCTAGAATAAAACTGAGATTGCATGAGAAGGACCAAACTCTTGTTTTCAGGGCCAATGAACTCACTGGACGGGTTCAGAGTCCTGGAAATGAATGTGAATCCATACTGGTGTGCCTGGGGGCAGAACCTGGCTAAAGAGCTGCTCTCAAAATAACAATTTTGCCAGCTGGTCACTAAAATGGGGGCTAAACTGAGTCTCTCCTGTGCTCTTGAAATGCTTTTGGCTCAGGTAGGCTCCTGGTAGACATTGCAGGTGTTGGTGTTGGTGACATCTCTGATGCACTTGCTGAGCAACAAAGTCAGTGCCAGGTCTGCTCCTCCACAGGTAAAATCCCAACCATGGGAGGACATAATCATGGGAGTAAATAGGTCCACACATGCTAAGTCACTTAACTGTTCAGCTCTAAAACCCCCAGAATATCTTCAGTGTCCCTGCCCTTGGCACACTCCTGGGGCTGAGGCTGGGGTCCTCCAGCATCCTCCCCCAGCCCTGCTTACCTTCCATGTCACAGTTTGTTTATTTCTCTTGTGTAACCCTTTTAAAAATGTGTTTATTTTCCCTGGTCTCACAGCTGATTTTACTGTATTCACACGAATTCCAGCTCACCCTGACCATCACAGCCAGCACTGCCACCTGATCCCTATCCTTGCTCTGCTGGGTTTGCTTGGTGGTAAAAACACTCCACAGCTGGAGGCCTCATACCAAGGGCTTGCAAACTGTCAAATCAGAACTTACTGCTCTGCAAATATCATTTCCTCAGTTCAACTCCCAAAAAGAGTTATGCACACAGAAAGAAGAAAGGGGGCATTTTTACTGCTCCCTACCATCTGTAAGCTTCTGGGCGTGTGTGATTTTTTTCATGATCAGAGTTCATAGGGGATATTCTCCTAAGACACACACTCAGTGTTCCAAACATCAGATTTTGTACCAGGCATTGAATTCAACTGGCTGTGCATTTGGGGTGTCTGCAAGGGTGCAGACAGAACTGTGTCCATGTGACTTTAAACAACCATCTCTGTATCCCAAAGGTGATCCCATCCCTCTGTATCCCGAGGTGACCTTTTAACCTCCACTGATTCATGAGAGAGATTATTGAAATTTGTGCCTATTCTGATTAAATCCAAACTGGACCAGAAAAAGCCATTCAGTGACTTCTGTGCTGCAGCTCCAAAAAGCAATGTTGCAGCTGACAAACAGGAACTTCTGCTGAGCAGTTTTGGTGGAAGGGGCCGTGACAGGACAGGCTTGAAGGCAGAATAACCCGATGTCTCTCTGAGGTGGCATCTCAGCAAAGCTATTAGCATAGGGGCTGCCAGCACAGGGGAGCTCACCCTGATTCTTCTTCTGTCAGAAGAGTTATTCAGCTGACACCAAGCAGCATTTACCCATCTAGGCCAAAGAAATGTGAAAAACCACTTCCCAGGCGTAAGCACATTTTTAGGCATGCTTACTGTAAATGATTTTGCAAGGTGTTAATTAGATTTCCAGGACGTGAAACAAATATAATCAGAACAGAGTTAGTAGGTACTGAGCTCAGTCAGAAGAGGAAGCTGTAAACTCTAAGTATTCCCTATGGAAAAATTGGAGTGTCTTATTTTAACGTGTCAGCCTTGAAAGGAAAAAACCTTGGGACTTATGACAGCAATGAATGCAGAGTCTACAGTCAGAAGGCCTGGAAAATCTGTCCAGTGCTCGAGGGGAAGGCAGACAGTGAAATCACATACACTGTAAAGATCCATACAAATTAGATAAGCAAATTCTTATTTTTAGCATTTGCCCAACAGCAAAGACAAGGGAACAGCACATAAACAGCTCAGAAGGGAAGCAGTAACCTAAGCTAGTCCAGGGAACATTGAGCAGTCAAGATCCAGAGGCAGGAGGTGCTCATGGAACTGAAGAATATGAACTCCTACAGCTGAAGAAAAATTGTAGTAGGCAATCAAACAGGAAAGGAAAACCACATTTTTCTGTCCCTACCTTGCCACTCCAGGAGGGATCTTGCAAAAGGCCAAGGGTCTTTCCCTCAAAACTGAAGGCCAGAGTAAATCAAAGACTTCACTTGCCCAGAATTATGAGAGTAACTTGGCACTTAACTCTCATTAAATTGTCATGAAAGTCAAATGGGGCTTAGGAAGATAAACCTCAGAGGATCCAGGCCTTTGGCACCTAAAAAACTTGGGCTTAATTGAAAACCAGCACCAAAACAGTGATTCTGAATTCTTTTCAACCATCTGGAGATGCCTGATATTTTTAGTTTTCCCTGTTTTCCTGAGAAAGGCATAAAGATAGAACAACTCTGTAGCACAGGGAATATGGAAATCAGTCTTGAGCTCTTTCACTCTGACATATTTAAAGCAAAAAAAAGAATAACACCCATTTCCATTCCTCCTTCCTGAGCAGCTGCCTTTACCAGAAAAGGAGACCCCACCACCACCTTTCCTCTCAGGGAACCTTCCAGGACAAAAAAGGAAACCCTGCTCTGTTCTGTGGGTGGGCAGCAGCAGGAGCATCGTTGGGCAGGGGAATCAGAGCTGTGGAATGGAGAGAAGATCCCCCCTGGCTGCAGAGAATAAAATCTCCTGTTGGGAGATGCAGTGCTGGGATCCAGCTGGTCCCCAGTACTTCCCTGCAAACAGCACACAGCTGCCTGCTGGTGTGGGACCCTCCAGATCCCTTCTGCTGCTCTTCCAGACCCTCCTGCAGCACTGGGACACCAAGCCTGCTCCTGAGATCAAGTGCCAGAATGTCAGGAATAGACCTGGCCTTGAAGCCAGTCACAATTCCATACCAGCTGAGGGTCTTGTGGAAAAGGGACCCTGATTCTTCTTCTGTCATATGAGTTATTCAGCTGACACCAAGAGGCATTTTCCCATCTAGTCCAAAGAAATATGAAAAACAGGTGTAAGCACATTATATATATATATATATATATATATATATATATAAAATTGCATTTTTTATTTTGCAACGTATTGGAGAATTTAAGAGGCATCTCCCAGGGTATAAGACAATATAAGAGATATACTCCTAGGAGCTTATCTTGCCCAAAATAAATTAAATATGATCTACACTTGTTCATGGTATAAACAGAGCTCAATTGTAATTCTCTCCACTGCTTCAATTCTGTTTGTAAGTAAAGAAAGCAATTAAAGATGCCATTAGCCTGGTGGGGAGCATATTTCCATCCTCCACGTGACTCTTACTTGGGCATCTGTGTTCTTGTGAGCAATCCTGTGATTAAATTCATGATCCCTCTGAAGATAATCTCCTAATTTCTGTTTGCTTGTTCTCTCTGAAGAATTTTGTTTGTCTGAAACCTGAAAATGGTACAATTAAGTGCATATAGCCTAAGGTAAAGCCACATTTTAGAAATTATAGAAATTGTATAAATTGGTTGATTATGTTCTCTATTCAAGACAAAGATTTCTGCTAGGGTTGGCCAAAGGTTTTTCAGAATCTCACTGCTTCAGGCACTGGAGGACAAAAAGGAAACACTTTGTATGACTGCATTGTAAAAACCTGAACAAGAGCAGTAAAAACATTTTCCAGAACGGAATCTCCTGGAGTGGGAGCCAGTGTGACCCACAGACTGCTTGCAAGAAAAGTCCAAGGAAAATCTCTGCACTTGACTTGGAAGAGATGAACAAATGGCAGCTTTGGGAAAGGCTGGGGTGTTTATTAGCTTTTGTCATCACCCTTTTTAGAAAGATTGGTTGCAATAGCAGGAGCCCAACATAATTAGTACCAGTGAGGGAGGGGTAGGATCTGAACTAGAAAAGGAAAAATAGGGACTGGGGAGGTTTCATATGGGCTTGGAGAATTTTGTCATCCTTGGTTGTTTAATGAAGAACTGCAGTGCTGCAGCTCATAACAGCTCTCCTTCAAAAATACTGCACCAAGGTACCAAGGGGAAAAAGAAACACAGTTCTTATTCTAAGAAAGTGTGAAGCAATTAGCAGCTAGGGAATTATGAATTACACTCATTAAGTAAAATTCCTGGGAAAATACTGACATATTTTCCAACATTTTATCAAAGCATGTGGGAAACCCATAGGCTCACAGGCATCATGGAGAACAAATTCTGCCAAGATAATCTAATTCCCTTCTCTCAAAGACAACTGGCCCTGGGAATGGAGAAAAAGCAGTGGGAGTCAAAAGTCTGGGCTCCAGTAAAGCCTTGGCTGCTATCTCCTGGAACATCCACACAAGGAAGTGTCCTCTGGATGAAGTTCCTGCAGGGAAAGGACATTGAGGCTGCAAAGTTCAGTGATTCAGAGAAAACTGAAGGACTTGAGCCTGATTCTGTCCCAGAGTCCTGTTTGTGCTCTCAGTGCTGACTTGGAGGATGGAACAGAGAGAGTGTCCTTATTAAATTTGCAAATGGCAGTAAGCTGAGCCTGCAAGTGCCCAGGATAAATAAAAATACAAATAAATGAATGTCTGAGGAGAGATGCAAGTCAATAGGAAAAGTGCTGTACTGGTGCAAGCAGAAATAGTCAAGTGCAGTAACACAAGGTGGGGGATAAATGATGGGGGAACATGAATGCTGAGCTTGGGAGCTGGGTGGCTCAAAGCTGTGAGTCAGGGAGCAGTGCTGCAAAGGCAGTCCCAGAAATGGATGGGACGTGGCAGCCTGAGAGGTCTGAGAGGAAGGGAAGGAATCTCCTACTCTGCTTTGCCATGGTGCCACCTCTGGGCCCTGGCTTGGGGCCATTCTTCAGGAAAGCTGTTGCTGAGTTTAAGAAAATTCAGAGGAGAGCTACAATGAAGGACCTGTTAAATTCTGTGCAAGGATGAACAAAATGGGATTGTCTTGCTCAAAGCATTGAAAACTGAGAAAACAAATTAATACTGCCCAGATGGACAGGAAAAGAAAAAAAAGAGATTTAATTGTAGCAAAATAAAACTCCCACTAATGTTCAGGTTAGACATTAGAAAAGTTTTCCAAGCATAATAGTGAGTTTTCAGAACAGTTGACCCTGGAATTTTAGGATATGGATAAGTATTATCCAGTATATTGCTTTTACAAAACATAAATTACCTGCATAAATGCAACAAAGTGGATCTAAACTCGGCAGAGCCATGTGTAAAGATACTTGGACATAAATATATTGTGGAGTTTGAACAGACACAAAAAGGAAGATGTGTTAAAGCAGGAAACCTTTGTCGTTCAGGTGAAAAGAAAAATATTAAATATCCTTCTTTATTTTGTGAGTGACTTTACTTGAAGCAGATAGTCTTTGAATGAATAATCTCATATATGGATCAAACCTCAAGTGTCAGAGCTTTTCCATGAAGTCAAAAGAGAAGATTTCTCCTTACATCATGCAGAACAGGTAAAAGCTTATTGCAGCTGCACAACATTTTCTTTGAAAACTTCACTATTAAATAACACCAGAAAAAAACCCCAAAACACCGAAGCTTAAAAGGTTACTCCTGCACATTTGAAAACATCTTTCTATGTTAGAGATCTTCTTGAATTTGACCTAAAATTATTTATTTTGCTACTTCCTATCAATTAGGAAACTTCAATAAACACAGTGACATGTCAATGTACTGAAACATGTAATAGCTTGATAATTTTCTCATTTACCCTATAAAGTTATTCTATACATGCAGAAGCACTGATTTAACAAAGTAAACTCTTCACATTTCTATGTTTAAAAGGAGCCTTCCAGAAAACCAGACACCTATTGACAATAAGATGGCCTGTTTGTGTGTTTATAGGGAGTTTCTCATGGCTGACAGTCTCACAAACAGCCTACTCATCTGGATTTTCCCACTGAATCCCTGGAACATGGCTCCAGCTGGGCTGAGAGCAGGTGCCTGGGGCTGTGCCTGTGCCCACAGAGATTCCCTTCCTGAGGATTCCACACGCAGGCTGGATCCTAGAATACTTTTCAGGAAGCTGCCAAAATAAGGAAAAATTCAGGGAAATTCGGGAAACGAGTCCCACTTCACATCACTGAAATGCATGCTGTTCATTTCAGAAGGATTTATTGAGAGTACTTTATATTTCAATCTGTTTTAAAGCTACTCAGAGTCACCGAGCTCCCGGTTGGTTTTCATTCTCAGGATAAGATTGAAATATTATTGTGCCAGACAATATAAATAAATATTTTAAAAAATTATCGATTTATAGTATTTATATTATATATATAATATTTCTATATTTATAATATATAATATTTATATAGATATAAATATAAGTGCCAGACAATCCCAAAGTGATCAACACTTGATCAGCTCAATCCAACCCCTCTCCCGTGTGCCCCCAGCCCTGTGCCTCCCACTTTGGCTGGAAAGCACAGGCAGGAGTGAGGCACTGGCACCTGCCCACTCCCAGTTTGCTGCACTTCCAGCAGTGCTGCACATTACAAACAGGAACTAAACACCTTCCATACCATCCCCCCAAATTATAACAGTAGAACACAGAAAACTCCAATAAAAGTGATGAGATACAAGTGAAGACTGTTAAAACACAGAGGGTTTTGGGGTTTTCTTCTTGTGTCAGTTAGAGGTTTCTGTGAACTGTCACATTCTTTTTTTTTTCTGAAAATATCAAATAAAATGGTTGCTTATGGTTTGATCAGGGGTCTAAGCACAGGCAACTGGGGGAATTAACTGGGCTTCTTATCCAGGATCTGGCCTTTCTTTCTAAGTGCCAGCCAAAGAGAACAGGAGCTTCTTAGCAGTCACGGCTCACTGAGTGAAATAAGAAATCCACTCTGGCTTGGGCCCTGCTACAAATAGAACCTGTCTGAGCTACAGTCTGAGCACAGCCAGAACTGAGAAAGGACAGTGACAATCTCTGATGTCACCATTGCTGAAGACACTCAGCAAAACACAAAGAGACTCAATGCACTATAAATGTGATGCAGACTCCCCGAGCTGGGTATGATAACATTAAAAACAGAGACTTTGTTTCAGTAACCCTGGTTAACCCTGGTCTCTTTTAGCACTAATGAATATTTGGTGCCCATTCCTACCTCATGTAGGGAACCTTTCATGTGGTTACAGCAACCAGCTGAGCTTCTTTGAAAAATCATATGCTTGATAAAATGGAAAAGATTCTGTTCCAGTTAGATACCAGCCTGTTGGCAGCCATGGGCTATTTTGGGAGTCACACTCCCAATACTGCACATCAAGACATCGACTTCTGCCAAGGATACAGCTTGATGGGGGTTTGAAAGGACTTCAGGTTTTCTACACAGACCTTAAAAAAACTGTTTATGTAAAGCTGCTTGAATCAAGATTGTAGTAATTCAAGGGATTCACTGTTCTGTAGTGAAGAATATTACATGCACCTTTTTATAGTGTTTGGATATCATTCAGGAAGGTAGTTTAACAAGTGCTAGTATACATTTCAGGATATATGCATGTGTCTTGCTGAAGGAAAACCTAAATTACTGAGGAGAAACTTCTGTATCAAATTTTCAAGAGCAGCTTTTCATTTTACTCTTGACCAAACTGGTGTGTTGCTATGAGTCAAAGTGTAATCCTGGAGAAGAATTCCAGCACCTCTGCAGGTCACCAACCTTCTGAAAACTCCACTGCTGGAAGACAAACTCCTCTGTGAAGGACTGGAAATGATGAGAGGGCTGCTTTCCATCAGTCTGTGTTCTCCACCTGCACAGGTGCTCACCTGTTGAGCACACTTCACGACATAGTCCATATTTAATGCAGTCATGACACACAATAATCTAGAGCATCACTGTACCTTGTCAGAAGGCTTCAGGCTGTCTGCCCAGACAGAGGAACATCATGAGCCTCCAACAGCTGCAAGCATCTGTTCTACCCTTCTCAAGCCCAACTCTTTTTACCCCTTACAGTTCATGCACTGCACCTGTGTGCTCTTCATTACAGTCTGTGCTCTTCAGCTGTTTTCCCCAGCTGGTGCCCATCGGGGATGAGGCTGGATCACAGTCCCATTCCCAAGTATCATAAACCAGGTACCTGCACTCACCCACACCACTGCATGTCCACATTTCTCTCCCTGTGTTCTCAGAGGTCCCTGTCTGTGCCTTGGCTGTGGCCCTGCTGAGCAGGGTGTGGCACTCAGGGTGTCCCTCTGCCCCCCTCACCTAGCATGGATTTTCTCCTCTGCACAGCACTCAGTTTTATTGGAACTTTGTTGCTGCAGGACAATGAATGAGGAGAAAAGACAACGAATTTCTAAGAATCAGAAGGCTAAGCTTTATTGTAACACGGTGACTTTTAGAGTCTTTCACTAANACAGAGTCATTCACTAACAATTATGTGATTGGTTAAATAGAACAACACTTCTCTACCAGCACTAAAGGAAGCACAGAGAGCATGTTTTGAGAACAGACACAAAGCAAAAGTAAACTTACAGTGACAAACAACGTCTGTTTTTTTGAGAACAAGAGATACAAAAATGTCTATCAATCCTTTTCTGAGAACATGAAATTCTTCATAGAGCTATCCTTAAGAAAGAGAGCTGCTTTACCTTGAGAAACCAGAGCTTACTTGCTAAATTTGTCTAAGTCCCACTGAGAGTCAGCCCCACAGAACTTAATTATGAATCAGACTTCCACGTTTTTTGTCAGCTTTGGCTAAAATTGTCCCATGGGTTTAAAGCATCTGCAGGGAAAGAGAATGATGTTGCTGCTAAGAGTGTGATAACACAGATCTCATTTTTGTAAGAAGCTCAGCTGTACAGAAAATGACTGTCAGTGATTACAACTTCCACGGATTCAGTGGACTGGAGCTGATTCCTCCTTATCTCAGAAGGCAAGTCTGGGAAAGAATCATTAGACTTGTTTCTTTCTTTGGCTGAGAATATCCAGTGACTGAAGTCACTGTCCTCAAAGAGAGCATTTTCACTATCTTGTCTTATAAATTCCAGGAACAGCGACCTCCAGAGTGGAAGATGTTTCTGCTGTTCTGCAGGTTTTCCAGAGGCACTGACAAAAGACAGAGGAAAAAAGTCCAAGGTGTGCCATGGGAAGGCCTGCTGAAGGCTTTCTGGATCCCATTCCTATTCTGTTTTTACATTTTTACCTTTCCTGGGTATTGGTGAAAAACAGCTTAATAGTCCCCAGAAAATGTGTGTCTGGACATAAAAGCTGAATAGTGCCTGATACTCTACCAAGTCTCAGATAAGGGGGTGCCTGTTGTCTGCTCCTTTTACTGAATTCACCAAAAATGCTCCTTTTCTGATTTGGAACAGACTGGAACTAAAGAAGGGGGCTGACAGTTCAGAATTAAGGGCCAGTGCTAATAATGGCTCTACAAATGTTTCTTGGGGCTTCCAAGCCTTGAAAATAGTGAAGTATTTATTTGATTTATTTTTAAAAAATTGTAAATTGTACCCACTTAAGAGGTAAACTAAGGGTAGATCCCTGTAATGACTCTTTCCTAGTAGCTTAGAACTGGGTTTTAAGTACAAGCTCTCCTTTCTAGAGGTGAGACTCACAGGAGTAATTTGAAATTGATTCTCTTTGCACGTTAGCAAAACAACTCGGAGCTGTGAAAAACACCAAAGTTTCTCCCAGCTGCAGCCATGTGCCTGGAAGCTGCTTTCAGACTTATTTTTGGAGCTGCCATGTATCTTGTAACACCACTGAGTCCTGCAGTGTTGCAGGAAAGGTCTCCTGGTCTCCTGGTCTCCTGTTCCCGCTCGAGCTGGGCTCGTGCCCAAGTGCACCAAGGTGAGGAGCAGAGGGACAAAGCCCTCAGGAAAACCAATGCCAGCAAGCTCAAGAGCCCCATTAAAATAGAAATAGTTAAGACAAGTGGTGCAGCCACACAGAATTTTCCTGGCAGGGAAGGAAAGGGGTGCCCTGGAGCTGGGACAGGAATGCAGGCGCAGGATTCCCCTCCTGTGGTGATCTCATTGCAAACCCTAAGAGAGGCTAGTAATGGCTTAGCTGCAAAATATCATTTCCCCTCATTCAGAGTTGATGACAGAAACTCAAAATGACCTTCACCTGTTCTTTTCATACTTCTACAATCTAGTTGTTTCAGTGAAACCTTCAGGAAGCCGGGATACAAGTTTCTGCTTGCCCGTCTCCCTGTCATCCTTCAATCTGACTTACACCTCAGCAGCCTTTGGGGTCAGGTCTTGTGATACTTCGGAGTTTTGGAGACAATAGGTAAGAAAGGCTGACTTTTTCATTTCAGCTGTTGGGAGTGTAGATTGCTGCAATTATTTGATGGCCTGGCAGTAGAGAATGTGATGACTCACAGAAGGGAATGAGAAGAAGCAATTGTCTCACGGACAAAGCGAGTGAAATGACACGAAATGGAGCTGCATTTCAGAGATTTCCATAGTAACAGCAGAAGCAAGTCATTTGTACAGATTCAGAAAGATTCTCAAGGACAGACCTGAGACAGAAAACACCTTGAGATCACAGATCTGAGAAGGTCAAAAAGAGCCACCTTCTTCCTCCAAAATGCCCTTCAAAGATTGGCACCTAACAAATACAAAGGAAGCAAGCAAGCCATCAGCCAGACAGAAATGTGGACTCAGGTGCTGATTCTTGCATTGTTGCCTCCTCTCCCTGTCCCTGCCTCCAGGTCTGGCAAGACTGGGATGAGAAAGCCGGAGAGGAACGGAATCCTCCTCTGGGAGCTGGGCCCTCCCTTGGGCACTGGTGCCTGGGGTGGTCTCCACGTGGCTCCCGCCTGGCCCTGACTCCTCTCCTGCCAGTCAGGGGCTGTGAACAGCCCCCAGAAACGGGATGAAGCTACAATTGCCCATTAATGACATCCTCACCACCCTCTGAGTGGCAAAGGCTCTGCTGTTCCATGGCAGGGGCTCGGCAGAGCCCACAGCCCTGCAGCCCCTCCCGGGCCCCTGGGACATCCCACCAGCCGGGAAAGGGACTGGGACCAGGGACTGTCCTGGGAGCCCCCTCCTGCCCTGCTGGCCCAGCTGAGGGTCACCTTGCAGCTGCAGGAGCTGCCTGGCAGCGGGACAGCTGGGCTGTGGCGAGCACTCGGTGGCTTTAAGGAGTCACACCTCCTGCACCCGGTGCCTGAGCTATTTATGGCCACTGCAGATTATGCAAGGATTCCCAGAACACTGCAGACTCCAGTTGGAAACTCTGTCTGCATGGCCTGGAGTATATCAAGCAATATTTTTTAAAGCCCATTGTTAGCAGAATGAGCATCTTGCCAATTTTCTCATTTTTCAAAGCTGCAGAAAAGCTGAGGTAAATTTGGATAGATTCCATACAATAAGGAGCCAATTTTGTTAATTTTGTTTTGCTTTGTTTGCCAGGTAATTTTGATAATTTACATATTTTTTTAAAATCCCAAAATGTTAGTTGATTTAAAAAAGCCTGAAAGCCCAACATAAATGGCTCATTTGATTGAAAAGTGAGATTTTTCAGATGTTTGAGACAGTATATTTTAGAAAGTGTGAGGGAATGTGAAGAATACCTGAATTTCAATATTTTAATGTCAATGTGCTTTCAAATTTCTGACAAAACACAGTACCTTTCTATCCATTCAGCCACGGAATAAGAACTTCCAGTGAAACCTTGTTTTGTGTTGTAAACGTTACAAAGCTCTTACTTTTTCAACTTGCATGATGAAAATACCAAAATAATAAATCTGTGACTTAAAATATTTCAGTGATATTTGAAAACCTAATAATCCACAAGAAAAGCAACTTAATAGGAGAGCCACATGGATATAGAAGTAAAATATATATTTCACTCAATGTTTTCAATGGAAATGCACTGAAAACACCTGCATCTATTTCTTTTCCCCCATGTGCCATGTAAATTTGAAGAACTCTTATGCTTTGAAATCACTCAGCTGGCAGAGCTTATTCTTAATTTTTAAATGGCTTGTCTCTCCTGCAGCGGGAATGTCTGAAAGTCAGGCTCAAGAAGACCCATTGTGAAAATTTGGCTGTGTTTTGTCAAAAGCAAAATAGATTCATAATTCTATTACAAAGTTTATTATCACAGGTTTTCACTGAAACATTAAATACAGACACAAGTTTGGGTGAAGTCTGTTCAGAAATAGAACCAACAGTGATCATTTTCATGCCAGTGTGTTCATTAATTCAGAAGTGGATTATTGATGGGCTGTCCCAATCTGTTTTAGACAGTGAAACAGTGAAACTCTGCTCACTGGTTTGCTGGTTAGCTAATCTATCCAAGAACAAATTGTACTCTTCAGTAGGAAGTGAACTTTGTAACCTAACAATAAATACAGCTGCAGAGTCTGCACAGTCATCTTCAATAACAGGCTCACTTAGTAATGTACCTGGGCTTAACAGTTACATTTCATGAAATGTCTTAAATGTGCTGCAAAGCAGAGCTTATACAACTCAAATTAAAAACCCAACATCTGTGCTTGATTTAGAAACTGGGAGTTAACAATTTCCTACCAACCTGTTAATTAATGCAGCATTCAGATCTCTGTGCCTGCATGTCAGGGTCTGGAGTTCAGCCCATTAAAAATATAAAATAATTGGAGAGAGAAGAAAGAGGGTGGCTTCTAGACTAGCATGATGTGGAAGAGATTTCTGTGGTATTTTTGTTTAGTGATGTCGCCTTCAACTTTAGTGTCAGTCAGATTTTAACCTAGGAAATGCCATTCAGTGTCAGTCAGATTTTAGTGTCAGTCAGATTTTAACCTGGGAAATGCCATTTAGTGTCAGTCAGATTTTAACCTGGGAAATGCCATTTAGTGTCAGTCAGATTTTAGTGTCAGTCAGATTTTAACCTGGGAAATGCCATTTAGTGTCAGTCAGATTTTAGTGTCAGTCAGATTTTAACCTGGGAAATGCCATTTAGTGTCAGTCAGATTTTAGTGTCAGTCAGATTTTAACCTGGGAAATGCCATTTTTCTGTCAACAAACTGCAGAGCGCGGCGTGAGCTCCTCAGCTGTGTCCCCAGCTACCCACCATTGATGGGCTGGGTTGCAACACAAAACCTCAGCAGCAACTGTAGAGGCAGAAAGGAGCCAGATGAGGCAGTTTTAATTACCCAGGAGAGGTTGTTTGAGCCTTTCTTCCCAGACTCCCTCATTTCTGAGCCCAGCCTCCCATCTCCAGGCTGGCTGAGCCTGCGGGCTCTGCAGGGCTCCCAAGGTGTGAGCGAGCCCATTTTTAGCTATCTGGGACAAAGTTAGCAGCGTTGCTATTCTCACTGGGCACAGCGTGCAAGATCTATTCCCACACTAGGAGAGTATTTAGTAAGGTCACAAGGATGCCTACTCCTTATCAAACACATTCCCTGGAAACTTGGCAGGGGTTTCGTTTCACGAGAATTCAGGCGCAAATTAATGGCATTTGGTTTAGACTTATTTAAATTTCTCAGTGTTTGTGCAGAAAGAGATTTGCATTACCAACCTAAAACAGAAAATTTGTTGTTAGCAGCTTTCAAAGTCTAATTTTGCTGTTGTTAAATTGATTTTGAATCCATTTAATTAACTAATTTTGGTAGAGTTGCTTCACGTTTGTACTAGAAGCAAGCTGCATCTACACTACTAAGATTTATTTTAGTCTATTTAATCACTTCATAAGAGAGAAAACTGAGCTTTTAAAATAATTTTAAAGATAATAACAATGAGGCTGGAGGCAAACACAGAGTGATACATGCAAGGATTGGATGCAATTTTCCATGTTCGAAGAGGATCTTATGTAAACCAGAGACACAGAAGCGATAGGAGTGTGGCTCTAAATGGAAACAGAGCCCTGCAGAAAGGCAGGACTTGGTCAGAACTCTCTGTCTGTCTGCCTCATAACCTGTGGGAAAGAGGGGAATCCCCCACAGACTTTGTTTCTTGTCATTTTCCCACCATTTTCCAGTGGAAAGTGTCTGTGTGTGCTGGGTGCATTGCCAGGAACAGAGAGTTGTAGACTGGGCACGAGTGACCACTGATGGTCCCCCAGGGCCCCCAGGCCATCTGTGCAAGCACAGGGGCTCCTCAAACCCTGCTCCCAGCCAGACTAAACTGTGCTCTCATGAGATGGAGTACAGAGCTCATCACAATGCCTCCAGTTGAAAAAGATGGGATATGCTGGCTCCTGAGGAAAGCCTTGTTTTAGGGAAGAGCCTTTTTTGGAAAAACTTACCAAGAGGGAAAAAAAGAATAGCAGGATTAGAGTTATCATCACCAGCAAAAGCTGAATAGAGCCTCAATAAATGAATGAGGGGGCTCAGACCATTTGGAGAATGCAAGAATGTGTTTAAAAATCTATTATGGATCTTAAAAAATATTGCCTTTAACTCTGTATCCTGGAAGCAGAATATCCACATCCCACATGCAATATGAAATATGAAATATCAGTTGGGGTTTGCCCATTTGTTATGCATTGAGGCCCCTCCCCAACTTCCTCAGCCTCAGCCCTAAGTTGAAATGTGAAGATGGATGGTTCATTAGTCTCAGCCTACAGAGGAAGGCCCAGACACTGCCTGGAACACACCCTGTGCAGCCAGAGCCCAGGCATCACCCCCTTCCAGTCCTTCCCAGGCAGGCAGAGCAGGTCCAGCAGGCAGCAGAGCTCTGCTCCCACTCCTACACCTTCACCCCCAGCATGCTGGAATGGCACCCTGGATCTGCAGAACATCCTGGCCAGGAGATGGCATTGGGTAAAACCCCACTCCAGGGGTTCCATGCATCCCCCAGGCTGTGTGTCACAGTAAAGTCTTCTAGCAGAGGACAGACACCTTCTGTCAGAGGCTGGCAGTCCTGCAGAGAGCAGCCACACTTTGGGAACTCTCACACCTGCCTCTGTGACCTTGAACAAGTAATTGGCTTGTCTGGGCCTCAGTTTGCTGCCTGAAAAACATTCACAGGGGTTCTTGAGGATGAGATTGCACAGGCCTGAATACAACGGCACCGAGGACCAGAAAAATGGACGAACTTTTTTTGGAAGCACAGCTTTCTACTTCAACTATCCAAAAAAATAACCAAAACAAAAACCAAAAAACAAACAAACAAAAGAACCACAAAAAAACCCAAAAAAACCCCAAAAAAACCCCTAACCAAAAAAAAAAAAAAACAACAAAACAAAACAAAAAAAAACCCCAAAAAAACCCCCAAAAAACAACAAAAAAAAACACACCAAAAAGAAAAACCACCACCCAACTGCAGCAGAGTTCAAGTATGGGGGTCGAGGAAGGCTGTGATAAGAGAGAGCCTCCCCTCCCAGCTGTGCTGGTGGGCAATGAACATGTCCTGTGACACTTGCCCAGCCCTGGCCTCCTGGCCCGGGCAGAGGGGCACCACCGGCAGGGCTGGAGCTGCTCTGGGAAGTGCAGCTCCTGGAAGGCTCCCCAGCAATGACACCGTTATATAATCACCCTCCCTCTGTCGGAGCTGCTCTGCTCACGGGAGCTCAGGGCTCAGTGCCTCCCCGGCTGCCGTGACTGTAAGTGGCAGTGTCAACGCTCAGGCCAAAAATAACGCCCTGACGGATGGCAGGGATGCTCCACAGGCACCCAGGCTTCTTTTTATAGCAGCCCTTTGATTTCAGATACCAAACCTGGGCTATTTTGGGCATGCAGGCTTGGGGAAACATTCATGATCTTTAGCTTACATGACTACTTCTGCACACAGGTGCTGTCAAGTTCTTGTGGCTCTCCTTGAAGATAGGGAGTGTATTTATCCCACTGGACATTTGTACTCATGGAGGGATAACTAACCTAGAAAATGGAGACTGTACTATCACATGAGGTTTTCCAAATTGTTGCTGGGGTCTAAAGGACTTGTAACTTCAAGGAGTCCTAAGATGTCTGATGGTTTGATACCCAACGTAACTGGAAAGAATAATTTTGAGTTGAACTAACTAGAAGTGAAATGTAACCATGGGCTGACTGATGTATTTCCTCACTTAATGACCAAGAGAGGATATAGATATACACGCACATATATACATACATATATATATATATATAGATATTTCAGTAAGGAAATGGGGTACTAATGGCAGATGTCCAATTCACCCTTCTGGCAGATAGAAGTTCACTCTTTATTGATAGTGCAGATGTCCTTATCCAAACACATTTGTTAAAAAAGAATGTACCTGTGGTAGAGCTCTACCAGCCATAAACAGCACCAGAATCTCCTGTGTGGGCAGAGCCCTGGTTGTGTTACATCAGTTCAGTACAGCAGGGTAACAGAACAGGAACATTTTGGCAGCACCACCTGCTCCAGTCATTACTATCAACATCCTAGGGAAGTGTATTTCTGATATTTACTATTGTAGTGGGAGCCAAATCTCAAGGAAAGAGGTATAGATGGCAAATGTTCTGTAGCTTGAGGAATGCTGGCCAGATCAAACCTGGTTTACCTCGGTACATACAAATCTTAACATCACTGGTAAAATTTTTCAAAGGAAGGTTGCAATTTCCATGACAACCACATCATCTGCAGCTGATTAAATACTAGTCAAATTAATAAATCAACTTTTGCCTAGGAAAACATAACACCAGGAGACAGGAACAAGCAGACACTCCGGAGGGACAACTTTAAAAGAGAGAAGAGGCCTTGTAAGGTGCCACACCTGGAATTCTGTGTCCAATGGCTCCAGTTCAGAAAGTCTCTGCTGCCTGCACCTGGCACCAGGCACAGAACAGAGAGCTGTGGTCTCCACAACCTTGGTCAGAGAGTGAAAAAACTGCGTTTTCTCGGGGTTGGCTTGAGACTCTAAGCAGTCTTAGCCCAAACAATGATAATTTATTATTGTAACAATCTGCACGTGCTGTTTCTTCCTTCTTTCCATTTTTTTTGTTTTCTCCCTAAGATAGTTTACTGAAGGGTGTTGAGCTGGCCAGCCAACCAGGTAGAATGGTTTTGATTACACCATGATTAATTGACCAATCCGATCCAGCTGGATCAGAGTAGTGTATAAAAGGAGAAGAATTTGTAATAAAGTAGATTTTACTGAAAACCCAGCCTTGGAGTCTGTGTCATTTCCTTACGGTCATAGCAGCAGAGAGCAGCCTCTGTATCATCCAGGACAGACACAGCGTGGGAAGGTAAAGAAATACGGGAAAAACAAATCCATGGCTCAGCATCAGAAAAGCTGGAGCAGATGCCCAGCTGTACTTTAAAACTTCTCATTGCAGCTTCTTGCCCATGCTACCTTTCAATGTGACTTTATAGCCAACCTAGGCAATAAATACACAAGTGAAAAAAAGAAATCAGTGTTATGAACACTTTGCCAATATTTGAAATAATTTTAAAAGTTAATTTCACAAGAAGTCTATGAATAAGGCCTTATTTCTTCTGGAAATAAATCTGCTCCTAAATACCAGTGCATTAAGGCTGCTTAAGGCTGGAAGCAGGGTGATTCCAACTTGTCCTATTTTAACAGAGTACACCCAAGGTATGTTTTAAGACTTCAGAATGCAATTCATTTCCCAATTACTCTGGAAGGATTAAAAACCTGACCAGATTAGATTCAAAGCCTGGGCAGCAATTGCTACAGCTGACTATCTTCATATACCTATGCATTTCAGCTGTTCCCTGACGGTAAAACCCCCCGGTCATCAAGGAAAACTCAGTCCTTCAGCCTTGCTCCCCTAAGGCAGGCTAATGAATTTATTCATGGATGTTAATCCAACTAGGAAATTGCTCCTCTGTACATAATCTCCCACTCCTTTAGCATTTGACCATTTCAAATGCTGGAAGAGGGACTATGACCTTCAATGGAAACACTAAAATGAAAATAATAAATGAAAGTAAAAGGATTGGAAAGTTACTACACTTAGAGTCAAGGTAAGGGGGAGAAATTTGCTTTTTATCTTGAAAGCTGGCCTACAAAGTATATCCACATATCTGTTTATAGGTATCTCTATGCTTTAGCAGATTTCTTCTTTACCTTTTCCAGGTCTCCACAGTCTGGTCTGGCTTCAGGGAAAGCCCACTGAATATTATATATCTTGTTGTGCTGTATCTGCCAAAACTGCTGTATTTGGGAAAACGAGAAAATAGGCTGAACTAAAATTGAGAGTCATAACTTACACTGCCAACCAGAGCAAAAGGCAACAGAAAAATATATAGTAACACAATGAGTTGATTTGGGTGGGAGAAAGTTCCCCTCCCTTACCTTAGAAATTCAGCAGTGATTTTTAATTCTGCCATTTGTCCGAAAATATACTAAAATACTGCTAAATATGAAAGCTTAAGAGAGATGCAGCCATAATCAGAGAGGAGCTGTATTGTCATAAACCATCTTCCTCCCAATTTATTAGTGTTATAAAATCTGACAGAAAATTAAAGTGGAAGAAACTCTTTTGCTGATCGTTTCTAGTGTGGGGTGTCTGCTGAGGAGTGGCTCAGGCTCTCCACAGCAGGAGCAGCAAGCCAGGGTGAGCAAACACTGCTTGTGAGCTTGTTCCTCAGCCTGCTGGGGGCAAGCACCTCCGAAAGAAACCAGTCTGTGTGCACAAAGATGCTGGGAGCTGAAGGCAGTGCCTTCCTCTTAAATAAAAATGTGTAAACCTCCCTCAGAAAGCTGTGACCAGACCGGGGTGAAGATCACAGCAGCACAAAGCACTGATCCCAGCACTGATCCCAGCATTACACCAAGGGCCAGCAGCCCAAAGCACTGATCCCAGCACTGATCCCAGCACTGATCCCAGCATTACACCAAGGGCCAGCAGCCCAAAGCACTGATCCCAGCACTGATCCCAGCATTACACCAAGGGCCAGCAGCCCAAAGCACTGATCCCAGCATGGATCCCAGCAGTGCAGCAAGGGCCAGCAGCCCAAAGCACTGATCCCAGCATGGATCCCAGCACTGATCCCACAGTGCAGCAAGGGCCAGCAGCCCAGCCCGGGAGCGCTCGGTGTCTGCGCTCACAGCGGGCACTGCCGGCCCTGCACACAGAAATTGTTCCCAGGGTGGCTCTGCGCTGTCTGAGGAGGACACAGAGAGCACGAGGGCACAATTCACACCTCTAATGTGCACTAATTCCCTAGTCATTAAACAAGCTGTGGCTCACACTACTGCTCCTCTTACCAGTGACTTACCACACTCCAGAGGTGATGGTTACAGCCTGATCCATTCGAAATAGCCAAACCAAATCTCCCACTGTGTTACACTCGTGTGACCCTGATGGAGCAAGAATTTCTCCAGACCGATGACAAAACAATAGATCAAAACCTTGATTATTTTCTTTTTCTACACTCTTGGATGTCTGTTTTTACCTGGAAATATTATTCATATATTGGAATACATAAGTTTTATGATTACATTACTCTAGAGAAATAAGCAATGAGCATTCTTGGACACAACCTTGGCAAGTAGAGGGAAATAATTCTGAATTCTCTTCTGAAATAGTTGTGAATTCTCTTCTCCTGAAATAATGCCAAAAAAGGTGAATACCATTATGTAAGCTACAGACAACTCATAATTAATGTCTGAAATACCCTGGTAATTTAGCTTTTAAAGGGGAAAACCTGAAACAACTATCAATTAAAGACCAAAAAAATCAGACTGTTGTTTTAGTATCTAAGTGTTATCAGTCTGTTTCCAAGATTTTTAGAAGCCCTTTGTGTCAGTTGTGAGCAGCGTGGTTTGAGCACAATGCAAATTGTCACACATGTAATCCTGAGGGGCTTTTGTCACCCCCAGTGCGAGGGGCAGGGGCAAGGAGGGCTGACAGCAGCCCAGGTGACATAAAATCCAGAGTCCCAGCTCATCCCCGTGACAGACAGACAGACAGACAGACAGAGACACTGGTGTCACTGACATTGGGCAAAGGCAGGGAGGGCTCCCAGTGGCCACTGAGCACGGAGCAATTCTGGCTGCCTGTGCCCCTGCACTGTCAGCCAGGGCTGGGCTGGGCTTCTGCACCCGCAGCCAGGGCTGCTCACCTTCCCCAAGCTCACACAGAGAGAATCCCCCTTCCCAGGACCCAGCCAAAATGCACTTTTCAGCAGGTGTGAGTGCAGTGTGGGTTAGCAGATTTCTAAACCCACAGGTGAAAGACTGGAATCACAGTAAATCACATCGTTTAATTTCCATTATTAGAACTATACATTCTAAAGAATGTCCATAATGAGAACTGCTAAAGAATCTGTACTAAAAAAATGCACTGGAAACACATTTTTGGTAGAAGTTTTCAGTCCCCTTGCTGGAAACCAAGAGAAGCCCTGCAGACAAAGCCTTATTCACTCATTGCAAAGGATGCCAAACCTGAACTGTTTTGTCTTTTCTCAAAACCAAACATCTCTGCACACAGCACCTCTGCTCCCCTTACCTCCAGATTTCAGCAGCAGATTTCCTGCCTATTTTCTGGAAGGGCTGGGATAGTTGTAGTGCTCAGCATCATGTTTCCAAGCAGCTCCCCTGCTCACCTGCTCCGAGCTGTGAGGCAGCAGCACAGAAACTCCCAGCTGCTGTTTGTTTCCTGGAGCAAAAAGCTGGAAAGATGCCTTTGTTCCTTTGATTGACACAGAGTTTAGACATTCTACCCACAGCTGACATGGTTCCTTCTTGTACTTACTTCAGCTCTTTCATTTCCACCACATACCTGGAAAAAAAAATTGTAAGGTGCCAGATGAGGAGCCATTTTTGCCTAAGTGGAACAGTAAAAAAGAATACACTCTTGCTCCTAAGAGGAATTGATTGAAATGTAGGCTGTCAGCCTATTAATTGCAGAACAGACACAAAAAGTGAGCCAAAATAGATAAATAATGATATTGCATTTCGCTTAGACTGTAGTGAAATGAGCTACCTGCTTTACTTTCATATGCAGTCACACCACTAAAACAGAATTATTCTAGTTCAGTTGGATCAGTTATTTGAGCATTCTAGACAAATATAGAAAGCTAGTTAGTGTTCAACAGCTACTACTTCTACTCTTTTCCACCCTGTGTTTGGTCACAGCTTGACTCTGTTCTTTCATTGGCCACAGCTGAATGCTGCTTCTGTAACTGATTTTTCACCACCTGAACAAAGGGCTCGTGTGTTTTCACACCTCCAGTTCCAACACTGCTCTCTGTGCTGGATGAGACTCATGAATCCCCCATTTCCAGGAGTCCAAGTAATTGGAATGTTGGTTCTTTAGCAGGCAAGTTCTGGCTGTGGTTATTCATAATTATGCCTTTAAAAAACCCAGCAGTGTGGTGCTGCACTATCAGACACTGCTTTGCTGCTTTAGAGATGGCAAATCTTGCAGGGCACAAACTCTGGAACCAGAGTGCTCTGTGGGCATATCCCATACTGGGATCTTTTACCTTCAAATTAAAGTTTGGTGTGACAAGTGCTGTTTCAAACTGGGGGTATGACTTGACCTATTTGAGACTTTGAGAAGTCTTTGGGAAGCTTGGTTAATACTTTCAGCAGAGTAGTGGGACACTACCACTTTTATACTCAGGAGGAGACAATTTTAAAACATCCATAGATTTTTTTAAAAAAAGAAAGCTTCAGTCTTTAAGAGAGTATTGCTGTTTTTCAAAAACATGGAAACTTTGTCTCTAAACAATTCACAGTCCTCAGAGGCTCAGAGAAAATCGTGACAAAAGAGAGCATTTTTTCCCAATTCAAAGAAATACAACAAAAAAAATTATAAATCTACTTTAAGCTCTCTTGCTGTTGTGTATATGAAATATATCTGTTTATCTATATACACACACTTTAGGCTATCTCTTAAGCAGATATGATATTTCCTCCTCACCCTCCTTATACTTTTGACATAAATTATTAGTTCAGAAGACAACAACAAATGTGAGACATTTTATATCAATTAGTTGTATCAATATTAAATAAGAAGTGCATAGAGGACTGTGGTAAAAGTTAGAATTACACAAACTACATTGCCACACTTACTATTAAGCTAATGGGATTTCTGCAAAGCTGGAAATGGAAATTTTCATCAGGGCTCCAATAAAAGGAAGAGAATACTATGGAGAGCCTCCCTAGCATTTTGGATGTCCAGAGGTTCAGCTACTTTCTGCTCACAAAAAACCAGCCTTAGTCAGCCACATCTCCTGAGTATAACTCATGGCTCCCCATTTTGTGGTTTTACAACCAAAAAATGCCTTCACACTGAGCAAACTTTTTTCTTACAAAATTTGAATGATAATAATGGGATAGAAGTAACAAGCCCTGGAGAGTAAAGGGCAACACATGAACCAGAAATAGAGTTGTCATCAAAACTGCAAAGAAGACATTATGAAAATCAACATGAGAATGCCAGAGATGGAAACTTTAAGGAGAACCTGTCAAAGGGGACAGAGATAAAGCTTCCACACCAACCATCATCTGCAGACCATCAATCCTTGCCTGGCACAAGTGGATTTCACTCAGCTGCTTGGAGTTTTCAGTGTCATAGAGAGAGCTGTTATACTTGTTACACTCAGTGTTGCACTGAGATTTTGTATTTGAAAAGGGAAATCAGAATTGCACAAAGAATCAGTTGGCTTCAAGATTTCTCCATTTTCTACAAGATTATAGTTAGCAATTTAAAGCTGGACTGTCTGGCCTTTGGACACAAACAGATTTTGAAGACAGGCTGTCTGAAATCTTCTCACGGATTTCCTTTTTCCCATAGAATTCCAGGTTTTAACTCTGTGTTTTCACCCACTCCCTACACATGTTGCAGCTCAAAAGGAGCAGTGATTCCTAGCAATCACCTCCTAACAACAGGGAAAGCTTTCTGTCCATGTTACCAGGACAAATCTGTTCTCAGATCACTATTTCACAGTATCCTTGGCATAAACCCCCTCAGCTCAGAACACCCAAAGCTGTGAACATCCTGGCTCAGCAGCCTCAGCCTCTGCAACAGACACCCACAGTGAGAGACAGCTTGGAGTTACTGCTTGCCAAAGACTTGCTGGAGGGCCAACAAAGCGTTTGGGGCCAAATTATTGGAGGAATAATAATGATAATAATAATAATGATAATAACAATAATAATGTTTTACATTTTTATATTATAATTATAATGGTGGTGATGATGGTGAATGAAAGTGTCCCCCAATGAGCCAGTTTCTTTAATCCTGAGACACCAAAGAACAGGAACAACCTGGTGCCATTGGGCAGCTCAGCTCTGCCAGCAGTATGGTAACTGCTTGGAACTACCAGGCAAATCAGGAAAATGTGCTCTAACACCAAAAAAACAAACCCCAAACATCACTCAGCCGCTAACAGAAGTCAGCCTGCAGCCAGTGGCCATCCACAAGGGGCTTGTGAAGCTCTCCCTAGGGACTGTTCCCTGGCTCTGCAGAGCAGGAGCAGCACGTTCCCAATCCAGCCATGGCACAAGCTGCTTCCCAAGGGAAGATGAAACAAATGTGGCCCTGAGGGCCAATGGCACTGGGATGTCATGGTTCCACCTGAATCAGCCAGCTTAACTCTTAGAGAAACTTTTAAAATTAATACTTGGTTTTATAGAAGCCGATCCTGAATAAGCCATTTAACTTTAAAAAGTGCTGGTGGAAATTCTGAATTGCCTTCTCATTTGAAATTAAGATTTTTCATCCCTACCCTGAGGGTGAGAAAAATTTATTGCAGAGCTTACTTTCCTCTAATATTTTGTTGATTACCTCCAAACATTCCAGTTTTTATCCTGTGAAAATCAGCATGTAAGACTGTGAAATGTGTGACTGAACAATACAGTTTATTTAAACCAACAGAAAATTATAGTACAGCTCATTTTTAAATTAAAATTAGAGCTCCGTAGGCCATTGAAAGAGCTGTGAGTGCTTTAAAGCTTCCTTTTTTTTTAAAAAAAAACCTTTTCATAAATTAAAAATTACCACTTTATATCACTTGAGTGATTGCCCTAATGCTGTGACTTGGCAGGTTAGAGGCTTTACAGACAGCTTGTAAACCTTCCAAGCAGACATCAATCACAGAAGTAATTGCATGGTCTTTATAAAGCAATCTGAACAATTATGCTGCAATATAAAAATCTATTTCCCCTATAACCAGCGATGAATCAGCTGTCCATTAATGAGTAAAGACTGTGAATCATCATCTTTAAAAGATTTAAGATGAGGAAACGTAACAGCTTCTTAAAATTGGCTCCTGAGCTGTTCTGTTCTGAAGTCACTGTTCAGTGACTGCATGGCCAAGGTTGAGAGCTGGAGTTTTCCCCAGTGCCCCAAAATTAACCCGATGTGCAGCTTGGAACTGCCCCTCCCAAGGCCACACCCTCTGTGTGGAATGTCCCCTGCTGTCACCTGGGCTGGATGACACCACAGAATCCCAGAACCCAGAGCCTCAGAGGCACAGAATCGGCCAGGCTGGACAGGACCTTTGGGACCATGGAGCCCAGCCTGCCACCAGGCCATGGCAGCCAGTGCCACATCCAGGCTTGCTCAAACACCTCCAGGGACATTGCCACAAAGCACAGGGGCCTCCTTCAGCACAACACTCACAGTCAGTCCCTAATTTCCTGTGAAACAATTCCTTCCCCATCGGGATCAATCAAACTCGGTGTGAGCAGATGGGAGCAGAGCAGCCTGGGGCTGGCCAACGAGGCAGGGAGCACCAATTCCTGCAGAAATCCAGTGAGCTGCTGGTGGCTGGCAGCTTTGGTCACAGCCAGCCACTCCTGGCACAGCATCTCTGTTTTCTGGGTGGGCATTGCTGCATTCAAACCACTAAGGTGAGAAGGCAAGGCACACCATGGAGACTTTAATATAGAATACCCCAAACTTACTTCTGCCTGCCAATGTTTTGTGCTTTATGAGTATTTCACATTCTTTCCTCACTCCTTTTGCTGAGACTTGTCTTTATCGATTGTGTGTGTGTATGCCTACAAGATTTAGGCAACATGGTATTTTTAACCTCTTCTTTTTATAAGCATTGTATATGATGTAAATCAACATGTCCTTTGCCAGAGGGGAAAAAAAGTTTGCAAATCCACAGAGACCAAAGGAAAAAGACCAGCATGCAAGAAGTACTTCAGTAATTTTGAAATGAGCATGCAAATTTATTTTTCAGGTCAGTGCATGATTTTCTACTACTTTCTTTTCCTTAATCAGTCCTGGCTTACACTACTTGTAATTAAGATCACTAATTTAATCTAAAATTGAAATAGATTTTTAAGAGTCAGTTTGTGCTTTCAGCTCGGATCCTACACACACAGCAAGTCAGCTGCAGGTGAGGTGGTGGTTTTGAACTGTGTGCACAGGATTTTTGCTACAGCCTCCAAGTCTTCTGAGCTTCACAAATACTAAAAATCTGCTTGGACAGACTGCCCATGCACACTTGCTTGGTTTTGAGGGAATGCTGTTTGTTTCCATGGAGCTTGAGGGTTTGGGGGTATTTTTAGTTTTTGGGGAAGGGACCAAAACTGTAATAAGGCACAATTCAAAGGATACAGTGATTTTGAGCTTCAGGTTTCCTTTTTCTGACATCAGAATGCTCTGGTTACTATTTAGACAGTCTAATTTTGCCACAAAATTCACCTACATAGGTACATCAGAAATTTCCAGTTTTAGGGAAGTGAAAGAATGGTTTCTAAATAAGTGTCAAAAAACACAGCAGGAAAGGCAGACAGCACCTTGAAGTTATGCAAGTTTGTGCATTTGCAGTAGAAATGACAAGCACAAGAAACCAACAAGTCACGAACACGACAAAAAATGTCATTTTGTAAATGTAAATTTGTAAAATGTACTGCCTGTGTCCTTCCCATTAGGACAAGTGACTCTAAAAAAGCATTTTCAGTTTTGTTTAAATCCAGCAGCCACCCTGATCCCCCAAAAGCCCGGTGAAAAACAGCTGGGGAAATCACCCACCTGTCCTGCCTTTATCACTGCTTCTTTTCTTAATGCAGTACTGTGAACACAGACAAGTCTTCTTTATCTTTCAGACACAAATATTAGATGCTTTATTAAAAAAAAATGTAGCCAACACAATTTTTCCAAGTTGAATGTATCTCTTTAAACAGTCCTCTGAAAAGATTGAAGTCTTGGCATAACTAGGTGAATTTTGCAATGCTGGGTGTGAACAAGAAAAGCACCTCATGTCAAAGACATTTCACTCTTC
>VWZV01009273.1:604031-619416 GCA_013397155.1 Irena cyanogastra | reverse complement strand
GGAGGAGGAGGAGGAGGAAGCAGGACTTTCCCAGGACCTCTTCCTGCCCTGTGGCTGAGTCTGAGCTCAGAGCTGGGCACTGCCAGGGCTCACAGGTTTTATCTGTTTCTAGCACGGTCTGGTCTCAGCAAACTTTCTCACTCCACTGGGTGCCCTTTATTCCTTTCTTAGGCATTTACAATGTATTTTTATGTATTTTCTTGTCTGTTTTGTATGTGGAGAGGTGAGAGAGCTGGGATTGTTCACCTGGAGAGGAGAAGCTTTGGGGTGAGCTCAGTGTGGCCTGAAGGAGCTGCAGGGAAGATGGAGAGAGACAATTGCCAAGGGCTGCAGGGACAGGCCCCAGGGAATGGCTCCCAGTGCCAGAGGGCAGGGCTGGCTGGGATCTTGGGAATTAGGAATTGTTCCCTGGCAGGGTGGGCAGGCCCTGGCACAGGTGTGGCTGCCCCTGGATCCCTGGCAGTGCCCAAGGCCAGGCTGGACACTGGGGCTGGGAGCAGCCTGGGACAGTGGGAGGTGTCCCCGCCCATGGCAGGGGTGGCACTTTGAGATCCCTTCCAACCCAAACCATCCTGTGATTTTATGATAATTTAATTCTTAAATATCCAATGTGATAACCTAGGAAAATGTCCTCCAGCTCCCTCTCACTGCCTGATGGGTCTCAGGGTGCTCACCCTGCACAGTGAGCTTTGTTCCTCAGCGAGGAAAGAAGAAATCAAAACATTGCTTGGGGTATGATTTCATGATAATAAAACTGACAGGTTTGGCATCCAGCCGTGTTTGAAACGTGCCAGTAGGGGAGGAATTAGAGCAAAGTCTTCATGCATGAGCTCCAGAGTTCCAGTCCTGGGAGGCACTGTGTGCCCAGAGTTATCAGTTCCCACAGGAACTGGTTGTGGCCTGATGCCCTGAGTCTTTACTTTTCCTTGAGGGTAGATAGTTTAGAGGATTTATACATTTTCCAATAGCAATCCTGCTTGAGACAGTGGAGTGGAGTCACTCATCCATAAATTTACCTCAGCACTAAGTGTTGATACAGGAGACCTATCTGCCTCTTACATATGAGGAAGACTGGCAGTGGTTAATAAGACTTTAATTTCATGCAAGCCTCATGTGGAGATAGCTCAGAATAGCAGAAGATACCAGAAATTGTTTATCCCACTGTATACACTTGATTTATTTTCCTTAGCATTAACTGCCCTCATTTTCCCTTCTTTCTCTCCTTCCAGTATATGCTGCCTTGAATCTCTTTTTTCAGATGGTTTCTATAACCCTTAACAGTAATAGGAAAATTGCCCATGTGCTGTTTAAAGGTTCAGAACCAATTAGCTAAGACTTTGCTTTCATTTCACCAGCTCAAAATTTCTGTATATCTGATCACATTGTTCCAGCTGTGATCCTAATGAGCTAGAATTTCTCATTTTGGGGGCCCCTAAATTCTATTTATAGAGTCTTTTCCAACAATGAATTCATCTGTTCAGAAAACAAGGTCAGATTGTGCTCAAAAATAACTTATAATGAGCCCTGTCAGCAAATACCAGATAAAGGTAGTGCTGAAAGAGGGAAATTAATACTTCAAGCTCATTTATGATTTATGAGTTCAGAGTTGAAATGGAAGTGGCACATAACAATGAACAATGGAAATATCTCTTGTTTGGAAAGTGCAGCTGAATAGAACTTTGGGCTTGAATAGGTTATTAATAGGTTATTGATCCAATCCATTTCTGCTACGGAAAAAAAAAGACACCAAAGTTCAAAAACTGGTCAGCAATAAACAAAAATGTACTCCATCAGCCAATAGCCAAAACAGAGATCAGCCATATGCACAGCCAGAAAAATAGAGACCCTTAAGCATCAGTCATGGGTGTCTCCCACCTAAAGCCACAGTGCCCGTACAGGTACCATGTGCACATCCAGGGGCTCCCACTCTTACTCCTCCCAAGTCTTCCAAGGAGAGGTCATTGACTCTGGGGAGAGTTCCAGGGTGTTGTGGTAGTGAAAATTTGTGTGACCTCAAGGGAGAGCACAACGCTGCATTTCCTCTCCAGGCCAAGAAGTCAAAAATTCTGTGATTTTTTAGAGGTGGACATTTGTTTTCCTTCTACTTTCCCAGTAGAATTGTCCTGTTGACCACAAGGTCTGACTTCTGTGCAATGCCTACATCACTGGCATGTTTGGTTTTAATTCAACAGCACCTTGGGAACCAGAGCCAGCCTTTGCTGTGCTCCTAAGGAACGTGTCAGAAATACAGCCATGCCTCTCAGCTCGTGGCAAAGTCCTCAGAGCAGCTAAAATGTCATCAAGTCAAGAAAACCTCCTTTGGCAAAAATAAAAGCTTAAATGGATGCATATTCATACCTCTCCTTTTTCTTCACAGAGCATAAGAATCGTATTTTCATCACAAAAATGTATTTAAAGCAGGAAGACCCTGGTGCTCATGGCTGCCCAGGGTCCCAGCTTGTCTCCAGCTCTTGTTCTTCCTCTGTAGATCAAGTGATGTGGTTAGCCACACTTACACAAAAATAACATAAATACAGCTGCAGCAATCAGGTGGTCAGGTGACTAGCACAGCCTGTTCACATTTATTTAGTAATTTTGTTATATTTTAACTAGGTATGGAGGCTCCTGCCACAATTTGCAGTTTTCACAAAACATAATTGCAGAATACAGCTCGAGGAGAGCTGTTTGATTGCAGCTGTTATTTGCTGGGTACCACGGGGGTATTTTGCAATAAGAACACAAAGTAAGAGCAGGTTCACCTGTTGCTGCATTTCCTGGGTTGCATTCTTCTCTTGCTCTAATTAACATCAGAACTTTACAATTCCTGACCTCTTCAAAAATGTGTAAAAAAGCTATAGAGGATTCTTACACTAAGCTGGAAAGGCGATCAATTACATCCATAGCTGGAAAGTTTTTGAACTCTCTCAGCAACAGAAATTTCATGGGAGATTGTTTTCATCAGCAGGATGAATAAAAGATGAGTTGGCAGGTGAATCAAGTAGAAATATTTATTACTAGCATGCACTGAGAATGACACTAGAATGCCTCTAAAAGCCTGACTGGGGGAAAAAAAATAAATGAAAAAGCCATTTAAAAATTAACTCTCACTCCAGAAAAGGAAATGAAGAAAACCAGATAAGCAAGCAGATCATGTGATTAAAAAAACACACAAAAATTGAAGTCAAAACAAAATTGAAGCCAAAATGAAATGGGAGCCCCTTTTTCTTTATGTCACATGGTCATAGAAGGGCAACAATGTCCCCTTGTTTCTGTGGGTTTTACAGGGTTTGGGGGTTTCACCACAGAAACTATTGGCCAGTGCCATCAGCTCTGCTGCAGCCAAAGATTTCAGAGACACAGGGCTCACCACAAAGTCATAATAAAAATAAATAAATCTCTTTTCCAGCAGCATTGGGGTTTTACTATTATTGCCATAGTTTCAACAATACAGCAATTATCTCTTATTCATAAACTAAACTCTGCAAGTGAAGGGAAGGTTCTGTGTGCCTCCATCAGGAATTCACAGGGAATTTCACAGCAGAGAAAACCCCCGGCAAAGAGCAGGTTCCTGAATGTGTGGCACATCAGAATTAGGGCTGGGTGCACTGATTTTATTTGTTTTACATATGCTTCCGAACAGTCAGAAGTAACTATTCCATCCTATTTTTTTTTTTAAATAGGATCATGCAACATGAACCCCAATTCTGGAAGATTTTAATCATAACGTATTATTTCCTCTGGAAATCTGGCCAAATGACTGGATTTCACCTCTAATAGAGTGACAGCACAGAAAAGATCTGGTTAGCAAAGACTCCAAGTGGGTTTGAGATCAGAACCCGACCCAAGGCCATATGTGGAGCACATCCATGGAGGACCAGCTCCAAATTTCACAACTCTGCCCTGCTCCACCACTGCCCAGCATCTAATCCTTCAGTTGAGTTCCACTTATTTTCTGGTTATTTTGTTTTCATGGTAAGTGGTTAGAAACAGACTCAACCAAATCCCAGGCTGAAGTTTGGGATTACACGAAAGGTGAAGTTGGTCTAAGAGGATGATGCATTATTTTTACCAAATAACAATGAGGACAAAGTTATTCCTCTGTCCCCCAGCACTTGGGATGGGTGTTATTTGCTGTGTTAATTCTGCATTGCTGTGACAGCAGCAAACAGTGGGAGAAGCTTTTCTATGGAATTGTGGATTTTCATGTGTGCACCTGCCTAAAACCACATCTGGTCACACTCTGGAATTTCCTCACCCTCCTCTGTGGAAGTCATGTCTCCCTTCTCATATTGCTCTAAAATTACAGCGTTTCCTCTTTTTCTTGATGTAGTTGCTCGGAACAATAATCAGAAAATGTAATACCATGGAGTAAAGAAATAGGAGGGGGAGAGGCATGTGCAAAGTGTGACAGCAAGAATACACAGAAAATGCAAGTTTTGGTAAGTTGCACCCAGTGCAGGCAACTATGTCCAGAACAAAAGAACTGCAGATAAAAGGAAAGGGTAAAGGGTGGGGAAACCCTCATTTTACTCAAGAATGCCAGCTGACAACGAGGCTGGAGCAAGACATCTCTATGAACATCCAGACTAACAGTGCATCCCCATTCCTCCAGGAGCATTCCAATGCAATTCCAGAAATTTGTCCAAATGGAAATGTTTTAACCTAAGCCACAGCGTGGCCCCGGGGCAGTCGTGGCACTGCAGCTGGAGCTGCACAGCAGCAGCAGGGGACACCGGGGTTATGGCTGAGCAAACATTTCCCCAGCTCTGGAAGCATCTTTTCCTCTTGTGCAACTGCAGCCTGGCCAGGAAGCTCAGGCAGGTGTGTCCTGGCTGCACTTGCATGTTCTTGTACCTCACTGTGCCAGGACAAGGAGATCGGTCCACAAAGCTTAACCCCTTAGGGCACTTGGGCCACTCAAACTTGATCTTGACAAAGAATTAAAGTTAATCAAACTCTTGCTCTGATCACCCCGTTCATAAGTTTGAAGTACTAATACATCACAGGGAATTTTTAAGACGTGTGTAGGTGACTGGTGATTTTTTCTCTATTTTCAAGAGCATCTGAAATTTATGTTAGGAAAAGTAAGAGCGAGGAGAGACTGGTCACAGCACAGAAATCTTTTTGCAAAACTCAGGTGACATCGTCTGGCCAAGCCCGGCTCTGCAAGGAACCAAAGCAAGGATTACCCAGTAATGCACTGAAATGGGAATTCTGCTTGTTAAGAAAATCAACACAGAACTGTGGAATGTGAAGCCACCTCAAAGCAACCAATTCTATTTCAGAGGGGACAAACGAAAGCCACTGAACACAAAGAGAAAGGAGCACCCCCAAGACTCCACTCTGGGAGCCCAGAGCCCCCTGCACTGGCAGCAGGATGCTGGCTCCTCAAGCACTGCCGGGACACACAGGTGGGAAGGACTTGCACAGGGAGAACCTCTGGGCTGGTTTGGGAGAAGGACAAAGCTGGAGTCTGAACTCACCTACCTGCCCTAGAACAAGTCTCTATAGGATTGGCTCCAAAACTTCAGCAGGGAGGCATGGGAAGTGTGCTTTATGACCCACTCATCTGCTGCCCATATAATTTTAAACATTGCCTGCTGACCACAGTTTCTCCTCCTGCACTGCTTAATTCAAAAAAACCTCATTAAGCCATGCAGTTTTTTTCTCTTTAAGAAAAGTACCAAATTAACCCAAATAAAACCCATAATTACTGTTCCCTGCCCCAACTGCTGGCTCCTAGTCATCTTTTTCCTTGAGGATGTTAAAGAGCTTCAGTCAGAGCATCCCCAGTGCCTGAGGCCCGGCTCCAGCAGAGGTGCCCTGTGTGTCCTGTGTGCTGGCACAGCCAGGCTGTGATGTCCCTGAGCCACCAGCACAGAAAGGATCTCATCCAGTGACAAGTGCAGAGATCCAGCAGGAGCAGTGTGAGCCAGTCCTTCAGGATAAACACAAGGCTCTGCTAAAATGGCAAGAGTTCTGCTGGACAGTGACAATTTGAAAGTCAATGTCCCCACAACCAATACAAGAAGGGAAAAAATTTTTTTCATGTCACACCATGCTTTGTAACCCCAAGAGAAACTTACACCTTGGATTCTTCCCTATCTGCTTTCTCTGGAAGTCCTCAGCCTGTGGCAGTAGAGAGCACATAGCAGCAGTGTGACAAACTGATACCTGACAGAACCCCCAAGTGTGCACAGCTCTGCCTCTGGTTCTCATGACAACTACAGCTCTGAACAGGGAACCTCTGCTCAACTTAATCCCAAAAAACTTCCCCTCAATTTTAGACAACTATCTTCTTCTGGAAGAAACCAGTCTCAAACATTTTTCTTTTCTTTTTACCTCTCCGAGATAAATACTTGGAATGAATGGGAATAAAGTTAAGCCTCAAAGACTAAGTACAGGAACACTTACCTTGCAGCTGGTCTATTGCAATTCAAGGATTTATTGCTTTTGCAGGTGTTGTAGGGGGTTTTGCATTATTTTAAGATAATTACAACATTTTGAATGTTACAGTGATGCTTTAACTGCTGATGAACACATACATATCAAAGTTAAAATAACTTTCTGTAAGTGTCAAATTAACTAAAGCCCAGTTTGTGTATTTTGGCCAGTGAACTCATGTCCCCTGTGCTACCTGGTTAATTTAATGGAACCTCAGTAGTGTCAAGATGTTTTTACTTTCATTTGTTAAGAGTTGTTTTCATTGTGGAAAACCCCCAGAGATACAAACACTTCGGCAAACTCAAGCTGTTTACTTCTACCCCAGGTTGAACATTTGTGCATTCTGACCTGGAACCTGGCATATTTCCCTAGGAGCTACATTCCAGTGCAGCAACCAAAACATTGCCTTTCATCCATTTCATAAAGACTGGTTTTAAGTGTGAAAGGAGTATTTTTACTAACAAAAACAGTGATTCCCCCCTCACCAACTACAACAAAAAAAGTTACAAAAAAACCAAGACCCTCTCCCAACTCCAACTACATTATGGAGGTCTGAATACTTAAATATAAATAAACATAATAATTTAGGAGTTCTGAAGAAAAAAGTGACAAAGTTGTATTTGAGCTCAAGGTGTAAGTTTCAGGGAAGAAAATAATTTTTTCCTAGTATTTACATCCATGCTTAACCTCAGATGTTTTATTTAAAAGACATAATGCCCATAATTTTAAGACACAGTATTTGTGTGACTACTATTGACTATGACTTCTGTTACTGCTGCAGAAATGAAGAGCACAAAAGGCAAGCAGAACTATCTAACCTACACTAGACTGCCTGCAAAGATGTTTATTTCAACAGATTTTCAATATTGCAGGAGTTGCATCTAAATGTTCTCATAAATCTTCACATCATTGAGCTTGCAGGAGCAGGTTAACACAGTTAGTTTGCTCACATAAAAATTTTTGACTCTCCAAGTCACAAAATACTATTTTCATTAGTGCCACTTAGCTCTGATTGCACTAATTAATGAAGCAATTAAGAGATGGAAATACCTATGATCCAGTTCAAGTGGGTACAATTTTCCTCATCACAAGTGTATGGTGTACACATTACTGAGAATTTAAAGTGACTGAATCTGGAACTTGGCTAAAATACTTTGGATAGAAGACATAATTGAATTGCTGTCAATTCAGGTAATTTCAGGGTCCAGTAAGTTGTTGAACTCATGCGACTTACTGTGGTTGTAGTGGGTGAATTAATCACAAAACATTTAGCTCTGTGTACACTGCCACAGCTCAGCACAGCCTTTAATTTCTGCAGTGACTTTAAAACGTGATTATTTCCTGAGCAAATACGCACACCTAACACTGTAGGGAATTGAGACTGAAAGGAATTGCAAGAAAATGCAACATTTCAGCATGGTGTACACTTTATTCTGTTTGAGCAGCCCTTCAGAGCTGAAGATCCCTCAGGCTTGTTGAGAGAATCCTCCTCACTTTGATCAGGTACAGTTCTTTTGGATCACCTGGTACCAGCTGTCAGAGACCAGGAAAGGAGGGGGAACAGTATTGTCACCTTGTCCTTATGTGAGCATGGAAGTAGAAATGAATTTCAGTGTTAATGTGGCTCCAGCTGCTCAGCTGTTTGATGGGATGAATGACACAGCCTGGGTGCCACAGCAGCTGGCTGGGGTGTGGCACCTCCAGGTGGCTGCTCCTGCCACCTGTGTGACAGCTACAGTGACAGAGAGTGGATGTCTAGAGGCTCTGTGTAAGAATCCATAGCTCTGTCATCTCACAGTCCTGGGGTATGAATGAGAATACAAAACTCAGTGCTCTGGTAAGAATGCAGAATAACACCTGGCTTACCTGAAGGCTGTCTTCACCTCGTGCTTGGCATCTCAGAGAATCAGCTTTGTGTTTCCAGAGTTCTCACACACTTCTACATGTGTGGACTTCTCGCCCTGGGGTTTGCTCATCCTAATTAGTCCTAGTTCACACTCATTTGTGGAGGAGGAGGAGTTTCTGGCAAATTCCTGTCTTTCCCTGTGTGCTTGCCCAGGGCAGTGGTAGAGTCACCACCCCTGGAGACATTTAAAGCCATGTGGATGTGGTGCTTAGGGACATGGTTTAGTGGTGGCCTTGGCAGTGCTGGGTTAACAGCTCAATTCAATCTTAGAGATCTTTTTCAACCTAAATGATTCTAAGTATGCATGGATTGCCTTCACTGACAGCAACAAATTCCAGGGAATAGGCAGTTGAATCCATGATTTCTATTTAAAAAAACCAACCAACCAAACCAAATCAAGCTTTTAACTAGTTTAACATCATCCTTTTTCACCATAGAGGATTATAATGCTGCATGTCAAAATAGAGCAAACCTACCATGAAATGGGAAATAAAAACTTCTGATTTTCAGACATGTTCCCCAAAACAATCACTACCAATTTGCAGGTGCAGTTACAGCCTACACACAACGATGTCTCCAGGAGTTACACTTGATGAAAAAGTGCCACAGTGACTTTTTCAAGAGATGACCTGGATTTCATCACTGGATGGTGAAAGGAACAGAACTTTGTGTTTATTTTATGACTAGAGACTTGCTGCTTTGCTACACTACTCTTGCAGCAGCAGTTTGGCTCCACATTAAATGTTTTCTAGACTACGTCCATAAGACAAGTCTCAGTTCACATTCCTTTGATAAGGGTTAAGCACCTTTGTGCCTCTGGCCACACTGCTAAGTAATTTCTCAGTAATTAAGAGGTAGTTGAGAAATGCTTTTTCATTACTTTATGGCTGAATTTCAAGCAGTGAAACCTGTAACTGATCACACAAGAGGATTTGTAGGAGCAAAGAGAGCCCAGTGAAGCCAGAAGGGTCCAGGGATGCTGCTGAGGAGCAGAGCAGCCCCTTCCTGAGGTTAAGGGCCTGACCATCCCTGCCTGCCTTTCAGAAGGGAATCTCAGAGGAAATCTCAGTCCCCATACCACCAGCCCAGAGGATGAGAGCAGGGCACCCTTTAGAGCAAGCTTGACCTCAGCACCAAGAACTTCAGCAACCTCTGCAGCATCTGGCACAAACCCGAAGTCTGCCTGCAGCCCTTATCACCCAGAGCTCAGGGGCAGATTTCCTGAGGTAAACCCTGGTTTGCTGGCATCAAGGGGAACAGACCTACTCATTGAATCTGCCTTCAGGTTGAATGGCTGGATGTGTTCCAATATGTACTAGACAAAAAAAAAAATTAACAGTAAATTCAGAAGTTTTTTTAGGGATGCATTTAGTGATTGCAATTGTACCACTGAATTACAGTCAATCCTGAATAGTCAAAAGCATGAATATTTTTTCAACAGTTTTAGCCTCCTTCTCCTTCTAATCCCATCTCCAAAACAGATTATTAAATGCCTGAAAAAAGCACTAAGAAATTTTATGTGTAAGGAAAAGCACACAAAGAGCCCCAAATCCAAAAATGCTACCAGTTTAAGCCCCAAGACTTTGTCTACTTAAGATCTTGAGGAACAAAAACCAACTTTTTCATCTGCTAAACTGTAGAAGGATAATGCTTTTAAGTGAATTTAAGAAAAAAAAAGCAATATTTTTATTTGCTCTTCTGCACCCGCACAAGTTCTTACTTAGCAGCAAGAACAGTAAACAGGTCTATACTCCCAGTGTGCACATCCTTGTGGGAAACAGCTCCTGTTGAGTGTAAACAAGGAAGAGGCACCAGAGAACACCATAAAAACTAATTTGCAAGCTTGGATGGCACTTTGGAAAGCTCAGTAAAAAGGAAAACCATTGTAAAATACACTTTTGTGTATGTTCAGAGACAAAAACATACATTCATTAGGAAAAATAACTGTAACTATAAGGAAAAGCAAGAATGTAAGATTAAACCTATTTTGGAGAAGTATCAGCACTGTTATTTCTTCTAAGTTAAATGTGGAGAGAAAGGTGGTCTCTTTTGTTGTATTTACTTTTAGGTGAATTTTTGAACTTCTAGATCTGACAAAATTTAAATTACAGTTGGTGGATTTGATGCACTTCATAGATCAATACTTAATAAAGAGTATATTGTTTAAGCAAAATATTCAAATGTTTAAGTCTAGTACTGTTAAATCTCGAACAGGGAACTGTGAAGACCCCAATGTGTTTGAACTCTAAGCTGTCACACAGGTTCACACAGAGTTAAGAGAATATGAATTCCCACTTGAAAATAACTGCTCAAGAAAATACCATTTTTCCTTTGCTTACGGAAGAGAATCAGGAAAGACATCTGACAATACCAGGGCTCTTCAAACAGCCTTCTTTCATGTTGTTTTATAAATATGGGGCAATTTGTTAAAATATCTGACACATCCAAAAAAGGTTTGGTAGTTAATTTATTTAATTCAGTTACAGTGCTTCAACAGGATGCTACTTGTTCTCCACAAGAGCAGAGCCTGACACTCCATGCAGCTACACCTAGTATCCATCTCTATTAAATTGCACCAGTCTCAGTGAAATTTGCCTTGTTTGTTCATTGGAAAGTTTTACCAGAGCTTCTCATGGAATCAGAACTGGTCCACAATCTTTAGTTCAGTCACATTTCAGTGAGGTTTTATGAAAACATTTTTCTTCAGTGTATACAAACCTGGAAACCCAGGGCATGTCACCTTTTTGAAAGCTATTTTCAAAGCCAGTAAGTACCAAAAAGATTTAGGAACTTGCAGACAGTGGTAGCAGCTGGACTACCAGAGAGCGAGAGGAATGGTTCAGGACTGAAGCTCCCTAGTGGTATTAACTGCAGCAGTGCAAGGCTCTACTCGTGGCTGCTGTAGTAACCTTCAATAGTTTCTGAGTTGAAGTGCACCACGGTGACGGTGATGTCGTCCCTGTACATCCTGGCCAGGTCCTCGGGCAGGGTCAGCATGGCAGCCAGCTTCTCTGGGTCCACCTCGCCGTACTCGTTGCTGCCGATCGCATGCCGGATCAGATGGGTGGCAGTGTTCTGGTCCAGGGAGGCCAGGCCTTTGCTCTTCCTCTGCAGCAACAAGTTGTGCATGTAACCCAAATTAACTGGTTTCTTAAAAGTCAGTGGTGGTTTCTGCATGTTAAGCTCTGTAAGGTGTCCAGCAACAAGTTTTACAACCTTCTCATTACTCAGCATCTCCCATAGCCCATCCGAAGCAATAACAAGAAACTTATCCTTGCTTCTCAACTTGTGGTATGTGACTTCAGGCTCTGCAGTTAAATAAGGGGGAGTATGGTAGTTTGGAGGAACATACTGATAAATGTTTAGAGCTTCAACATCACAGCTGTTCTCAAGAATGCTGTGTTGCAATTCTTTACTCCATTTTAATTGCACATCTCCAAAAGCTCTGGAGGGCATGAGAATCCCCAGTAATCTGTCATTCACAAATAGGGTTTTCTCCTCAGATCTAGGATGTTCTCGCTTCAATCTTCTAATTTCAAATTCATCATAGGCATTGTGGTCTCGGGTTAGAGGGAGAGTAGACCATGTTCCATCTTCTTCATGGACCCCTAAAACCGCTCTGCAATCACCGGTGTTTGCCACATGTAGGTGAATACCGTCAATGTGAGCTACACAGGCTGTTGCACCAGAAAAAGCTACTTGCAGGGCAATGTTTCTCATCAACTCATTTTCCTGAGGAGCCTGAACTTCCAGCGATATGTCTGAGTCTAACCTTTTGAATGCACAAATCATGGCTTCTTCCAAACTAAATCCCGGCTCAGTGTCCAGGTCCAGCAAGTGCTGCCAGTAGACCCGGAGGTTCTCAAAGTACTGTGAGGTGATTTCCTGGTACCCCACATCGTTTGGATGCCTGTGCCACTGCAGGATGGGCCTCACTGGTTTCATGGCCTCCACGGCCAGCTCGATCTCCTCCAGGCTCTGGCGGGGCATAAGGGACACGGCGATGTAGTGCAGCAGCCTCTCGCTCACGGCCTGGGCGCAGGCGGCGCCCGCGTGGCCGTCAAACACCCCGAACATCATCCCCGCCGTCTGCAGGCACGTGGCTGCGCTCCGCCGGTCCTCTATGGGGCTGTTGGAGGCCAGCTGGTTGCTTTCAAACCTCAGCACGGAATTTGCATTCTTGCCGTTCAAGTCCAGTGTTCTGTGGGATAGTTCACCTGCTCTGAGTATGTCGTTGATTTGTGCTGGAGATAGCTGGAAAGAAAAATGTTCTTCTTCGGTGGAAGTGTGCCGGAACGCTTTGGGAAAGGAGAGAGTTCTGCCCAAGCTGCAGCTCCCAGCAGGGTAGGGATGTGTTTTGGAGAAAATGAGCTTCCATTTGATCTTGTTTCTATTTGGGATACAGATGGAGTACCAACGTCCTTTCCCTTGTAAAATAATGCTGCTTCTGGCTGAGCTTAAAATCCAGGATGATACAGTTCTTGACATCATAAGTCACTCCAAAAATGGAGCACCTTCCTTCAGTAACAGGGAATGTCCTTGCAGCCTGGAATATCAATATAGGAAAGGAGAAATAATTAGAAAGTTCATAAGAAGCTTTCCATATAGAAGTTCAAAAGCATATCTAGAGCTTTCAGAAATATTCAACACTTCTTCCAAAAGTGATCGCTACGGATAAAGGCATCTTAAAAGTGATACTAATTCCATCACTTAATTATAACCAAGGCTATGACTGGTCCTTTTAACTCATCAGAAAAGATAATTTTTACTTTCCAGACAGGGTGTTTTTCCTCATTGTGGCAAGAAGAAATGGCAACATTACAAGAAATGTTATTGGAAAATGCACAACGAAAAGCCTCGTCTAATATGACACAGAACAAACAGATCCAATGGGCTTGAAAATTGGGAATTAAAATTACAATTATTGCACAACTCTCAAAAAAAAGCCTGCTAGAGTACAACTCTATTAATAGACTCAAAACTTCAAACCCAAGAGACGATAAGTACTTAAACCCTGTGGAAAGACTGAGAGATGTGGCCAGTTAATGATTTATGTGAACTACCATGATCCTCACAGCTAGAACAAGCCAGTCTACCTTTCCAATTCTGTTACAGCTTATAAGCTCAGCTGTTCTTTTTTTTACCTTCAAGGTCTTAACCAACCCTCAGGCAGACAGGATCTTTTACACAGCTAAAGGCAAATTCTACTGCTGCTTAATTAATGCTTTTTTTACACCATTGTGCACTCTGGTACACTGAAAGCTATAAGACATTAACAACTTCTACAGGTTCACAATTTGGCTTGTTCATTTGGAGGGCAATTAGAAAAAGCTGCAGGGAAGATCTCTGCTGCCAACAGCACTGAAACCTCGGGCACATCAGCAGCTGAAGCTCTTCAGTTGCCATGGGGGAGGTCCTCACATTGTCTCCTGCTTCCAGTAAGGTATTCCAGCTGTGGGATAGTGCTAAGTTCAACCAGATGTTCACTCACAACAGAACATTTTGCCCCATGGATTTCAAAAACTCCCTGTATGGCAGCACCCCAAGTACAATTACTCCCAAAAGATCCCACTAGCAGCCACTGAGAACAAGAGAGTTCTCTGTGAGCTTTCAAACACTTTGAGGTGGCCTGTGACACCACTTGCTCAGGCTAAAGACACTACATGCTTCTACAACACCAGTTTTTTAGCAGGGCACTTCACAAGAAATAACAAGAAATCAGCCAGATCAGATGAGTGGAAATGTTTCCAAGAAATCAGCAGGAAGTAAAAGTCACCTTGAGCAATTCTAAACAGAAGGCCTACTGACAAAACCCAAGAACTGCTGAAATCCTGTTTGGAACCCAAAGCAATGTGTCACAAAACATTTCAGAAGTGTGCTACCCATACTTAGCACAGAAAAGAACAGACAAGCATTCCAACCAACCACACCACAATAATTCTGGCGACCTGGTGAGAACAGGCAAAGACACAGCATAATTTCACTGATGATGTCAGGAGAGGAGATGGAAAAGGCAGTGCCAGTTCACTGCCCAAGCCTCACCTGCAGTCTCCTGGGACACTGCATCTCCCAACACACACAATGCCTTTTGTTATCCTACAGAGGAATGCAACCAAAATAATAAGACAGCTGACACTACCAACTCCAGCAACAGCTAAACCCAAAAAGCACCTACAGCACAATACAAGACAAGGTTTGCCAACCTTTTTCAGTACATTCACCGTCCTGTTTTTCCTTCTTTCTCTCCCTGCCCCTCTCAGCCGCATGAGATTGAAACAAGGATGACTTTCACATACTTAATCAAAAGGCGATTAAAACTGTTTTAAAGAAACGTCCTCCTTCCATACCGGCTGGCTGACAGTGCGAGGCGGTGTGGTTTTCCGCCCAGTAGCAGAGTCACTAACACGGTTAGCCCTGCGCTTGCCTAAGGTCAGGTAGCGCTGACGAGCCCTGGAGCTCCTGCGTGCCAGTCCTGCTCGCTGCGTTCCCATCCTCGGGGTCCTCCCCAGTCGCAGTGTGCAGGACTGGGCTCCCGCGCAGGACGCCCCCGGTAGCGGTGCTAATTAAAGCGGTGTGCTAAAGACTATTATGTAAGAGCCAATTATTACATAAACTCGCTCCTGCTCCAGCGCCGGCACTGCCTCCCCGGGGACGCGGCGTCCCAGCGGGGCCCGGGCTGAGCCTGGCCAGCCCCGGCACGGCCCCGGCACGGCCCGCACAGCGCAGCAGCGCCCGCTTTTCCCAATGAAATAACAGATACCCGTTACATTTGGATTTACAGCACCTCTGAGAATGCCACAACTCCACATTCCCCTCACTCGCCCTCCTGACACTGCCCACACGCACCCCTCACCCCACGCATACCCGGCACACACTGACCCCCGCCCCGCCACCTCCGCACTGCCGCAACCCCACACAACCACACAGAGACCCCCCTCTGCTCCCCAGCACCCTGTCCTCCCACACCCTGTCCCGCACACAACCCTCTGCTCCCACACATCCGCACCGCACCCTGCACACAGACAGTCCCCGCAC